>CM060834.1:83077500-83085000 GCA_030762175.1 Metallyticus violacea
ATGTCAGTAATATTACAGACATCTATGCTGTTTCAAAAGCTCGTATAACCATAAATGCTGGTGCATATAAAAACATCACAATCGGCAACAACTAAATATTATTTCGTTTTGAATATATTGAAAGCATAATAGAACTTAAATATTTTACCGCACTCAGAGGAGAATACCATATTTATCAAGTAGCACAAGAGCGAAAATTCTGAATGATCTTGCATCCTACATAAAGGTGCCGTAAAGTAATCTACGAATCGACACAAACGTTTCTATCATTTCATAACTAAAATTACTCTATCTCTTTTCCTTATTGATTTCAAACCAAACTCCATAAATGAAACTATTTACAAAGTAAACATATTTTATTAAGCAATTGTCAAGATTAAGCCTCTAAGACCTAAGCAAAAAGGGAAACAGTGCCCAAATTGTAAATAATATGCACATTTTTAAGATTATTGTGATAAACAACTTCGTTTCGTAAATGTTACAGCTGTGATTCCTGCACCAAAACTACCAAATTACATCAGGCATGTGTCAACTGTAAATTATAGTTGTCCCATAAACCATTTTAAGAATCTAACAAGCTAAATATTCAATAACTCCCAGCACTCAAATATCAATCTTTAAAATCAGGAACAATTTCAAAGTTTGCTTGTGTTATGAATCAACATCAATCTATCTCAATCAGAAACATTTCATTATATTTATTCTTTTACTGCTTGTCATCGATTACGTGTTCAATAACATAACTTATATACAGACACAACTAAAAAACAATCAGCAAATGCAATGCTAAATGTATGATAAATAGGATAAAAACTATGACTTCCAAGACAGGTGCTGCAATATTATTTTTTCATTCAGAATAGTCTGGAATTAACAATAAATATAAGAAATTTTTAATTTTTATCAATATGTAACAAGCAAATTATATTTTAATTGCTTTTATCGCTGCTAATCCACTCATTTGTGCCTTGCTGCCAAGGCTAGTGTTTTAATTATTTTTTTTTTTATTTTAAATAGTCTAGAAATTAACAATAAATATCATGAATGACTACATTTTCTCTGTGGATAAAATGTGTATATGATACTTGGCACTTTTTTTTTTGAACGATGTTTAACGTCCGTTTTTACTACTGAGGCACCACAGACGGTGAACACTGATTATACATGAGATGAAATTATATATTGCGAAAGGAAAAGTTCCAGGCTTAAGTTTAGGGTACCTCCCGGCATTTGCCAGTTATGAAGACTGAGAAAACTTGGAAAAAACCTCAGTCAGGAAGGACAGTCCTTTCTTGGCACTGAAATAAAGTGGCACTTCATACGTATGTTTTTTAAAATGTCTAAAGAGCGTCCATAAATAGATCAATCGATTCCCTCATTTTTATTCGCTTAACTCGTCATTTTTATAAGTGCAGTACCTAATGAGCGCATATGCATTCAATATTTTATTTTTGTATTCTCCCATTGTTTCATCTCTAATCTTAAGAGTTCTACATAATTGGCATATAGGAAACCTAGAACAACTTACATGACAGTGTTTATCATGTATGTGGTTCTAGAAATATTGAAGAAGAAAGAACTTGGACAGTAATATTGTAATTTCAGGATATTCTAATGTCTTAGGAAGTTATTCTAGATATATCTACATCAAAGAAATGTTTTTGACATTCCACTTACCGAGAAAAGATTGCTGAGGAGTAGTAGTATTTTTTGAGTAGTGTTTAACGCCCGTTTTTACTACTGAGGCACCACAGGCGGTGGACACTGGTGATACATGAGATGAAATGATATATTGGGAAAGGATTTTTTTTTTTTTTTTAAGGAAGGAAGCGTTCCAGGCCTAAGTTTAGGTACCTCCCCGGCATTTGCCAGTTATGAAGACTGAGGAAAACCTGGAAAAAACCCCAGTCAGGGAGGACGGTCCTGGCGGGATTCGAACCGCAGACCTCCCGCTCACGAGTCCATGCCTTAACGACCTCGGCCACCCGTGGCGGTTCTTGCTGAGGAATATTTGGTGCTTTATGCGTATGATAAATATCTCATATGTAACTTTTGAGCTCCAACCCTGTTACCAATTTGTTAGCAAGACTGACTAAGCGCTACATAGCTAGTGGAGCAAAAGGGCTGCTGGAGTAATGCTAATGGAAATTAGTTGTTGGGAAAAGTCTTTAAGATAAATTACGACCATGCCCTTACCCTGACCATAGCTTTGTTTTCCTTCCCACAGCCGCCGGTGTAAGATCAATGGCAGCAACATTTTTCCGGCCTGTTCAGTCTGAATTCTCGAAGCAATATTTCTTTGCTGCTTAACATGCATTGTAATGCATACCGTCTGTCATTTATTTTTACTTAGGAAAATGAACTAAATAGCATATTTAAATATAAACTTTTAGCATGAGATCTGGTAGTGATATAGTTACAATTGGCGTGCCCTGTTGCCTTACAGACACAATTTTGAGTTTATTTATAAATGCCAAATCTATTTATTCTATTAAACAGTGATATTCGTTCGCTCATGGCATTTCCCCCTCTTTAAAGCCGAAAACACGTTTGCCCATTTCAACAAAGCTGTCTGTACTATTCATGTATAAATCAAGCACTTTACATCATTATAACGTGGTGTATTACATCAAGAAAATATATTTGCCTCAACGCTGGAACGATACCTGTTCGCTAATATTTCAATCCTTTACTTTATCAGGAAATAGTAAACAACTTAATAGTACAAGTAAATTATATATTTTCATTTCAATTCAAGGTAGAAAAAACCGCCACGGGTGGCCGAGGTCGTTAAGGCATGGACTCGTGAGCGGGAGGTCTGCGGTTCGAATCCCGCCAGGACCGTCCTCCCTGACTGGGGTTTTTTCCAGGTTTTCCTCAGTCTTCATAACTGGCAAATGCCGGGGAGGTACCTAAACTTAGGCCTGGAACGCTTCCTTCTTTAAAAAAAAAAAAATCCTTTCCCAATATATCATTTCATTTCATGTATCATCAGTGCCCACCGCCTGTGGTGCCTCAGTAGTAAAAACGGGCGTTAAACACTACTCAAAAAAAAAAAAAAAAAGGTAGAAAAAAAGACAGTCAGATGAGCTTCCAGCTTCCACTTTTGACTAAGACGATTGACACAACCAAGCCAGGCTAGATGGTTACCTGCAAACTAAATCGTCATGCCTTTAAAATTTAGACTCTCTGAAACTCCAACTTATCTAAATGTCCCATCACATTCAGATAAATGGTTCACTTGGACTAAAATGCATCCTCAATAATATTTTACTGATAAACACTCACATGTTATCTTCATTTAAACTCTGCCAATCATTTTAAAAATCAAGATCATATTTTCTCAATCACAAGCCATTACCTGTTACTGGCTTGGAATAATCTATATTGACCTATGAGCGTCTGCTTGAATTTGCCATTACTATATTAACATGAGGCAAACTTTGGCCCCAAGGTAGTATATGCTAAGAAATGTTTACATTATGCTAAGAATGCATACTCATACTCAGTGATGGATAATTATTATTTTTCACAATAATTATTTATCTGTAATTTGACTGTAGTAATTAATTTTGCCTTAGTGCTTTCTTTCTCGTCTAATGGAAAGAATAATTAAATTAAAAATATATTTTTTAAAGTTTAAATCGATAAAAGGGGTCATATGTACAATATATTATTTTTTTACATATTATTACATAGTTTAGGAAAGGGAATTTCCAAATGTTGAAATCAAATAGTTTTCGTAAAATGGAAAATTATGTTACTCACGAATCTTCATTATAAATAAATAACGATAAATATCGTCTGTATCCCTATTGATAGTTGAGAACCTTTAATCTGCTGCATAGAAAAAAAAATATTTTTTTTATTTATGGACCCTCTTTAACATCTCAGATCATCAGCGTCCCGTTCTGTTCAGGGAGTGAAATGGCCGACAAATTTTGCTCAGAGGCCTCTTTTTTTAGGCTTGAAGGTTATTTTTTCGTGCCGTAAATGTCCGACATGGTACCACGGCTTTACTTCCCTTCCGAAGGAAGACTTAGGAGTTTTACGCTCGAAAAAATTCATCGAAAAAAAAAAAAAAAAGAGGTATTAAAGTCTGATGATGTAAAATTTTAAAATATCAATAAATTAACTTTTACAAAATTCAATGTTTTACAAATTTAACACATTTTCACAGAGAGAAAATTGATACTAATGCATAACAATTGCGATCACTTTAAAATAAGACGTAACGATGGTAATTTATTAAACGGAAACTAATGTTTTTGCTTCGAAGTACTAAAACATGGAAGGATTTGGAATCTATGCTTATAACCATATATATATATATATATATATATATATATAAAACTGAATCAAACAGAATAAATTTGGGTAGAATTAAGAATAAAATTAGATACAGTTTAATTGCATTAAAATATCTTTGCATATAATAGTGTTTTCCAGATGATAGTTTTGGAAATATAATAAAGGAGATAATATGTATACGTAGTTTTGGATTAACAAGAGATTAAATTTTATTGTAATATACTTTCTCTAGAAAGATTTAACTGAACTGTTCTTCTTTTGTATTTGCAACCTTTGTTTGCTTCTTTGATATGCTTCTTTGCTTTTGTTTCTTGGTGTTTTCTTCCTTTGGCATTTAACAAAATATTTTATATGTCGGTGGGAAGTGACACGTCAGTACATTAGTTTTAAATTTGCTAAGCCTGTGAAAAAAATAAATAATTATGAAATGAATAAACCACTCTTTTGTTAATTTAAGGCGTTATTACCACACTTACATAACTGCGTATATGCGCGAAGCGGATATGACCATGCAGGGGAACAAGAGTGCGAAAATTTATGCATGAAGTAGGGAATTCTGAAAAAGAATTCGAAATTAACACTTCGCATCAAAAGAAGGAAAAAAAAAAAAAGTGTCACAAACGCGGAATAATGTCTTTTTTAACGGTTGGTAGCTCTGTAATGATAGCTTACTCTTATTGTGACATGCACTGTTTACGTAGGATTTGTGAATCATGCGGTTGTTTTAGGCGTAATCTGAAGCTTGAATTGCGTAAAGAAATTATTGCAGTACCGATGGCATAAATAAGAAATGACACACTCATCTCAAATACTTGTAACCTCCGCCTGTTGTGTTGACATTTTTTTTTTTCCGCATAATAGACGTAGATAGGTAAGAAACTTGAAGTAAAAGAATGTTAAAACATTCTCCTTGAGCTTTTGCCGCTGCAAAGATGCAAACCAGAGCTTGCGGGCTTTTTGGGTCAGTCTTGACAACCAATGCAGCAGATAATTTTGAGATGGAGTTGGACAATCCGTTGTAGTCAAAGACGCCGATGAAATGAGGTCTGATAACAGGATTTCCTGAGAGAAAGGGACGTTTCTGGTGGTATTAATGTTATTAACGGGTATGTTGACATTTATTTCCAATTTGCGATAGAATTCCGACAGACAAGCATGCTTGCTGTATCTGCCAGGCGTTTTAAACCCGATATCTATTCATACGATTGCGTAATGGAGGCCTTATAGGAGATAGGATTTGTTTGCACTCACGTAGACAGCAAGGACAAAGATCAATATGTGTATACTTTGTGGTACTCTGTTCTTTTTAAAATGATTTTTTAGCCGTCGTGCAGATTTAGAAAGAAGCGCCAGTAATAGGCATCATTGAAATAGAACTGCGATGGCTACGAAGGGAGTGAATGTCTGTTTAAAGAAACCCACGCTAAAATTATGGATTTCCTGCAAAGTCGCCCGTTACGAAACCAGTGCGACGACGAATCTTCCAGGACATTGTTAAAGCAAGTGAACACTGAGGTTGGAAGGCGCATGCTTTGGTGGGTATCGTGCTATCAAATTGGAAAGGGATTCGACTGCAAGCAATTGAACGTAAATTGCTTACGCTCGGTTGCATATTTCTGTCGTCCTCTCAGTAGCATTTATACAAACATCACCATGTATGCTATAATAGTCACAGTTTCCAAACACTACATGCACTTTAAAAATAAATAAAGTATTAACTGACATTTAATCAGCAAAACAAGTTCTTTGTCAGTGTCCCTGTTACCACCATTATCATCGTCATTGTTTTCATAAATGTTATTATTTGCTTGGTCAATCCACTTTTTTTTTCCAGCGTCTCGAAAGTAGGATTCCTAATCTTTCTGTGTCACGTTGTTTGTTTCTTCGTTAACGAGTTTCTTTTGTTAAATAAATTTGTGTTTTATATGTAAGCGTCAGTTTTGTTAGCACGAGGGCTATTTTTTTCATCCTCCGATGGGGCATAACAAAAAGACAAATGTGAATCATAAAAGTGTTTTATTACCAGGAGTCAAATTCCCACATAGTCAACGTGAAGATTTAAACATATGCCGTATCGATAGACAAGCTTTCCAATGTCAGCGTATGGTCTTTTATGGCAACCCAGTGTGCACAAAGTTTTCAATAGCCTAGATGTTCTGTAACAATTGTGTACAAAACTGACTTTGAAATGTCCGGAAATTCCACAGATAATTCACTGAATGCAAACCCCCGTTTCTCTCGAACCACTTGATCAACTCGTAGCGTCCTTGTCCACCTTCATCATAAACATCGTTGACATTTCCTACACCATTCGTGTACAACACCCTCACCCACACAGTTTGCGCCATAAATACGGCTCATTTTGCGATGAATTTCTGCTGCATATTCTTTTCTGCATGTAGAAAACGAAATATAGAAACGCTGCCAACTCTATCAATGATCTGTAGCTACAGGCTGACGCTCTTCGCCAGCTTAAACGTCTCTGCCTACCCGCGTCCTCCATCGCATCCATCGGCAGTCTCGATGGCCTCAAGATCTACCGTACATGCGGTTTGGACCGTCGCCTTTGTCGCCGATATCTTTCTCCCGCCCAGACTCGACGTCTTTCCCCGCAATTCGTAAGCAACTTCAACGTCTTTTCCTTTCTTTTAATTTACGAGGAAGAAGAGATTCTGTGTAAGGGTTTCAAGAGTCACGTCATCAAATTTCAGCATTGGAAACTATCCGAGCGCGAGGTTTGTCTTCGATTGTGTCACGAGCAAGGCGAGAGGCCCGTCACTATCAAAACAAATGACATTCCGACAATGGACTGCTGCAATAACCGGGCACTTGCTTTACCAAGGTCGACGACCGCTGCCAATCTTTTGCAAGCCGGCTATCAACGTCATCATAAATAAATAAATGCAGTACGGCGTGGTGCACAAAAAAAAAAATAATAAGTGAGGTGCAACGCCAACAATGAAGTCAGTTTTGTTGTTAGAATTATTCTTATTATTATTTACAAACCATGAAAATGTATTTTTTTTTCGCAACTTTAAAAGCTGGCTTAAGTGACTTTATTATATATTATGCACATATATAGTAAGTGACTTTGTTATATATTATGTACAATGCCAACATTACAAACAATTAAAAGTTGGCTTAGGTGGCGGTGTTATATCATTATGTATTAAAAGTGTCCAATGCCAA
>CM060834.1:83090000-83177500 GCA_030762175.1 Metallyticus violacea
TAGCACAATCATTCAACTGTTATTTATAATGTTAATATTACGGCATCCAGAAAGTAAGTCCCAATCGCGCCTAGAGATGGCACCGCTAGTCGGATAGGAATGCGCATGCACAGGAATAGAGAGGAAGTATGTGGTAATAATGCAGTAAAATATCAGCCTTGTGACGGCCGTGGTTACCGCGCTGTGCTAGGAGAAAATGGGTGCCCTGATATTGTGTCCCGCTAACTGCGAAGTTCGTACAGTCATCCGAGGTTTGCATGCTCAAAAGCAAAGTCCAGCAGAGATCTATCGCCAATTGTGTCAAGCTTCCGGGAGACAATTTCGTGCACAAGGGAGCGAGACATCTGGGGAATTGACAAGAGAGTTCTGAAATTGTGAAGTGCCGGTTCTGCTCAATTGCTTGCCGCACACTTTCCAACACTTCTGCCGTCACCAGGGACGGTCGGCCACTACGGTTGTCGTCGTGAATATTGGTTCGTCCTTCAGTGAACTGCCTGCACCATCGTCTTACCATAATGTCGTGTCCATACACTTGACACAATTGGCGATGGATCTCTGCTCTGATCTCTGCTTTTGAGCGAGCAAACCTCGGATGACTGCACGAACCTCGCAGTTAGCGGGACACAATATCAGGGCACCCATTTTCTCCTAGAACAGCGCGGTAACCACGGCCGCCACAAGACTGAAACTTTACTGCATTATTCCCACATACTTCCTCTCTACTCCTGCGCATGCGCATTCCTATCCGACAAGTGGTTCCATCTCCAGGCGCGATTGGGACTTACTTTCTGGATGGCCCTCGTATATGACATTTAAAAGATTTATGGCTAAGAATGGAATATATATTATAAATTTATTGTAAGAATTTATTGTCACATTTGTCCAGTTATTCATCCCCTATTTTTTAATTCCATGTCATTACAAGAATTTGGTCGTCTCTTACTATCCACCAGAAATTCTGAAAATTGTACGTTGGCTACAGTTTACAACCAAACGAAACCAAGGAACTGTCGCAGTTTAAATTTCAGCAAGTTGCATTGCTGTAAGTAATTATAATTTGAACAATTTAATATATTTCCTCTGTCCTGTTGTTATACCTAGCTAAAGCCCCAGAACTGAGCTGCCCATGAGCTTCGAAATCACAAGTAAAACAAAACAATGATTACTGAAGTTGAAAGTTAAGTTTTTATTTAATAAGAAGCATTACGGAAGAAAGAGACAGTTACTAACTAACTGGAGCTTCTTCTCAAGAGCAGAAAATCTATTGTTCGTGAGCCTCGGTTTTCAGTTCAATATCACTTCGCAATTAATCAGTAAACTATGTCTGTTCCAAATAATGCTCCTTAAAAATTAGATTTAAGTGTTTTTTCACAAAATATTATAGAAATAATTATATTTAAAGCATGTTTTATAAACTATCCATATATAAAACAGAGAGGAAAAAGATGGTAAATCAACTTTGCCAATTAATTCTGTATTATTACAATGTTTTTCATTGATCCTCTCTCTTTGTATCTAAATAATTTTTACTTGCACTGCCAAAAATGTTGTAGGTTTTAAACACGTCATGCAAATTCTACTATAATATTGTTGTTATCATATTCGTAAACACTCTTTGCAAACCTGGGCACATCGAAGAAAACAATACCACAAACTTTGTCGCGCTCTTCATTTGTCTCGCAATTTTCGAATGTTCTACGAAACGTTCATTCAACTTGTCCCCCCACATTTTCTGGAAGATGTGCAGCTGGTGAATCGCAGGCGTATATCGTTTCAACACATTTTGCAGCGAATGTTAGGGAATACTTTGATGAACAGTTCGACACAAATAGATTGGTTCCTGATGGTTCCATGGCCAGTTCGATCACCAGACCAGACACCTATGGACGTTTTTCTGGGGTCACGTGAAGAGTATGCGTGACTCCTGTCGAAACTAGTCCACGAGGCATCGCTTGAAGTTTGTAGTGATCATAGTGGTCGACATTTTGAACATTAACTTTAAACAGTGTAACAGTTTAATTTAGGGTTTTATCGTGTTTTTTTTTTCCGTAATGAGCGGTTACCTATCCTTAAAAATAAATAATTAAATTTGTAAGGAATGATGAGTAGTTGATCAATTGGTGGCGGGCCGTAATATGAACATCATATGTTGTGTTTTGTTTCGAAACAATCATATTCCTAGTAAGCAGCTTTAAAGGTGGAGCAGGAATAGAAGGTGCGTGGGCGTAGTTGTTCGCTGAGCTGATCGTGGTTTCGAAGTCTCGGCCGGGCTGCTCACTGATGTTGTCGTTTGCTCCAATTCTGTTAAATTTTATCTCAGGGTCCACCGGAGTGTTTCGGGATCAGTATAGATCCACGGGAACGAGAAATGTGTTGCCCAAAAATACACAAGGTTGACTTGTTTAAAATATTTTATTCACATTAAAATATTTCCTGACTGTTCGCCGCTGACTTCGCTACTCTCTTAGACTGGCTTCCTGAGTGAATATCTGGATGTCTGAATGTCCCTCTGAATCTATGAATGTGTGAGTGTAAATCTGTGAATGTATTTCTACTGAATGTCTAAATGTGAATCTATGAATGTCCGACTTCTACGAGTGTGAAATGCGCCTCTGAATGCGTCTCTACCGAATGCGTGAATCCCGAGTGCGTGAATGTCTGCTGACTGTCTATCTTCTGCGAGTGTCCCTCTGAATGCGTCTTTACCGAATGCGTGAATTCCCCAGTGCCTCTCTGACCTCTGTACTCTAGTTTTTCTACTACATTGCCACGCCTTTCGCTAAATTAAATTCCCTCGTATTTTATCTATTTTCGTGTTGTACTTTCATAATTGGTTATCCTAAAATTATTTATAAATAAGTTCTCCTGATTCGTTAACTTTTATCCGAAGACCATTGGCTAGAATTATTCTTTCCCCCCTGTTCTAATGTCTTCCCACGAACTTGAATTTTCCCAGAACAAGCTGTCATAAATTTCGGTACTTTCCTTATATTCTGATTTCTATTGAAAATCTTTTGCCTTGCTTAGTCTGTAGATTCCTAAATGTTCCCGGAGATAACGCACGTGTTTTCGGCTTTCCTGTAATAAAACATTTTCGTCTCCGTTCTGACATTTTCATTTTCTTTTAAATATTGCTAAGTCTGACTTTGTTAAATATTGTCCCGTTACGGCCACATGTTTCTCTTATTGTCAACTCCTAAGTATTTCCTGGGTAGAAGGTTCGTGACCTAACAAAAGATAGTTTACCCTTTCTTCAGCCTTGTCTAAGGAGCGGTCAGAGAGTGGAGAGGCGTCAGGTATACATTCTCTGTCTAACATGTTTTTTCACAAAATGTATACAAAACCCTTTTGTGAAATACCATTACCTGTTAAATGACATACAAATTACAAATTATTTCTATTCCTGTTATACCTATCTCAAAATGATTTTCTTATCTATACATAATAATTGTCCTTATCAAATATAATGCCTTTATAAATATAGCTCTGCAGATTAAATTAATAAAGGCAGCATTATTTCCTGCTTCAAAGGTGGTTGAGAAACAATGAAATTACCCGATAAAAAGTTATCGAAGACCATGAGTTCCTTATATCAAATCACTCAGAAAAGATCCCTGAAGAACTTGTGAAAGTTTGTCGGTACAGTTCGAATTCATCTTGTATAATGTGTTAAAAACGAAATTTATACAAAGCTTAGAATAGCAGACGTCAAGCAAAGCAAAGGTAAACAAAGTATAACACAGATATTGCAGACAGAGAGAGAGAGAGGGAAAGAGTCAGCCGAGGTACTGGTTACTGGACCACAACGCAACATCCATTCAAAGGAGCAGAGCACCGCCACGGGTGACCGATGTCGTGAAGGCGGGACTCGTGAGTGGGAGGTCCGGGGTTCCAATTCCACTAGGACCGTCCTCCCTGACTGAGGATTTTTAAAGGTTTTCCTCAACCCTCATTAATGGTAAATGCCGGGGAGGTACCCTAAACTTAGGCCTGGAACGATTCCTTCCTTAAAAAAAATCTCCTTCCCCAATATATCATTTCATTTCATTTCGTGTATCACCAGAGTTCACCGACTGTGGTGCCTCAGTAGTAAAAATGCTACAAAAAATTTGAGTCAAATACTGAGTCGGCAATAGTGAAAGATGCTTCATAATGCATTAAACAAAAAAGGGGGGAGGGCTTTAGGGAAGAACGTTACTTTATGTACTCTTACATGCCACACCTGAGCAGCGTGATTTTTGCAAAATTTCCCACATCCCAGCAGACAACTAAACAATTCCGCGAGAGCAACTAACAGAAAACCACAGTTGTTTCGAAATTCTATGAATATCCAGGCTGCATTATTTTTAAACTTCCTTACTTAATTTAATTATCATACTTTTATTACTTTCTATATGATCGGCCTGTATGTATATATGTCACATCTCTCCCTGCTTACAAAGATACTGTCCTCAGCTTTTGCAAAACAAAAACGCAACACACAAACACGAAAACAAAGAACAAACGATAACAAATTTAGAATTAATAAATAAAGAATAACCCGATATATAAATCAAAGTTACATAAACAAACGACTAAAAGGAAAAAGGGAATGTAAATGTCCAGTTATCCGTACTAAAATCAACAAAAGGACAAAAAAAAAAAAAAAAATCAAAAGTGTTTGCAAAAGATAAATCCATTTATTTCATTTATTTAATCTGGCAGAGCTAAGGCCATTAAACCTTCTCTTCCCCTCCCAATCTAATAATAATAATAATAATAATAATAATAATAATAATAATAATAATTACATGAAGTTATAGCGACAATTATTACAATCACAACATTGACAATAAAGTTGGCTATACTCGTACACATATAAACCAATTTTTTTTTTTTTTTGAGTAGTGTTTAACGCCCGTTTTTACTACTGAGGCACCACAGGCGGTCCTAAACCAATTTGAAACATAATATATATATATATATATATATATATATATATATATATATATAAACACTAATAATAAAAGTAGATAAAGATAAAACACAGAGAAAGAGTCACACTTGAAACTGCTATATTTCGAACTACTGCGAGTTCTTCAATGGCAAGAAGCTAGTTATGAGTTATATATATAACTCATAAAAAACACTCAGAGTGCAATATAAAAAGGTTCACATAAAATTTCACACTAAAAACCGTAAAATTGAACACCAAAACCACACGATATTTCGAGCTTGGCTCTTGGTCACGTGATAAAAATGAACTCTTTGAGTATTTTTATCACGTGACCAAGAGCCAAGCTCGAAATATCGTGTGGTTTTGGTGTTCAATTTTACGGTTTTTAGTGTGAAATTTTATGTGAACCTTTTTATATTGCACCCTGAGTGTTTTTTATGTTTTATGCTTTTTAGAAGTTTTTATTACTCTATTAATAGTATATATATATATATATATACATGTAAGCTAATACATAAATATTGACAATGAAAAATATTAACTTAAGATGAAAAAAATAAGAAAATTAAAGAACAATAATATACAACAAACACCAGCAATGAAATTTATACATATCAACCTACGTAACTCCTGAAAGTGGAAATAAAGATACAATCAAACCATTAAATTAAAACCCTAACAACACTATGAAGGAGATAGAAACATTTATGGTAGTAATAAAAATAATAGAATGAATAAATCTACAGCACAGTAAAACAAATAAATTCATGTATTATAACAAAAAGAATCTAGGGTAAGCGATTATTTCTATTTATATTAAAATTTTTCTTATGAAATGCTTCTAAGTTCGGCAGTCTCTGACATCCCGTGGCAATACATTCCAGAGATGTGCAGTGGTGATGAGTAAAGTGATGTACGGTGCAATGTAACAATAGTACGTGCTGCGTATAGTATGTGTTAAGATTATGAGAGGAAGGCAGATTTTGAAAACGAAAAGATAGATAAGATGTATAGATAATTTTGAAAAGTAGTGTGAGACAATGAATGTTTCTTCGGTCTCTCAGGCGGAACTAAGACAGCATATCGAGGAAGGGTGTTTTATGATCGAACATCGCAGATGTAACGTATGCACATATAATGAACACGCTGTAGTTTTTACGTTAGGTTAGAGTTTAAGTCTGTGAGCAGAAAATCGCAGTAGTCGAAGTGAGGGAACAGCAGCGATCACTGTCTATAATAACTCCAAGGTTTTTCGCAGAACCAGTGAAGGGAACGTTGCCTATGTCTATGGTACTTAGCAATCGCTGGTGTTCACGACCATGGCCAGCGATTTTAAGAGATTAAAATCTTCAAAGTTCAGGAATGGGAAAAAAGGCGAGCAGACAGGGGTATAAGATAACCTAGCAGTGCACGTGAGAGGTTATGGTAACATTAATAGCATAGCCCAGTCTGTTATTCTTCGCTTGTTGTAAACACACTGGAAAGTTACAAGACTGTAGGTAGTAACACCAAGTTTTAAAAACTATTTTTGGTTTTGCTTTTACAGTATTAAATTTTAAATCGCAAAAGGAATTTTAGCGTTTGTTTCTTTCATATTTTTTAAACAGTTAAGCTATTATTTTTTCTTTTAAAAAGATCTTCAAAGGCACATCATTTATTAACATGCGTTTTTAGCTTAATCTATAACCGAGCAGTTTGCATTCGCATTTAAAGCGCTATTAGCTTTTGTATCCTTTCTTGTTTTATGAGCAATTTTATTGGAATTATTCCTTATGCTGACAGAATACAGTTTTTTGTTTCGTTCCTATATATGTACTACAGAATATTATGATTCCTGGAATATTTACTTTTCTTCATTTTCTGAGGAGAGGAATTCATAAGTTCCTTTGCTAGTTTAATGATTTGCATTTGGAGTTTGAAGAGCATTCCAGCTTTTGTTGTTTTAGTAATTAGTGTTTGTAATACAAATTCCTTGCATAATAATAACAAACATGTTTTAATACTTTTAAATACATTTGACTATTTACTAGAAACCAGAATAAATGAAGCAATTTAATGCTTCGTTATTCGTAAGAGCGATGGTCAAAATTTATTTAGCATTTAAAAAAAATCAAAAGAGGCGTGTTCTACATATTGAATACAAACTTCCATATATATATTCCAATCAACCAAAATGTGTGTACATATTATTATAGTAAGTTTTTCTTCATATGTACTTATTTATTGCTGCTCAGTTAATTTGTTAGACCTCTTAGCTACCCTACCAGCACTAGCTGAATGTATGTTTGTGTGATATTATTTCAATAATTAATCTGCTGTGATTTAGTTGTTGATTATGTTTATTTACGGACGCTCTTTAACAGCTCAGGTCATCAGCGTCCCATTCAATTCAGGGCTTGAAACGGCCGACAAATTTTGCTCAGAGGTCTCTTCTTTCAGGCTTGAGGTTCTTTTTCGTGCCGTAAATGTACGACATGACCCACGGTTGTACTTCCCTTCCGAAGAAAGTCATACTTAGGATTTTTACGCCCGAAAAAAATCCATCGATCCTGTCTGGGTTCAAACCCGCGATCTTGGGTTTAGGAGGCAAGTATGGTTACCACTACACCACCAGGACCGACTGTTGTGATTCATGTAATAATTCCTGGTTAATGATTATTTCAGTAACATGTATATTTTAACCTATTTAGAGTTTAAAATGATTCATGAATAAAAGATTGAAATAGAAGCATATAAACCCTAGCACTAATAATTAGCATGATGCTTGTATGTGGCCGACTACTAAAAGGAACAGGACGAGAGACTACCCGTATATAGTGGGAATGGTATAATGTTGTGCATTCATTTATAAGAAAGATAGCTTTACTATCGGTTCGGGTACTGAATTTGTCCCCTCGGCCATCACACTCAGGTGTAACCAGTGTGTGTAGTTAAAATAACACATTCAATGTATGAGAATATCAGGGGTATAGTGTTTTATCTATTTCGTTTTGTATTCAACACAGATATACCGTCATTGAGTTGCATGTAGATTTGCACTAATTTTATGGCATTCAAGTGACATTTTAACAAGCAACTAAACAAGAAATTGAAGTTTTTTGAAGCGAGAACCGGATGGACTAGCTCTTTGAACCGAACTGATTTAATTTTCATAACCGCCATGTAAGTATGTCTGAAGAATTCCGTTCCGCAAAAGTTGTGCTTTTACAAAGACAGTGCATGATCCAAGGCAATGGCCCAATTAACAAAATATAAATAACTTCCAGATATATGAGGAATGGGGCGGAGTGAAACAGTATTTTGCGATAAACACAGATGGCACATCTAAAGTCCTCTATTATACAAGTATGGACACGCTTTGCGGCGGAATTTGCCGACAACCGAGTTCCGTGATTGGTTCGCCAGCATCAGCCGCCATTTTGGGCCTGATGTCTGAGTGTTGTGCCATATGCATATATGGAGAACATTTTTAAAAACTTTATTTTATGTAGTTAATATACCTGGTTGTTGTGCATTTATTGTACAACTCAAGGAAAGAAAGGCGTTACGTTATATCGCATTCAAGTATTAATTTGACATAAAAACTGCATTCAAAATAACTTATGTAATGTAATAGCATATTTGTCAACATTGCTATGCTGTATTTAACAGTAACTATTACTAAGTGTATTACACTTACAATATTATTACTGTGTTACAGTATACTCTGCGTTTATTCCGGAATACATTTGCCATAGTTTTCAAAAATTAGATAAACGTATGTAATTTGTGAATATGTTTTGATTTTTTACATAAAAATAGTTTGCCACGGTCATGTAGTTAATTTGCAATGCCACTATTGCAGAAAAATACTTTGAAAAATGCAACATGCTACTGTAAGATAAATAAATGCACGTTCATGATTGGAAGAAAAATAGAAAATGCAGATCTATGGATTATGAATACTTTAAATTTTTAGGCATATAATTTACTTAACTTATTTCTTGTTTTCACATACCAATTAAAAATATAGGTTTCTGGTTGCCATAGTCATTCTTATTGGACCGATTTAGAGCAGAGAAATGTTAAACTACATAAAGTTTTTGTTCTAAATTTAATTTGGTAGGAAGCCCTCTAAGCCCTATAATTCTTATAATTCATTTTTAACCTACAGGTTAACTGTAGGCCGTACACAGTTTATGTCAACACCGATATAATAAATGCATTACAATAAATAATTTAAATAGTGACTATCAAAATAAAATGAGAAATTCTTATTTTAAGTTTCACGTATTAAAAGAATGTAATTAATAAGGCCTACGTTTAATATTGCGATTTTTGCTTTAACCGATGACAGCCTTTTCCTCTGCCGGCAAATGATCCGTCATTAGCCACTGAGTTCGGATGCGGTACTACTAGAAAGTGCCGTAACTAAAACTGACATAGTCTTCTAATGCAAAAAGAAGAACATGAGCCTACGCAGATGGTATCATTCAACAGTATAACACAAATATTTTAGGAATTTACTTTATAACAATCGAGTAAAACGACAGAAACTTAACACGTAGTATTATGGGAGGAAGAGACGGTTAGGTCCAAAATTGACCCTGGCCATACTTGCATAACAGAAAGCTCTAATTTGTGCATTTTAAGTGAGATATGCAATAAAATGCCCAGCTTAATGTACACTGAATGTGACGGAAAGCTACATATAGAAAGATATTAAATTGAAGCAAATCCAGAAGTTATGCATTAAAAGGAATTTGTTTTCTAGTTCGGGGCATCGGTTTTCATTATAACAATATCTTCTCTTTTTTTTACCGCAGAGCCCATGTTCGCTTGTGCAATCATCTCTTGGAAGGGAAGTTTACTCTATATTAAATATTTCCTTGGAGCTAGCTGTGGTTTATAAAATGTTCGGCGAGGCAATTAAGAGCTCAAAGTCATCAAATGTTCTATAACGTGGTGAAATATCGAAGGGAGAAGCAAACACAATTTGTCCTACTTTCTTGTATTGAGTTTCCCAGCGAAACCGCTGGGTTTTCAAAGAATACGGCAATGGAAATATTTTAAGAAAGAGACTTTAGTCTGTGGACCAATAGGCAGCTCATGTTCCCTACAAAAATTCAAATAAGATGAATTGTCAAAAAATATATTTAACTTTACATAACATTGTTTTCCTTGCAAATTTCAGGAGTTTTGTATCGTGAAAAAATGACTGGTGCGGATTATTTGAAAGCAAAATACTGGTTCTGATTGTGCTAGGCCCAAAATCATGCGGTTGGGCCCTGGTAGAAAAAAATGTGCTACAAATGCAAAATATTGATTCAAAAAACATATATTGTCTTTCATGACGGATACATATGAGTCGATTGCAAGCATTTTTATGTAAAGTAGTCTATGCCTTCACTATTACTATAGATTAACTGTTATTGGAATAAGTGAGATTAAAGGTTTATAATCAAGTCTCTAGTATTAAGGAAATTTATTGTCGTGACGCAGTTTCGTATATTGTTTACAATTGTATAAAGAACTGTTGATCAATGCACTTTAATTGCTACATTTTTATGCAGTTTCATTTTGAGCTACATACTTTGCTGTTTTAAGTATAAGATGTGCAACGACCATACTACATAGAATACCAAAGTGACCCTCATGAAGTGCGAAAACGCATAAAAATGGTTTATATATATATATATATATATATATATATATATATATAACCTAAATATACGAAAGCCTTAAGTAATTTAATGCAAGAAGGCCGATACACGTGAATTTTATTTTATTCTATTTTTTTATTTTCATTTATTTATTTATTGCCACTTTTGAACATTTAAACTTTGGGGGAACAAAAGAGTAAGAAATATGAGGGTATAAGCAAAACTAATTTCTATGCAGTAGGTTATATTTGATATTTTACGTCATAAAAGTAACATCAATAGAAAAGACATTATGTCGCAACCCAGTACAATTTACTCGCTACATTTCATAAAATGTCCTCACTTCAGCTACCTCGGGTTTGCTACCCTAAGTCTAATCCATATGAATCTTAAAAACCCTTTAAGCGAGAGGGCATAAAGGATCAAACATAATGCATACACATATTTATGAGTAAGATATATGCTGACAATTATGCATTACTTTCATATAGGTTCACATTAAATTACAACTTACATTTTTCTTTTCTATGGTTTCCAAAGCGGTTGTATATATCACATCTCTTTCTCAGATCTTTGCCCATATTGTAGCCATGCTATCTTCCAACGGTCATCCTCAGTGCTCTCCGCCTATTCTTCCTTTCCTCTCCTCTATGCCCTTGCCCATCTTTATCAAACAAACTCTGTTCAGTGCCCAATTATTTGAAGCTAACAATATATTGTAATAATGCATTGACAATGCTATAATAATACATTAAACAATGTTCTGTAACGTTGTGCACGCATTATTATTGCCTATATTCGCTACATCTGCGTCGATGTATAAAAGATAACAAAATATTAAACAATAAAATTAAAAAAACAAAATGAATATTGATAATGCAATTTAACCCTTGGGATAAAGTGTGTGTACCAGTATTAACAAAGCAGCTGTCATTGCTCCACACAAATATCGAGTAGAAATGGCGTGTTTATTATCTTCTGATGGAGCACAAACACAGCATGAGATGATATAGGAGCACTTGGTTTGTCTCCCAATTGTGACGTAATATACTGCAGGGTGGGCCCTGCTTTACAGTCACCAAACTTGTAGATGCTGGTTTGTGGGGGCCACCACTGGCTTGGATGATCTTTCAAAGGTGGCGACGCCACTGTAAAGGTGCAAAGCGGCAAAGTGCAGCGAAGCAGAAGAGTAAACAAGCTTCTGGTTCCACTGACATAAAGCGGACTTGCAGATTAGCTCGTCGTTCTAGACATAGGATACAGTGACTACAACGATAATTAGCGCAACATAAGACTTCAAAGTTCTAACAATATTAATTTTTTTAGAATATGCCTTGAACACATAATCATAGTCAATAGTCATCGTGTGGGTTACATAAAAATGGATGGAAAATGAAAATTTATCCCTTACATGACATATAGAGGAGAGAGAAAAGAAATAACAAATTTGTTTGATATACTTCAATAGTGTACAATTTTTATGCAACAGGTCTCCGATAAAAGTTTACAAAAATTAAGGTGTTTATATATACGCACTTACACACATAGAAACACAAACTAAGACAAAATGAATATGATACACATAATACTGCATGCACAAAATATACCCTACATACAATCAAGATCCCATCACAAAACTATAGTTAGCTAGGCACTATTCATTTCTCTTGTTATTCATTTTAATTATTTTTAAATAGATTTTACTTCTTCTTGTGACTAGTTTCTTAACAATGCTGTAATAATACATTCATACATACTGTCTTGTAACATTGTCAATGCATTATTACTGCCTATATTCGCCACTAAATTGCACACTAAAATATAAATAAATCTATGCTTATAATTTATATATAATGTGATGCATTTTAAACATCTGTTTGAGAGAGGTCTTCTTCACTGTGATTTACATGTAAGACATCCTATAGGCTCTGCTAACAAGGCTGTAGCAAGTACATAATGCATCGCGTTTCGTGGTCCCATGTGCCGTACAATGTTGGAAAGAGACAATTTTTGCTTTCACGGCATATTGTAAGTAGCTTTACTTAATTGATAAATTTTAAGCCATCATATTATTCTTTACACCTTATGAAATAAAAAAGTATAGTAAAAGTGTACCCTAAAAGTAATTTATACCTACCCATCTCAGTGCTATTTGAATTCCTAAGTTTAAAAATGTTGTACGCATATCTTAAACGAAAAGCAAAAAGATAAAATCCGTAGGCTATTTTACAAATGCTGTTACTTGATTGTGAACATATAATCTTCATTTGAAAATGCATTATCAGTCATAACAAAAGGCATACGATTTTTTAAAAAAAAACACTTGAGAATGATTGTTTTTCAGGCAATCTTGTTAGGAGCAATTAAGATTTGGATTAAAGTATGGATTTAGTCTTAACTGCAGTTACTTTCTGATTATGACCCGAAATGTTTTACTATCATTGCCAATGAAAAAGCGGTAGTTAGAATGTATTTTTTTGGATCTCTCGTTGCTCAATTAACATCACTAACTATCATCTTTTCATTTCATTTCCTCCATCATATTTTTTTGAGAAACCGGCCCATGTATCCTGCTGTACCGATTCCATTTTCTTTGAATTGCGAAGAACAACATTTAATAAAATGCTCAGAATAAAAGTAATGATTTCATTATTCAAGTTGAAATACACCTTAAGTCAACCATCCAGTTACATACTGAAAATAAATAATATTTGTTGAATTCTACTGAAAATTACATAAGTATCCCATTGTACTGTATAGTGGGACCAAATTTCAGTGCTTCGTTTGCAGCTTGATCGCAACTGAAACAGTCAATAGTAAAGTCAATAACCATTAAATATCTTCAAATGTAAATGCACAACCGGGCTACTGGTAATATGCATTGCACAAAGCATAATTTACATAAACTACAATTGTGATATTGATTCCTGCCCCATTCAAACTTAATGGTTCACCCCTTTAATACTTGGCACAGTTGATGTGAACTGTTATATGATTAAATGTCATAATAATGAATTTTATGTACAACTCTGATGTTAGTATATAAATATTTATTGTTCATTGATATTTGTTTCGTTTTATATCCTATACTCCTTAACAAAGCTCTTTTAATGTTCGGAGTCAAATGTACATTGGACAAAGCCGTGGCTAAATTTTCGTAACTATTACAACTACTACCATACAAGACTATTTGGAAATATATAGCTATATACAGTATATATATGTATCAGTACATTACAAATGAACTTAGGTACTATTCCTTTTGCGTGAATATTGTTGACAGCTTAGAATGTATGAAAATTAGAATGCATCCCTTTTTCTCTCTTTGTTCACCTTTACAATGTGTTCGTAACATTACAATTATTTATTAACATACATTAATAATGATTTACGATCTGTGTATTTATAATATTTAAAGGATATTGTTTTGATAGAATGCCCACTAAGTAATGAGAAGGCAGATATTTGAGGTTTTGCATTTTTGCTAGACTTTACTTAATTACCAAATTTTAATTACATTCCAATTATATAAATGTTTCTGTTTACATGTTTGTGTAATCAGTTGAATTTATAAAGCTATCTATGTTTTTATTATAATCATTCCTGCATTTTATGTACACTGTCCTCCTAAGGCAAACACGCATTCATTTTCTTTCAGTATTAATATGTTTTGTAAATTATCAGAACGCGCTTACTTTTAGAGTAATTAATTTTCCATTTTTAACATTTTCTTAATAAAATTAATTTAAAATATTTTGTTTGCAATTTTAAAATTATCTACGTAACAAAATACGAGCCTAATTTTCCAAGTAATATTTTAAATTATATTTTGATAAAACAGTTGAGTGAAATAAAAGTTGAAAGTAAAAATTGCTTATTAATTATTAAACTATTATAAGCATAATACATTGCATGTTATAGAAATTACTTTCCAAGAGCCAATATGAAATAGGAAATATAATATAAATGTGGAATTGTTGATTAACAATATGAAATAGGAAATGTAATATAAATGTGGAATTGTTGATTAATAATATGAAATAGGAAATGTAATATAAATGTGGAATTGTTGATTAATAATATGAAATAGGAAATGTAATATAAATGTGGAATTGTTGATTAATAATATGAAATAGGAAATGTAATATAAATGTGGAATTGTTGATTAATAATATGAAATAGGAAATATAATATAAATGTGTAATTGTTGATTAACAATATGAAATAGGAAATGTAATATAAATGTGGAATTGTTGATTAATAATATGAAATAGGAAATGTAATATAAATGTGGAATTGTTGATTAACAATATGAAATAGGAAATATAATATAAATGTGGAATTGTTGATTAACAATATGAAATAGGAAATATAATATAAATGTGGAATTGTTGATTAATAATATGAAATAGGAAATATAATATAAATGTGGAATTGTTGATTAACAATATGAAATAGGAAATATAATATAAATGTGGAATTGTTGATTAATAATATGAAATAGGAAATATAATATAAATATGGAATTGTTGATTAACAATATGAAATAGGAAATATAATATAAATGTGGAATTGTTGATTAACAATATGAAATAGGAAATATAATAAAATGTGGAATTGTTGATTAATAATATGAAATAGGAAATATAATATAAATGTGGAATTGTTGATTAACAATATGAAATAGGAAATATAATATAAATGTGGAATTGTTGATTAATAATATGAAATAGGAAATATAATATAAATGTGGAATTGTTGATTAACAATATGAAATAGGAAATATAATATAAATGTGGAATTGTTGATTAACAATATGAAATAGGAAATATAATATAAATGTGGAATTGTTGATTAATAATATGAAATAGGAAATATAATATAAATATGGAATTGTTGATTAATAATATGAAATAGGAAATATAATATAAATGTGGAATTGTTGATTAACAATATGAAATAGGAAATATAATATAAATGTGGAATTGTTGATTAACAATATGAAAGGAGGGCCATAATTTGTAGTCAACATTTTCTGGAACATTCTGCAATAATGTCAGTACCCATTCCAAGCTGCAAATCGAGGCATACTTTTTGAACAGAGATTTAAGAGCATTTTATTGTTATTCAGGTGATGGATGTTTCTTGCTTTTGTTTATTTTGTCAGTCAAGAAATTGATACTTAATAATTAACATTTTTTTTTTTCGGTAGTGCATATTCCAGGATCACTTGCAAACCGGTACCTCAACCATATCATATAAATAGGTCTTGGATAAATTTGTTTTAGTTTATATTATGAGAAGAAGTCTGACCACATATAAAAATGTCAAATCTCTGTTATAGCACTTTATTCTGGTAATACGTTACCTTTGCAAGGTTTGGAAAAAAAAAAAAATAAATATTTCGCTCTCATGACTCTTCTACCTAGAGGAAAGGGATCGGTGTGCCTGATTCAAAATATACCATTTCGATTTCGTTAGCTGTTTATTTCATTTGCTTTCATTTTGTAAGTTATAAGTGAAAACTGATCTCAAGTTTTTGTGGGTCACGCAGTTGTCCAACCACAGATTGATTTTAAAACAATTCCTCTTGACTGTTTATGACATGTTTTTGTTTCTTTTAAAGAGCTGCAAATACTTTTCCATTTTTTTTCAACAGAAACTAAGTTTCTAATCACTACAGATCTTCAAAGGGTTTGTGAATAGGGGGCTTCCTTAAGAGTTTATAATTTTAGCGGCCAGAACAGCGCACCATGAAAATAAACTCAACAATTGACCCAGGTAGAAAAGAGTTGTTATCATAACAATTTCAGGCCTTTCCCCCTGATCCCGCGACTTCGTGAGCGCGAAACAGCAGATTCGGGCCTCACAGATTATCGTCGTTTGCGACGGTTAAACCGCTTGTGACCGCGACGAAAAGACACGGTTGAGAGAGTAAAGCGTTCAATATGGGATACTGAAAGAATGTATCAAACGAATTAGTCATCATCTACGTGTTAAACTCGCTCCCAAGCTTCATTGTCAGCAGCTATACTGCGCATTTAAATGTCTTCTAAATGCTGGTATTAATACCACATATACAGAGAGTGCCAACTGAAAACTGAATTCACACAAACAGAAAATGATGAGCACTAATCATCTTAGACTTTTACAGTTACAACAGTTGCTCACCATCGGCGTCGATACACTTCTGAGTACGTTGAACTACTGATTGAGTAACGTTTGCGAAAGTGTTCTCAGCGATTGCAGCACATGCCGTTTCAATTTCTTCCCGAAGTGCTGTCAGTGTAGCGGGTTTTCTACGGTATACAACATCCTTAAGAGTTCCCTATAGGTAGAAGTCCAACGGAGTTGGATCCGGAGAACGCGGTACACACGTCTCCTTGCCTTTGAACTTCAACAACATTCTCCGTTTTCCAATACCACTTCAAAATTGCTTTCCGCTGTTCAAACGATAATCTTGTCTCCATTTTGTTGTAGCAACGCTAGCATAACGTAATGTGAGTCACATCTGTTTACGGAACATCATACGATAAAGTTGGCTTCATTTGTTCATTGTTGATTTACTGTCACGTAGCAACGCTATCATAATGTATGTGAGTCACATCTGTTTACAGAACATCATACTACACTTTACTGTTGTTTTTCGGTCCAACTTTGAAATATATTATATACATATCTACTGTGAAAGTATGTATACATTTTTTGTACCCTCGGCATTATGTAACTGTGCCGTTTGAGATTCAAAATCCTATAAGAAAACTAACTTTTACTTTATAATTATTTCTTTTGCAGTTATTTCTCCTCACTCATCATTAACATACACCAAAGTATTTTTAATTTACTTTAAATATTTCACTAATACAATTATGTATTGTATGGAGAAGGTACAAAGAAAACCATGAAATCATGAATGACATAATAATAAAGTAATGATATCCAGGGAAGGACATATTACCAAAAATTGGAATACAAAACTGATGAAAGATATAATCCAGATTAATGAGCAGCAGGCATTGTTGCCTTTGTAGTTTGCTAATGATCGATCTCGTTACCGCTTGCTGTGCATCGCAGAGAGTTATTGATCATTCACATTTTTGTTTGGCTTTGAAATGTGTGCCTTTATAAGTTGATTTAATACACCCATTGGTGCTTCCATTTGTCAAATGAAGTTTCTCCTCCCTGAAATTAAACTCTCCCTCTATCCCTTATAATTCTATAACACAGTTAATAAAAACGCTTTACTAGTTAATCCCCATGCGGTTTGCATAGCGTTTTGCCTGGTAGCTAATTTGTATGAATGGACATTCCAATTAATTACTTTTCCAAACACAAAAAAAAATACAAGCGATAAATGAGGAGGTAGAAAGGGGAATTATGTTCAGATTAATTTTCAATGAAACATGCCCGGAAGTGCGTTTATGGATCGCGTATAAGACTGCGAAATCATCGGTGAGAACATCTACATCTACATCTACATCTGAGTATTCTGACTAAACCCTTTGATTAATAGCACATGTGTAGTGGAAAACATGAACCGAAGTATTTAAATATTTCTATTCATGAATATTTTATTAATACGATTTATAATTACTAGTCTGGGATTTTTCGTATTGACCTATTAAACACCACCAAAATATGTACTTAAAACTTTTCAATGAGATTAAACACTTGTTTGATACAGTTTTATAATACGATAAATTACATAACGCACCACAATTTCTGGAGAAAAATGTTCTTCACATTTTACTTGGGGATAAAAATATATTTAATAAGTGCTGTGCAAAAAAAAAAAAAAAAAAATCCAATTGGACACTTCAAATGTATGATATTCATTTTTGATATAAATTATTATTTAGTTTTTTTGACAAGAGGATATATAAGGTAATTATAATATCTATGCTACTCTGACAGATTTCCAATTTTCATTAGTTGCTTTTCTTTTTACCAAGACATTATATTTTAGTTTTGAAAACGTTTTTTTAAAAAAAATTCAAAACTTGAGTTGAGAAAGTTTTGTAATGGTTAACAGCGTTAACAGTGACTTGATACAGTTGAGATAGTATGTCCTGGGAATATTTAAATATAAACAATTTCTAGCAATTTTAATTTTTATACAAACTTTATGTTAGCGTTTTCAATTGTAAACACAATCTCTTGATTTGCGACAGGGTAGCAGTGCAGTATGATTTAGAAGCCTTTTGGCGGTCCGCCAACAGGAGTTATGGGTGGCTTAGACAAGTGTAATCCACATTATGGGCGAAATAAAAAGTTGAGGGAAAGTTGAATTGATTCCATGTTACATAGTGATTTTGTAAAAGTTCAGGTTATATAATTTGCAAAATTACATACAAGTTTAGTAGACTGTGTTCCTGATCAGTAGTTAGCGTTGCTATGGAGAATGTACGAAACGTGCTGATGAATGAATTTATTCCACAATTAACATTAAAATTGTTAACAACAATTTATTCTCAATTTACAATAACAACTACACCATTACATACTTTATTAACCTACCTTTTTACTCTAGAACCTAGCAGCATCCTCCAAAATAACAGTTTCCTAACAGTTAACCATGTGGTTGTCTGACAGTAAGAAAAATTTTCCTTTTACTTTCTTCCTATTTCGTTCGCACTTCTCTTTAACTTTACCTAAAAACTCTTCCATTTTCTGCATTTTTTTACACTCTTGTTACTTAACAGTTTAATTAACATTAAATCCTTCTCTAAATTATGCCATTTACTGTCTCAAAAATTTTATGCCACCATTTTACTTTCTCGCATTCCAATAAATAATGGAACACACTGACTTCTCCCTCACACATACTACATCTCCTTTATATCCTTTCAAGAGTATTACTCCTGTACGCATCCACGCCCATGTGATCACAAATTACAATATATTTCTCTCGACCCCAGTTCTTTTAATTCTTTTATATCCGACCAACGACCTTTTATCATGTAAACTGGCCCAAATTTCTTTCTTTTCAATATCTTCTATCCTCTGTCTCCAAAAGCCATTAACATCACTTTCACCTCCTCTCCATAAAACCTATTTCTTCTAGTATCTTCCTCACCTCCACATACCAACTCTTCCTTCCCAAAACCTCTTTTTGATATTTCAAACATCCCTTTAATATATTTGAACTATCTAATTTGAGAATATGATACCATATTTCATTACTCTCTCTATAATCAATCCTCCCCCCCCCCCTCGGAGAGCACTTGGGTAATCCCAAAATTTCCCTACAAAACATTCTGTGAGCCACAACCACCTATCCCACCCCTCTTTAACTGCCCAAACTTTGACTGCATACAACATCCTGGCCTCTAACCACTGTCTCACATACTCTCCCCAACTATTTCACAGATAATGTTGCAGTACTATATAAACTTATTCTGACAGGAAACGTACTGATATATATATATAATCGAATATGAAAGCTGCAGAAACCCTCCGTGTACAAAGCAGAAGGGTTGTTATATATGTTTATGGGGCAGTAGTTTGATATGCAATGACTTGCTGGCTACGAATCATTCATGGAGACCAGGCACTAACTAGTGAAATATTCTACCAGGAGCAGTTGAGAATGGGGGGGGGGGGAAGAACTTGGTTTCAAAATTTAGAAAGATTCTGGAATGAGTAATGTTTGGATAGTACGGTGGAGAAACAATACGTGGGGGGGGGGGGTGGAGAACAATTAAAAAAATGAAGGTAAAGATTCCCCGGAGATTGAAAATGGGTACGGAATGGAGCATGATAATCAAACAGGGGACAAATTTAGCAATCAGATGTTCGGTTGACTTTGGTTAGGCGCATGTCGGCGGATGATCAAAGAAACAGAGAGAGGATACGGCAATCTGTCCTATTTTTTACGGAGAAAGAAACTTGGGAACATATTCTGGGGGGATGAAGGAATAGGGAGAAAAAGGTCAGATCCGTTTGTTATCGAGGGGAGATGGCAGTGACAGTGCTGGCCTTTTGCTGACAGACATCAAGGGGAGAAGGGAATAGGAAAACTTTAAACATTGTTAGGTAGTTCAGATCGGAAAAGACAGATATTCGGGAAGGAGTGGTAGGGGAGCATTAGACACAAAGGCATCTTGGAAATGTACACATTTTTATATCTTATGTTCTTTCAGTTTTTATTTATTTATTTATTTTTCTAATATTCCATTTTTTTCATATACCAATTTATTTTATTTTTGAATTATAGACATGACCAAATTATTAGAATATCTACACTTTAAAGTCTTGTTTTGCTCTTATTTCAAATTATACCCATTTACAACATCTATTTAATATTACTTTTAAGTGAGGTTTTTTGCTGGTTTACATTTATAATTAAAATAGTGATATTTTAGTTCATAGTTGGCAACAGTGTAAGAGAAACTTGATTTTATTGCTCAACTATTTTTTTCATTAAAATTTTCCTACATTTTATTTTTTATACGAGACACGGTTTGCTCCACAACAATTTATTGTTGCGTAGGTATTGGCAAGCATTACATTTGATTTTAATGTAATTGTTGAATACAACGAATGCATATACTAAGAACTATTTTTTTAAGATTATGGGTAGATAAAACAGATCTTAAAGATTGACATGGTTAGAATTTTGCTTGCTGAAAAATGTTACACACAACAAAAAATAGCATCTAGATTGAAAATATCCCAGTAATTCATAGTTGAACAAAAGTTGCACTACAATCTCACTGGAAGTTTCTCGAATATTTGATGAAGAAGATAAACGCAAAAATTGAGCTCTCGCCTGGCAACGGTTACCACTTAAAGAAATATTCTTTACTATCTCTGCTTCTGCAACCTCCTGAATAGCAGTACAAAAATCATAAAATATATCATCGTACATCTGTACTAAAACTACTTTAGAGTATGCAAATAATTATAAACAGTGAAAACACAGTGCTAAGTGAATAACACCGCATGAATATTAGTGCGCTTAGAGAGGTACTAGACAATATTTTAAATAAAAAAATATTTTTTTCAAGGCAATATTTCTGAGATTTATAAACTCGAAATAACTTTTGTTTTCAATAAATCAGGAATGAAGCGTAAGAGAGTAAGTAATACGAGTAGTTTATATCAGAACGATATAATGTCTTTTAATGGACTTCGAAAAACCTGGAGGATAAGCATCGTTTTCAAATTGTCGCGTAACAACATCGATAAAAATGAGTTTGAATGATAATACAGCACAATAATAAATAGTTTAACTGAATTAGTGGACAATTTAAAATGATGGATAAATAATAATTCTGTACGTACTATTTTTAATTTTAGTATATAAGATTAAAAATAAAGGTTGTAAAGTAGGTTCAAGTTCTGAGATTTCTGTCTCTCGTAAAACAGGTACCAACTTAATAGGTAGGGGATAGTCTTCTTTTTTAAAACAAATGAATGTATTCTTCTTTCGTGAACTTTTTCCTCCTGGGATGTTAGCTTATATACTTTACGAGTCTATTAAATATAAATCTGCACATTATGCGTGACATTTAACTCATATATACATAAACATAGAAAAATTCACCTTTTATCTCAATACTTTCTGTAGTTCATTGGTGTGATGTTTTCGTAAATTAGGTAGAAGAGCGAGTTTTTCAAGTTTAAAAAAGTATGCCACTCAAATGTTGCTATTGGACTATGGGAAATGGGAAACAAAAAATAAAATACCAATGAATGATCATAGCCGCAAATGGAAACAAGATTTCAAAAAAGGAGTAGGATGAAAATTAAACATGGAATGTTGTAATAATACTAAAATATATTTTATATTAATATATTTTCTTTTGATAAGATTCAAATTAGTGACTGCATAACTTCCAATTAGTACTTTTGAAATAAATTTAAGAATAATATTTTTTTCTGAAAAAGAATATTGAGAAATAATTTTATTAAAAAGGAATGTCATTATCAAAATACAAAAGAGAATCAAATTTACAAATGACCCATTAACTAAGCAGCTACTCCAGCAGCATAACCATTTTTCCCTTCTTTTAGTACACACTGTATTTAAATGCGGTCATTTTATTCCACTAATGACGCAAATGTTGGCTGAAGAACACCAGAGGGTCGAATAAACAGAGCAAATCCCAGATTGGATAATTTTGTTGTTTAATATTTCATACAGGAAATCAAATAGAGATTGAAAAAGCACCAGAAGGGATTATTAGGGTGGTTAATCGGAAAGTGAAAGCGTTTGGTTGAATGAGTGTCAAATACAAGCTATGACAGCTGCTTTACAAAATAACAAAACAGCATGGTGAGACTTTTTCTGTAGCACCATGGGTGTACAGTGTACAGGTTTGCTTTACCAGTAAAAGTCGTATATAAATAAATAAATGAATCACTTGTCTTCTTGCCATAGCAGAACACAAGCAGTTCGAAATATAGCGATTACTAATCTGTGATCTTTTCTGTTTTTTCTAGTTATTTTTATTTTAGTAATATTATTTTTCATTTATATTATATACGTATTACTTCTTCTGCCTTTCCAAGGATTGGATTTATTCCGTTCCGTGCCTAATGTATTTTGTACTTAAAATTGATCTTTCCAAGTAAATCTCATACATTTTGTTTATCAAGAAATGTTTGCTGTGGTAGGGGAGATTCGATTGATAGGCTCTTGCCAGTTCTATTCACAGGGAAATACCTCTTGTACCATGCTATTTCTTACATCCAGTTTCATTTTATATTTGTACTTGTCCGTTTATCTCTTAAAAACGAGGTAGTATCCACAATATTCGGGACTGGTGCTGCCATCTCGACAGTAGTTACAGTAGAGTTTCGTACCGCTAGGTGGCAACACCAGCACATCTGATGAGTGAGTGTTTAAAGTTTCATGCAGCTGGGTAGGTTGTTGAGATTCCATAGTACTTTTCATGATAATCTGTGTGTTGTGTGTGGCGATTTTACGATGGATCCAAGATTAAAACAGAGAGAGAGTGCATCAAAATGTGCACAAATCTCGGGTAAAATGCTACGGAGATCCTCGCAATGATTCAACAAGTATTTTGGGGACAAAGTGTGAGTCATACACGTGTGTTTGAATGGCATCCTCGGTTCAGGGCTGGCCGTACAGCTATTGAAGACGATGCTCACACCGGTAGACCCGTCAGCTGCACAACGCCTGATATTGTTGCCAAAGTTCAGCACCTCGTTCGTGAGGATCGGCGTCGAACCATTGAAGACCTTGCTCATGAAGTGGGAATTGGTTATGGGACATGCCAACGAATTTTAACTGATGAATTGGGCATGCATCGCGTCGCCGCAAAATTTGTGCCAAGCATACTGACTGCGGATCAGAAGGCGCAGCGTGTTGAAGTTTGCACGTAGCTTCGTCAGGCCGTATCCGATAACCCAAACCTGTTTGTCCAGGGTCATCACAGGCGACAAGAGCTGGATGTACGCTTATGACCCTGAAACAAAACAACCATTCTCCCAGTGGAAGAGCCCGAACTCACCAAGACACAAAAAAAAAAAAAAAAAAAAAAAAAAAAAAAAAAAAAACCGAGATAAGTGAAGAGCAAAGTCAAGAGCATGCTCCCCACCAAATCAAACGGTGAGTTCCACGTACTACTATGAAGTTTTGCGACGACTCCGTGAAAATGTGCGGAGACGACGGCCCGAACTTTGGCGACAAGGGAACTGGCTGTTGCATCACGATAATGCGTCCTGTCACAATTTCTTGTTCACCAGGAGCTCAACATGATGGTTGTCCCCTACCCACCATACTCGCCTGATTTGGCACCCTGCGTTCGCTCTATTCCCCAAACTGAAAATCAAGTTGAAAGGACGTCGGTTCGACACAATTGAGAGGATTCAATAAGAAACGCTATCTGTGCTAAACATCCTCAAAGAACATGACGTCCAAGATGCACTTGGAACATGGCAGAATCGCTGGGACCAGTGTATACGTGTGGAAGAGAACTACTTCGAAGGTGACGGCGGTTATTAGTCTCATTGACCAGATGGCAGCTCCAGTCCGAATATTCCGGATACCACCTCGTACTCCTAATAACGTTCTGATAAATCTAATTTTTGGTCTTTCAATTTTATTTTTGTCTTTTTTCCTCGTTAACCAGGTTTCACTACTATAGAGTAGAATTTGTTTCAATAAATATCGTGTAAACTGAGTTTTACCTCCTTTCTCACTGAATTTTCCTAGTACCTACTGAGGATCCATTAATTGAGTTATATTTTATTACACTGTTTTCTAGATCTTGGTTCAAATTATAGTTTGATACGTTGCATAACAGATATTTAAAAGTATTCACTTGGTCCCTTATTTGATCCTTTTTAGTTCTTCAGTTGTACTTTCTTTCAGAAGCCATCGCTTTAGTTATATTAATAGAGATTTTCATATTGAAGGTTTCAAAACTTTATTTAGCTTTATTACATTCTCTTGCAGATCATTCTCCGATTCGACCAGCTATACTTGTCACCAGCAAATTGTATCGCATTTATTGACTTAATTGAACTCAATCCAATACTGTCTAACACCTTGGCTAACTTTAAAAGGAAACCCGTTTTTAATATTATCTCAGAATTTCATAAAGTAATTTAATTGCATTAATATGGGGATGTTATAGTAGAAGAATATTTTCCTAGTTTATGTATATCTACTAGGTCATATGCTTTTTCATAGTCTAAAAATATGATAAACGGTGGTAGGTTAAATTTTCTTATTTATCCCATTACATACATAAGACTGGATCTGTACATGCTCTGCCTTTCCAAAACCCACATTTTTCTCATATAGGAACTTTTCCGCTTGGATTTTATTATCACTGTATAGATTTTGCAAGTTGAACTAATAGAGATATGCATGTATAATTATAGTAGTCTGCTCTATTTTCTTTTTATGTATACTAATTATATTTGCCATCTTACATTTTACCGTTACTTCACATATCATTTAGCAGTTGTATAAATTGAATTGTTCATTTTAAACTGGCATATTTTATTAATTAAGTATTTATTTTGCCTATACCCTGAATATTTTTTTCCAGGTTTTTTTTCTAAATCTGTCATATTAATTGTATTATATTCTCCTATTATATCAGTATTCATCTCGTATTATTTTTCCTTTCGTATTAAGGGATTTTATTTATGTTTTTCCTCATTGTTTTTAGGTATTATAACAATGTTTCGCTTTATCGTTCACATCTTCTTTCAACATATGAAATAACTTTGTGCCCCTGTTATATAATAGTAAAATAGTTTATCAATTTTTACCAGTTTTCCTTAATGGTTTATCTTGATAATGTATAGATTATTGCTCTTTGTTTTTTGTATGATATTTTTTCTTTCTTCCCATTAATCCATTTAATGAAGTTCTTTCTTTTTAGTTATGGTTTTCTTCAATATATCGTTCCGTAATTTCAACCGTATATGTCTTCGTTTCATTTGTACTCCTATTGCCAAGGTTGCCAAGGTTGCCCTGTCTTGATTTATTTCACCTGTTCTACCTCTTATTAATTTATCCATTCTCGTCATATATAAACCTTTTATTCCCTATTTCGCTAATAACTGTAACTTAAATGATAGTTTCTCAATTTTTGTATTTTTACAATATTTCTTTCATATTTTAACCTTTAAAATAATTAAAAAATAGTTCGCATCAGCTGCCGCTTCTCTAAATACTATTTATACTTGAAGTATGTCCTCCTTACTCGCTCAGACCAAGTTAGCCTATGGATATCTTTATGAAGTAGAAAGTATTGATAATTCTTAGATCATTAAAGGTGCAGAATTGTATTAACTTTTGTCCCTTTTCATATTTTGTATCCCACCATATTTGTTTTTGTTGAGTTTCTCACTCTTTCATTTAGGTATCCTTAAATTATCGTATATTCATTTTCCCCAACTTGAAATTATTTATAGAATTGCAGTATTTCTTCTTTATTCCTATCTTGGGAAGGTAAGCACCAATAATATTAGTATTATCTGCCTGTTCTGAATTTTAACTTTATTATTCTGCCATTAATCCAAGAGTATGCTAATATTCTTATCTTTTATCCTTTATGCAATATTATCCCTACTCCTTATGCTACTCTTTAGCTTTTTTTCCAACTCCTGAGTATAACAAAACGTAGTTCCCAATTTCCTCCAATCCTTTACCTTCTTTTTTTGTCTCTGATAAAATTAAAATATCGAACATTTTATATTCCACTTTATTGATAATTTCGGACCTTTTTTTTAATGCCTCTGATATTTAATGTAGCACAAGTCATTTTTGCCAATGGATTAGTCCTTGGGCGTTTTGAGTTGTATAGCTTTTATGTTGGCTATCAACCCAAAAGCATAACACACAATTTAGAGGACCAAGTGATTTGTAATCCAAGCCCTAGCCTTTGGCGGCCAACATCTATCTACAAGCCAGCAGCTTCCTTTTATCGTTTGGGGATATTTAGTTCCCCAAGTTGATAATGACCACCCCTATCTGTCGTATTTTTCAGAAATTGTATTACATTACATTAATTTGGAAATACATTTTGAAAACCCTACGTAAATGATACATAACATTCATGACTTATATTTTATACATATTGACATTGTTCTATTGAAAAGTTCTGATATGTTAGATTATTCTAAAGAAGTATATTCTGTAAATATTAACAGTTGGGCTCCATATACCGAGGGTGCCAAAAAACGTATATACACTTTCCAGTAGAGATCTATTTAATATATTATAAAGTTGGACCAAAAAACAACAGTAATGTGTAGTATGATGTTCTGTAAGCAGATGTGACTCACATATATTATGATAGCGTTGATACGTGACAGATAAATCAACAGTGAACAAATGAAGCCAAGATTATCGTATGATATTCTGTAAACAGGTGTGACTAACATTACGTTATGATAGTGTTGCTACAGCAAAATGGAACCAAGATTATCGTTTGTACATTGGAAAGCAATTTTGAAATGGTATTGGAAAACTGAGAATTTTGTTGAAGTGCAAAGGCAATGGAGACGTGTGTACAGAACAGAACCGCCAACGTGAGTAACAATTGCACACATTCGAGATAAATTTGAGGCTCATGGTACCGTATACCGTACATTACACTAGCAGCACTTCGAGAAGAAATTGAAACGGCATGTGCTGCAATCGCTGAGGACACTTTCGCAAATGCTGCTCAATCAATAGTTCAAAGTACTCAGGTGTATCGACGACGATGGTGGACATTTTGAGCAACTGTTTTAACTGTAAAAGTCTAAGAAGATTAGTGCTCACCATTTTCTGTTTGTGTGAATTCAGTTTTGTTATGTTAACACAGATTTTTTTTCTTTGCTTGAAATGTGTATACAATTTTTGGTACCCTCTGTAGATATTGTACTTTAAAGGGTTTGTTTTATTCCTATGCATTTGTTTAGCTTTCGTTGCTATGGCAACTGTGTCACGTTTGTATAAAAAGTGTGGTTTAGAACACTCTCCAGAATTTTCGAACAACAGTTTTTAATATGTCCTCGCCTTTACAAGTTTGTATTGATCTCATTTAGTGTTATTGCGAAGGCAATAGACAATATATCAATGCATTCAGAAAAGTTTCATCCTTACCTGAAATTAATCCTGTGAAATAAAACATTATATAGTACGGTGGGCAAATGCTAGGAAAATGGTGCAGTTTTCGATTTAAAAAAAAAAAACATCCGGTAGGCTATATTAGTTGAAAATGAAGTGAATGTATTACGGCATCCAGAAAGTAAGTCCCAGTCGCGCCTAGAGATGGCACCGCTAGTCGGATAGGAATGCACATGCGCAGGAATAGAGAGGAAGTATGTGGTAATAATGCAGTAAAATTTCAGCCTTGTGACGGCCGTGGTTACCGCGCTGTGCTAGGAGAAAATGGGTGCTCTGATATTGTCTCCCGCCAACTGCGAAGTTCGTGCAGTCATCCGAGGTTTGCACGCTCAAAAGCAAAGTCCAGCAGAGATCCATCGCCAATTGTGTCAAGCTTCCGGGAGACAATTTCGTGCACAAGGGAGCGAGACATCTGGGGAATTGACAAGAGAGTTCTGAAATTGTGAAGCGCCGGTTCTGCTCAATTGCTTGCCGCACACTTTCCAACACTTCTGCCGTCACCAGGGACGGTCGACCGCTACGGTCGTCGTCGTGAATATTGGTTCGTCCTTCAGTGAACTTCCTGCACCATAATGTCGTGTCCATACACTTGACACAATTGGCGATGGATCTCTGCTGGACTTTGCTTTTGAGCGAGCAAACCTCGGATGACTGGACGAACCTCGCAGTTGGCGGGAGACAATATCAGAGCAGCCATTTTCTCCTAGCACAGCGCGGTAACCACGGCCGTCACAAGGCTGAAATTTTACTGCATTATTCCCACACTCTTCCTCTCTACTCCTGCGCATGCGCATTCCTATCCGACAAGTGGTTCTATCTCCAGGCGCGATTAGGACTTACTTTCTGGATGGCCTTTAGTTAAAGCCCAGTAAAGTTAAGACAATCCTGCATATAATACTTCTGGTGCTAATAAAGCTGCAAAGCATTTGCAGATGAGTTATTCAATAGAAGTTACAAATGAGGTATTAAATACTTTAATAAATTTTCAGGAGACAGCTTCACTCTATCTGTATAATTTTAAAATGATTTTTGAAGCCAAAGAACAAGATAAGCCCGTTCGCATCACTTTCCCTTTGAAAATGTTCGAAATTTTTTGTAGTAACGTTGAGTGGCTAGGTAAATTCTTGTGGATAGATAAGGCACATTAAAACTGAATGAAACTGTTAACACTAACAATTTCAGGATTTGGGTATAAATAAATCTTTATAGAAAGTTCAGCAAGAATAACATTATATTAACATTACATAATGATGCAGTTAATCAAATTTTATAATAGGACCTCATTTTGTGATGTACGAAAACATCTCACCGATCGATATTTTAGTGTTTACCTTTCTAGGTACTGTCAAATGAGTGCACTATTGGTCAGTATATGTAATAACCTAAACGTTTGGGAATTAATACTTCCCTTCGGAGACAGTGCAGCGTCTTCTCTTCTGAGCTGTTGCAGTGACACGACCTAGGTAAGAAGTTAGCGGGGGGAAAGGGGACAGTAAGAAATTTAAGGGCAGCTTCTGGCCTACAATGAGGACCCAGGTATGCTGTAGGGTTTTAGGTATTTTATTTTTATATTTGCAATGTGAATTAAGCATAGGTTTCAACACTGCCTCGAGAGAATTTATAACAAGCTGCTGGCCTTTAATGTATAAAGAAATTATATCCCTTTGATATTCAAATGTTAATGGAATTGCGTGTTATCTATTTAATTGGGTTACATAATTTTGCATGCTACAAGGCAAATGTACAGTTTGCAATCCCAATTAGGTAGCGTGTCAATCCCTCCGCCAAACAGTCAGAAGTTTTGTCTGCAAGATGGGTATAAACAGCATCCATCACTTCTTCGTTACACTTAAATTTCCTTCCTCGAAGTTCCTTCTTGAGTTCTGAGAAAAGGAAATGGTCACTGGGAGCCAGATCTGGGCTGTAGGGTGGATGGTCAACAAGAGCTGTTGACAGCTGTGCACAGGCGCGTTGTCGTGAATAAGACGCACACCACTATTCAGCTTTCCTCACCTTTTCTCTTTGATGGAAGCACGTAGTCTGTGCAGTAGGCCAGCATAGTACTCCCCATTTACTGTGGTGTTCCTCTCCTTGAAGTCAATGAAGAGTATTCCTTTACAGTCCCAAAAGATTGTGACCATGATCCTCTTGGTTGACTGAGGACCTTGGCCTTTAGAGGCGGTGCTTCGCCAGGTTTACGCCGCTCCATCGATTCTCTTTTGGATAATGGATCATAGTAGAGGACCACAGTTTCATCTCCTGTGTCAATGGTTAGCAGAATTTCTCTATTGCCACGGCAGAACTCCAAAAATACCTGACAACAGAGCACTCGTTGTTGTTTTTGGACTGAGGAAAGAAGTCTAGGCATCCATCTTGCACTAACCTTATTCATGTTTAAATGTTCAATAATAATTTGAAGGACTGTATTTTAGAAAGGCCCAACCTTGCTGTTATTTCTGTCACTTTGAGCCTCCGATCTTCCATAATTTCTCCATAGTTGTATTTGTAGTAGTAGTTATAACGGCAATATAATTATAGTGAGAATATCAGATGCAGTAGTAGTTGTATGTATGTGTAGTAGTAGCAGTAGCAGCAGCTTAGTAATGTAATGTAGTGGTGGTGGTGGTTACTTATGTAATGATGGTAGTAGTAGTAGTAGTAGTAGTAGTAGTAGTAGTAGTAGTAGTAGTAGTAGCAGCAGCAGAAATAGTAGTAGTAGTAGTAGTAGTAGAAGTAGTAGTAGTAGTAGTAGTAGTGGTGGTGGTAGTAGTAGTAGTTGTAGTAGTAGTAGTTAGTAGCAGTAGTAGTAATAGTAGTAGTAGTAGTAGTAGTAGTAGTAGTAATAGTAGTAGTAGTAGTAGTAGTAGTAGTAGTAGTAATAGTAGTAGTAATAGTAGTAGTAGTAGTAGTAGTAGTAATAGTAGTAGTAATAGTAGTAGTAGTAGTAGTAGTAGTTGTAGTAGTAGTTAGTAGCAGTAGTAGTAATAGTAGTAGTAGTAGTAGTAGTAGTAGTAAAAGTAGTAGTAGTAGTAGTAATAGTAGTAGTAGTAGTAGTAGTAGTAATAGTAGTAGTAGTAGTAGTAGTAGTAATAGTAGTAGTAGTAGTAGTAGTAGTAGTAATAGTAGTAGTAGTAGTAGTAATAGTAGTAGTAGTAGTAGTAGTGGTGGTGGTGGTGGTGGTACTTTGTATCTAATACAAAGTGTTGTTTGCTCATCTTTGCAGAATCTCTAAGCTCTTCATATCCTGCTTACCACTTCTTCTATGTTGCTTCAATCCGTGACTGCCACAGCGACCTCTGCTTCCTCTACCTGTGTGTTACGACTTCATTGATAGAGGGCAGTTTTACAGGCAGGCGTGTGATCCGCATTCCAACACCATTCCGGTCGTCTATCACGCAGCTTTCTAAATCGAAGTACACCACCTCTCCATTAGGTAACTCCCCAATTGTCTTTATCAGGGTGGATGGATCCCGTTGAACATTTCCCTAACTTAGAAAAATTTCTATGTAGATACCGTAAATTGAGCTCAGTTCTTTCCGGCCAGCAGTTAGCAACACCAAACACTAGACTACGGAGGTGGTCTTTATCACATATACCCGAAATGCATGTATTATTTAAATTGAGAATTCAACGGATCATTATAATACTATTGATTTGCCTTTTAAATATATATTGAATCCTATGGTTCCACTACATATTTTAATTTATTGGTAACTCGTTACTGTAATTATTATTTGGGCAATATATCACAGCATTGAACCGTAAACCGTATAAACATTTTAAAAAATAGTGTAGTAATATATAAATGATTCAGTTGTTTGCATTTTATTTATTCATATAATCCTTCTATTCATATTTAAAAGTATTTTCTTGCAATTAGTGTATAAACGTTTTTAAAATGCTAGATATACTCGTCCAACAACCATAGATGTGTTCCCTCCCATTAAGGGCATAGTTAATCAAATAGCTGCAGATGGCACTGTCTTAGAATAATTCCAAAACTATTACCAGACTAGACAGTTGCATCCCCCATGACGAGTTTACCTGCAGAAAGGGAGCAAGCAGCAATATTTTGGGTTATGCCTTTAAATATATTTTGTTGGTTTTTTTTAGGCTTCTTTTGGTAAACAACATATAAAATTACTTAAAACATTTCCGTCTAAACTCCTACAATGTACTCCGTAGTAGACATTTTTTTTTTTTTTTTTTTTTTTAACTTTTCCTGGCACATCCTTTGGTATGTGACCATCAAATAAATCTCTAAACATCTCAAGTAATACTATAAGTTCTTTTGTTTAAAGTTCTTCTTATATTGTTAAATGAGAATTGCTAATTAACACAGATTTTAAGCTATTTTTTATTTTATATTTTTGTCCATGTACCGTTACTTAATACTTTGATTTTTATTACATTAAAACAAATATTCAAATTGCATACATTGTTAAGGTATTGACCAGTGAGTTGGGTTAGCAAACACCTCCGTTTTTTTTAGGAGATATTTATATAGTCTTTTGAATGTTACTTACTTATAAATGTTTTACCTGAACTTAGCAGTTACTCTTCTTGTTACTTATTTAGATTATAACACTTGTGCAATGTTCTGCTGGTTCGTATTTTTTTGATTATTTAAATTACAGAATAATAATTTATTCTGTCCCCTTCTTATGGTCGTTTATTCAACGATCTTGGCTAAATAGCCGTGTTATATTCCCTTTTTTTCTGAGGCTTAGTGTAGCTTTAGATAATTATTAAATTAAGATAAGCTTTGGTTGAAAAAGTCACCCATATAGGTAGCAAGAAGGAACTAAACGGATGAAAGTCACTTTTTAAAACATGTTAATTCGTGCATGAATATGTCAAATGTGTAGATGCTGAAATTTTGCACTTTTCCCAAAGGATTTAAATAATTCAAATTTTATTTAAAAAGATGGTGACAATATTCCAATTAGAGTCATATACCTTTAACTAAAATATTCAAAGTTTTTATAAAATCGAACGTTTAAAAAGTTGTATATTTTTTCTAATATAATAATAATAATAATAATAATAATAATAATAGTAATAATAATAATTTGATAAATATGGGTTAACTTCAGGCAAGGAATATAGCATTTAAATTGTCTTATACATTTCTACCAACATCGAATCATAAATGCATTTCGGTAGAATGTTTTGTGATCTGGTCAAAAATATTGAATATTAATCATAAAATTGTAATGAAAAACATTAGTTTTTGTGAGATAAAAAATGAACAGCTTAATTGGGATATGATATGGTAAATATTGATAGTAGGTAACAATAAGTTATATAAATAAATTGCAATGTTTCTGATTGTAAGATTGTTGAACATGGACCCCGGCCAGAAAGAGTCTCTAATCATTCTTGTTTTCAATTTACCTAGGTAACTGATCTAAATGACTTCGATAAAAGTGTTCTCCGTAAATTAATTTTTAATACGTGTATAGGGAGTTTCATATTGCAAATATTCTAGCAGTATAAGAGAAGCATTTGACTGGATTTAAAGAGGTCACGCATTTCATACTGCATTATTTGAAGGACACATATAGCAATTGGAGGATGCATACTTTGGAAAGGGGTGACACAGTAGCTGCTAGGATTGTGTTTTTGAAAGCCATGCATGAAATTAGAGAAGCTTGCATATCTCACATCTATTTATTTGCACGAAATGTGGGTAAATCAGAATCACACAAAGAGGACGTGCTTGACAAGTGAAGACCGCTCTGGTGGCGTCAAAGTTCCAGCTGGTAAAGGGGGAGCGCCTATTTTTTGCTATATTAGTTACACAAAAACGGATTTTGTTTTATAATATTCTGAAATGACTTACGTTCCATTCAGAATATGGTTTGAATAGCAGATATTGCCCCTTATCGCCCATAATTTTCTCGTTTTTATGGACAACGATATAAATTAAAGTTCAAAACATACGAAATTGACAATATCATCAGAAGTCACTATCATCACAGGTAGTGAGACCTCCACATTATTAGTGCCATTATATCCCCGAGCTTGTTTATTTAAGAGTAAAGCATTGCGACGACCATAACAATAACACTTCCAAAATTGCGGACATAGAAAAATTTACACTCAATGCAATTGACAGTGTAACAATTTCAGTGCCAAAAATGGGCATGAACGCAAAAAAGCTGCAAAACAAGGATTTTCAGCCACAGCTGATAAGAAACAGCATAGTTAAACGGTGATTGACACCCTTAATTAATCACAGTCCGAAGAAGAACCAGAAAACAGCGGGAGCGAGTAAATTGTAAGTATTTTGTATTCATGCAACACTAGCACTGCCTTTTCCCCAAGCTTAATTATCTTAGCTTCCTTTATATGTAAACTTTTAATTCTTTCTCGTTAAAATAACATGATTGCAAGAAACGCTTTTAGACACCTATGTAAGACATGTTGTTATTTCTCTCTGTGTAGGAGTCAGATAACTTCCTCGGACTCTAATTATAGGTAAATGCTATTGTTTCGATAGAAATTGTGTTAGAAATTGAGGGCAACACAAAGCACAGTCCGGATAACCCGAGCTACACTGATAGGTGTTCAACTGAGATGCTGAGAAGACTTTAGTAAAGGTGACTACTCGAGCCTTGTGCCCGACGCATCATTTATATACCTAGGCATGGGTTAAGAGAAACTTCCAGATGTTTAGTTCCAAGACTGTGCAAGACACGATGGTCTCATTATTATAAGATCTAAGATTGCGCCAGGTGACATACTGAAATCATTGCGTCACTCAGTGGCGTCACAAGACGATACTGGTGAACCCAAATTGCAACAATGCCAGTTTTTATGGTGAACGCTTCAGTGATAATCGATTGAAACATTTCCACGGTGTTTAAGCTACTTAGGTTTGGGTTTAAAAAGCCCAAGGGATAAAAAGTTTTGGAGTTTTTAATTCTGCATTCTTTTTCAACATTGGAGTAATTCCAGAAATTGAATATATCGTCTATAAGTTCTATAATCCAAACAATAGAATTTTAATCATGTTTGGTAGTAATAATTACTGTATTTTCTTATAAAGGTCTATTTCAAAACGAATATCTTAACACATACTTGTAAATACATAAAAATTAATGGCGGAGTGTCTATAACTTGGGAATTTCATCGTTGTTGGTCGTCTATGATCTGGTATTTTCATTCCTTCTCATTTGACTTGTCTGTTGTTATGCAGCCCCTCTTCAGGATTCATGGGTCAACAACAGCTTTGGTTTCCTTGCGAGGATACAAATGCTGTGCAAGAAGTTTTCTTCGCCTAATTCCGTTGTGGTCTAAATCCGCTATCTTTGCAGAGAGGTTTCTGGTGATTAGTGCATTATAGGAAAAAGTAATGCTCAGTACATTAGTACGCCTAAGAGATGCGTGTAAGCCTTCTCTGCGTATTTCCTGTAAAGTGACAAAGAAGGCAAGAAATGTGGAATATAAAGATATATCACCACGGACTCTCATGTCTCAAAAAGCTATATTAAATAAGATGTCTAATCAGACCCATATACGTAGAGCTGTCCACTTCCTTAACTCAGATGAACAGAGTTGAGTGTGTAAGTACATCGTATTGTACCCTCCAAAGCAGCAAAGAACTTTCAGAAATATTTAAATGTGTTACTAAAGGACACATAAAAGTATAACTCACTTGCACTAGATTACTGCATGATTAATTTCTTTATAATTTACACTGATAAATGAGGATTGTGAATATTTTTTTTCTACACTGGTTGTTGTAACGAAATTGTACTAGTTTTTAACGCAATGAAACCACAATTTATTAAATAATACAAATCCAATTTTGCATAGAACGGCTGACATATTTTCAATTAATATAAAGTGTCTACATATTATTTTGAATGGTAATGTGCATGCTAATGTGCACATCACAAAAGACACGCAGAATAGTTAAATCAATACGTTATTTAATCCTATAATTTTTTTTTTTTTTTTCATCCTCTTCCCTTCGGACCTAGATACAATATTACTTTCCCTTTTCAATGTTCAAATCCAATTATATGTGTGTGTTTGATGCTACATAAGGAGTACAACCGCCACGGATGGCCGAGGTCGTTAAGTCGCGGAATCGTGAGCGGGAGGTCTGGGATTCGAATCCTGCCAGGACCGTACTCCCTGACTGAGGTTTTTCCAGGTTTTCCTCAGTCCTCATAAAGGTCCAAATGCCGGGGAGGAACGTTTTCTTCCTTAAAAAAAAAAAAAAAAAAAAAAGCATTTCTCAATATTTCATTTCATGTATCATCAATGTCACCGTCAGTGGTGCCACAGTAGTAAAAACTGGAGTTAAACACTATTAAAAAAAAAAGTCCTTCCATTGGGAATTCTCCCGGGCGCTTTTGAAACGTAACAGCAATGCGAAGCTACAGGCATATCTGGATAATAGTAATGTTAGTTTTCTTTGTACTTATAAACATATTACCTTTAATTCAATCATATGGATTTAATTGGATTTTAAATAAATTATGAGTGAGCTTAATTCATTATGCATACCAGCAGCAATTTCTTTGCGTTATATTATGATATAGTTTGGTTTATTTAGTTCCAATAAATTTTCATAACATTGAAAGGAGCCTTATTTGATACTTGCTTTACTAATTTTTAACCGAGAGAGAAGATGGTATACCTCTAAACATCAACATTAAAGACAAATGCTATGATTGATTTTTTTTTAATTAGTAGCTCCATATTTTCACTTAGTACGTTTTCTTTTATACTAAGATAAAATGTTTGGGGAATTACATGCTGCCACTGTATTAAAATAATAAAAGGGGATTTGAGCATGTCATTTGTTGAGTTCACCAGTCAGCAATTGATGGTGTAATATCCGCGCTACTCGATTAGTGGCAATGTAGTAGCCGCACTGCATTTCAGGTGCGGTCAAGGCTTTCTATAATAATGGCAATCAAATAATTTGATCAATTTCTCAGAATCACATTATGAACTGGGAGCCTTCCCATCCCTCGTACACATTAATGAAGGAACTTCCTCTTTGATCAACTGCCGGACCACGTTGGACCTGTTTATCATTAATAATTATGTTTAATAGTAATTGGGTTGTGTCAAAGCACATCTGTAATGTGCATTTGCCCACTGGCAATGTCGTTCTGTTAATGATGTCACGAGCGTTCCATGAGTCTGTACTGGTATCGTCGGAATTTTCGAATAATAGTAGTCAATATATATATAAAAAAAAAAATTCACTCTCATTAGTGTATGGTTTAAGATATTGTATACACCTTACAATAGGAATTCAGAGAGCTTATTTTAATAATGCAATAAGTGAAATAATATCTAAATCATTAAAAGCACATTAACCTTTTCACGTTCAGCACCTATCTATATATAACTATTAAAACATCCTATAATTGAAATAAATATTTCGTGCGAATTCTTCCACCGCAGACACTACAATTCCAAATTCAAAATGTACCAATTCGTTTTGCAATCATCCACGAAATTGTCTGAGCTCATACGGTCTATGCAATATTTTTTAGTCCAGATAACGCTATAGGAACGCCCACTCTAGTCTCCCAATTTGCTTCCGGCCGAGTACTTCTTATTTTCATAGCGAATGACATTGGTGAAGGTTTTACATTTTATACCAACCAGACCTATAGACACATGTGTCAATCTTTCTTAGGAAAAATCAAATAAATGTTTTCAGTACCTAATTGAAATATGTCAAAAGCATTTACGTGCAAGAGTATTGCTTATTAAGAACAGTAATTGGGTTTTCTACAGATGTTTCTGTAGTTTTATCATCATAGACCATTCAGCAGAAAAGTTTACCATAACTGTACTTCCACCTAAGAGTAAAGGAATTAAGCTTCAAAGATATGATGTTTATAGATAAACGTATGGACGTCACATAACATTGCACTAAGCATATATAACACAGTTTCTACCAAGCACATTAGATGTGGCATATTTATCAGTTTTCCTGAATTTTCAAGTTTGCAAAACTGTCAATAAGAACATTGTGGAAATTTTTCTTCATATAGTCTAAGAGGTAAGAATCTGAAGTTTGTGGTTACATTACATTGCGTACACCGTTGTGGAAATGCATGCAGAAACTCACGACAATGTGACCGTAATGTGCAGGTGAAGTTTCTTATTGATGTATCTTTCATGTCTCGTTTTTGATACTGTGTATTGTGGCGCATTTAGGTATTAGGTATTTATAACTAGTCAATCATACCAATGCAAACTGCAAGGGACCTCCATCATCTATCTGGCCCAGGCTATTTTGGATGTATCCCTCACAGATACAAATGTTACAATAATTAATGATATACATAATCTAAATTCCAAATAAACAGAATAGAAATTATTCAGTTCTATTGTATCAGACCTCAGTCCCCGGTTCATCAGCATAACGTACTGGAATTCATTCAGGTATTAATAATGTATTAACAATGTTCTAGGATACTGTAGCACTGATTAGGCCACGAAAGAGTGGTTCGGGAAGAAAGCTTGACTTAAAAACGTGTTGAGGGAAGAGAGGAGGAGCAGAGAGTGCATGCGCTGAGAGGTTGAAAACAACTGTTGGTCATTTAGCGTCGTTTGTTAGGAGAGGGAATCCCGGACGATAAGATGTGCACGAAATATTTCCTCCGGGGAAATCTAGCCGAGCCACATTGTAATATAACAGGATTTAATAAATTGAAAGGTAACTGGTTCGTGAATATCTGCTTTGATTTACGTTTGCTCCCTTAATTCTTCTCATATTAAGATCCCGAAATACTTGTGGATTAAGCAAGAATAATTTTCTCTCGTCTCAAACACGAAGTAGACAAAAGTTGGGAAGTTTAGGATACGCGTGTCGGATCCACGCTGTTTGCGACAATATACTTCTAAAATGGTTTAAACAGTTGCATTTGCCATAGCCGCCGGACACAGCTGCAACATCGAGCACAGCTTCCGCATCCGCAACTCCCCCCCGTGCCGCCGGTACTGTGTCGGTCCTGGTGGTGTAGTGGTTACCATGCTTGCCTCCTACGCCCAAAACGCGGGTTCGAACCCGGCCAAGATCGATGGATTTTTTCGGGCGTAAAAATCCTAAGTATGGCTTCCTTCGGAAGGGAAGTAAAGCCGTGGGTCCCGTGTCGTACATTTACGGCACGAAAAAGAACCTCAAGCCTGAAAGAGAGGCCTCTGAGCAAAATTTGTCGGCCGTTTCACGCCCTGAGTTGAATGGGACGCTGATGACCTGAGATGTTAAAGAGCGTCCATAAATAAATCAATCAAAAAAAAAAAAAAAACCGCCGGTACTGCGGTGAGGCCACACCACGCTGGAGTGTAAGGGTGCAGCTCGAGGCATCACGACCTGGCCCGCCCCCGCAGATACTGTGCCTCATGTGGGGACAACAGTTGTTAGGACCAGGCCGCCTGCCCTTTCTGACCTAGATCCCATTACATCAGCGTTCCAGTCATCACACGCAACCTTCGAGCAAGTATTTCGTCAGCACAGCACCAACGAGCGCATCCTCAACTCGCTAGCACAGCAGTATCGCCATCTCTAAACAGTTACAAACACCGTGAAGCCATTTCTCAAGCCACAACCTACCTCACTTCAAGACAATATTCATCAACTCTGCTGCTTCACTGACTTCATGCCAACTCCAAGCACGAAGCCAGCTTGCACAGAATGCTACTGAACAATACTACAGAAAGACATTTCTCAATATTAAGCGATGATAAAAGAATTTACTCCTTGAATACTCCCTCACCGATACAATCGTTCTCTCGGGTGTCAATCAGGGTGTAATGAGGAGCCAGTTTTGTAACGAAAGCGGGGTATTATAAGGAATCGTAACATTGACAAGATATAATACGAACATGATATTGTGTAAGAGCTCGCTGTATATCCTAGTTAGTGAAACATGCTGTATAAACCCAAACATAGTAAGACGTAGAAGTAATAAATATTAAGGGTGACTTGCCTTGCCACCCAGAGATGAAGTGACCTGAAAGGGTCCTCAGATAAACACTTGCGTAAACAAAAAGCAACCCTCTTTTCTACTCACTTAAAACATTATGTCTACATGTACATGTTATAGTGCCACTATCAGGAACGATAGCTCTGGCAGGATTCGAATTATTGTGCTGATGAAGTATTGTTTAGTTTTAAGCTTAACAAATCCAAAGCATGAATCTCTTAGAACTTATGATGTCAGGACCTGGTGATGGGAAGTGGGAAGTGTTTAACAATTATTTTTTTTTGTCTAGATTAGGTGATTATTACCCCTCTTTGGGCATTACAATTCTATAAAAGGTCCCTGAATTTATTCAGAGACTGGAGAGAAGCCTTGGTGCTTGCAGGATCCACGTCCATCTGTATAAGAAAACACTTTAATAAATACTTCATACTTTTAACAGAGTTGGTTGAGTTATTCAGCATTCGTCTGGAAACACCTCGTCTTTCCTGGAGGAGTCGACCTAGCTCGATTCCCCGGAGTGGCGCCTATTATCCCAATATAACATCCCTTCCCGTCTTAGCCATCGAGATTGAATAGGGAAATTGTAACACTGCATTAAACAGAAGAACATCACCAAGTTGTAAGTCAGTCGATGGACATCACAGCTTGGACTTCGTTTAATAACATCCTGGTGGCATCTCGGCAGGCGGGTTTACAAGGGTCTTGATCATAAGTAACATCAAACTCTCCACACCCGATCCCGGCTATCAGCCGGTAGCTCATTTTTGCGTTTGAATAATCAGGGTGATTTATGCTGGACCTCGCAAATCTTTTTCCAAACTTTCTGTCCTTATCATTAACCCATCCCCCAAAAAGGAAAAGACTAAGACAACAACTTTCAAAAACGACTGTGTATAGTAGGAAAGAGAGGTTAGAGCACACAGAACAGGAATTAGAAAATGCAAAGAAATTCTCATAATTGGCGCCACATTAGCTATGAATGGTAATTCAGCAATATAAAACGCAAGGGCATTTTAAACATTTAGAAACCAAAACGTTTTGCTTAAAATACCAGAAACACTGCTTTTAATGGAAATGTACGACGTCAAAATTTAAAGTTGGGGAAAACACCTGGTAACTGAATAGAATACAAACAAAGTTTCTGAAACGGATACTACATGTATGAAAAATTACGGGTTCTTAAAGTGTTTGGTATCTAAAACGAAAATGTAAATTTAAAAATAAAGAACATTTAAGTATTGGATAAGAAAAATATAGGAGATCCGACCATTTTTCATCGGCATATGTGAGGGATAAAATAAGTAAGGCATGCGGTGTATGTTGGGCAAGATTTAAAACAAATTGGATTGGTATATATTTGGATAAGGGACAAAAAGTCATGCTTGAGGATGGAAAAAGTTAACAGACGTTAATGATTTATAGATAAAATACGAGAAAGATTCAAATAGTTCATGTTTGGGGCAGGGGACTAAATAGGTGTCTGTGGGAGAGAACAAAGATGGTATCGCATTGCTCAAATCAGGTGGTGTTTGGAAAGCAAACAAAATAATTAATGTTTCTGTGAAAATTATTTGTCCGCTGTTGCATTCCTTTGTACCTAACGTTACACTACAACGATTAAAATTATCTTTATTTCAGGAGACTCAAATAAGTAAAGAAAGTCTAAACACCACAAAACTTCCAAGGAATGTGTATAGATTTTTTAAAGGTGTACTACTAATTTGATTAAGTTTTAAGCAATGTTACAAAAAAACCAAGGCTCTGAATATACATTACCAAAACATCTTCTTCTGCAGTTTCTTTACCATTACTACAAAATTAATATTGCTAACCGGAAGAAATATACACGTATCCAATCCATGGAGAATTTAATTTGCACTCTTATCTTCCTGTACATTAATGAAACCTGTCTGTTTTTTCTTAGAAGTCTGCGAATTTTCTTTCTCTTGTTAAACTTCCGAAATTCCAGCTCTGTAATAAAATTTGGGGTTCTTGAATATCTCAATGGGCAGGTAAAAGTTCTTTAGTTGAAACAAGAAACCATTAAATCATTAAATTACTGTTTTAAAATATAATTATTCATTAATGGTGTTCCAAGATTAGATATAATCATGGTCCCATGTTTAAGCCCTTCTGGTACTTTATAAGCTAAAAGTTTACTTTCTGGAACGTTTTTCGAGACCTCAGTAAGTAAAACCTGTTTGTTTTAAATGTTACTGACATGTGAAAAAGTAAATGTTAAGCATCCAGCAAATGTTCTTTAGCCTGAAGATAAACGAAGGTAAATGAACTTGCTAGAACCATGCAGGAGAAAAATAGGGGTGCCAGCTGTAGACGCTTAAGCCTAAGAAGGCTAATGGCCACAGTGAACAGACGGGAGTTGGAGAAAGAGGGTCAGTTAAGGGAAGAGGACTCAGCGATAACAGTTCTACGTATGTGTGTACGTATATAGAACTGCTAATAGTAAAATTGTGAGGTATGTATGTGTATGTAAGTATATTTGCATAGAAGCTAATGCTACAGTTCTTGGGTATATCTTGGGTACACTTTATTAACACGTTCATGAGAAAGTTATAATTATATGTGTGCTTGCAAACATTTTTAAAAAAAATGTCCATTTTATTACTCCTAATTTTCGCAGTATATTTATTTTCAGAAGTAGGGAATAAGAACATCACATTGATTAAACAGTAATGTTTTATGGTATTTTGTTGGCATTTCACATTTAGCGATTTCATTAAAATGTGCACTGAAAGAGTTAGTTGTTGCATTTATTTCATTAATCAAATTTGTAATTTTTTCGTTTTATTTGACTCATGTAATATTCTTTACCTTTCTTGGTTCAAATTTATTACCTGTCAAATACTTTTAAATTTTCATTACCTATAGTAATCTTCATTTTGAGATATTGTCGGAAGCTGGATCGAGACTTAACTCACAATATTACTTTAATTTACTTGGTAAACCGTGGCGGTTAGATGAAATGTTAGTTTTAGTGTATTTGAACCATATATTTCAATTTAGAGTTTTTATTTAAGAATTTAAATACTTTTTGAACTCGTATGACTAAAAAGGTATTGCAGAACTGTAATAATAAGGATACATTTGTGACAGATCCTTCACAGATCATTCTCCCTTGATTCGGCTAACATAAATAAAACAATATATATTCGTGATTACCATTATTCCACTAATTATATATATGATACTACTATATGTTGCAAGTCTAGTCCTAGAATAGGTCAACGTATAAGTTTTGAAAAGAGGTTGATATATGTAAATGTATATTTTTTGTTATTTGTTTCTTTGATAACAATATATTACCTAAAAGTATCCTCCTCTGGTTATTTAAAAATGGGTTTTATATACTGGTTAATAATATTTACAATTTAATAGTTACGGAAAAGTATTCTGCATTTTGAAATAATTTTAATAATAATGTGTGCATTAACACGTTTAATATCCAATGTGTTACTAATTTAACACTTTTTAACATAAAATGCTCCTTTATCTTTAATGTTTCCAATTATTTAATTAAATTTTGTTATTTTTAATTAAAGTATATACACGAGTCTATTTTGCATATTATTTCTACAGAATTAACTAATATAACGCCTTTTAATCAGTGCGTTCCTCGGCGCATCAATGTTCAGTAACATTGAGAACATTGCAGTGTTACTGCAATGAAAGTAATAACTTTTTATACTCATCCCTATGAACTTAAATTTTGTCTTTGAGTGCAAAATAATGCGATCTCGGTATTAGGGGTGTAACTGTTGGTTCTTCAATACTAGCCACATTCTATTCTTCAAAGCATACATTTGGCTTGCAAGTTTTCAGATGCCTATTGTGGTACTCCTGTCGCACTACGGATTATGTTCTCTAATCTGGTGAACAAAGATTTGTTTTCCCAGAATCCTGGTCATCTCCCTGTTACTTGAACGACCCACGCTCTCATGCGTTTATATTTGCAGCATTAAATGGCTTACAGTTCCAATTACACCTGTTGAAAAGCATTTTTCTTTGACTTCCTTTCGCATTTTGGGTACTGTGTTTTGCTGCATGTCTGCGAGCTCCCGCATCTCCAAAAGTCAAGCACGAAACAGTAAAGAGACACAAATGGCATCGAAAGAGACAGATGTGAATTGCTTAACGCCACCAAACGTGTACCAGCAGACAGTTGCTGAAAACTAAAGCAGCTTATAGCAAACTGAAGTCTTTGTAGCTTCTGAAATATGTGTTTCCGACCAGCGACACTCATCTAAAAGGTTTAAGAAATCCTTATGGTGTATGTTATTTTAAAGATTGCATTCCCCTCAATTATTTTGTCAAACATAGACCTGTAGTTAATTCTAATAATAATGATTTGCATGTAATATCCCTCGTACTGCAGACAGAGGCAAGTAACTAACTATTCCTCAACTGACATTCAAAGCGCCAGTCATGTTAGCTAATTACCACTACACTCGTTTCTAACAATGACCTTTTTCTTTCTATGTTTCTATATTTCTTTCTGTTCTTTTTTCAGGTTTTTGCTGCTGAAGCATCACAGTCGTTAGACACTGATAACATATGAGATAAAAATATGAACTCGGAAAGAGATTTTACGGGTAATGAGAGTATTGCCACTGTCAGGAACGATAGCTCTGGCAGGATTCGAACCTTGGATCTTCCGTTCACGAGTCCATGAAATAATCATTTCCCTAACCCGTGTTACTACTACTAAGGTGTTTGTGTGCCACCCACTGATAAGCGTGTACATACATGCACGACCGCAAGTTTCTTACAAAAAGATTAGTCAACATAATCAGAAGGCATCTTTAAAACCAGAAAGGTTTACTATTTACATATAGAGTTAAGAAAAGAATATGCTATTTAAAAAGCACTTAGATTTTGTAATAGTAAGAGAAAACCAACAATTATAACAGTTAGTGCTAAGCAATATTTCCAAATAATCTAACAGTTTAAAGACACTGGTTTCAAATGTATACAAAAGTTTAGTAAAAGTAAATAAGTCAACCTATCTTTCAATGCTAAAACTTTTACACACCTTATTCACTCGATAATAGTTTACCGCAACTTTTCATTGAGGATATATATGAGTAGATCTTTGGTTTTGCTGACGAGTGATTTATGAAGACAGTGCACAAGCACTTAATACGCTTGCACAGCTTTTGTCTCGGCAATTATGTTCACATACAATCAAGTCTTGCTCAGCCCTTCCTATGTGCTGCGTACATACTACCGGTATAATAACACAGATACGGTAACATTCCCCCAACAACTAGATTTACATAATAGCGTGTTATCAATTAACGTCCTGTTGCAACAGGAGAGCGAAAGAGACGGGATACATTATATCCCATTTGTATAACAATAACGAAGCATCATTATCAGTAAACGGTGTCAGTCAGAGATGACATACAAAAGGCAGAGTCCATGCCAGTAAGACAATAATTACCGCACGAGGCAGCCATTGGTATAATTAGCTATTGGAATAAATTGCATTCTGTTCCGATTTTGTTGTTGTATTTAGGGTGTTATATGACTTTAATTTGCAACCAGTGACAATTTGGAATTGTTCTGTTCCTTGAAGTCTGTCCCATTAAATATATGCTAATTTTAGCCAAAGAAAATATTTCTAAATATTATTTAAAATATATAATCAGGTTTATCACACATTACGCCATGCTCAGATTTTAGATCCCTGCCTGTTACATAACATAAGTTTTATGAGGTTCAAGTTTATTTATTGAAGACACAGAGCATAACCTAATTTTTACAAATAGTACAAATGGCATTTAGCCTAACTGATTAAATTAAACACTCAGTTTCCACGGTTAAAGTTTTGCATTTCTTGAATATATATATATATATATATATATATATATATATATAAGTGATTTAACCTCACACCCGTTTCTCTACCAGCACCTGGGTCTTATCCCTGCAACAGAAATAAATGCAAAACATGTGTTTTAATAACGCCTAGTACATCCTTTCCTAGTCCGACACTGAAGTCAGAATTAAAAAATTCGCACTTTTGCCAATTGTGTCTCCACAAACGTGATATACAAGCTTAAATATGATTTGTGTCCTGCCTTCTATATTGGGTTAACTTCTACCGCAGTTTCACTTAGAATGAACAACCACAGACGCTCTGTCAAAACCAGCTCTTCTTTACCTGTGGCTCAAAATGCCAGCCTTCACCACTTTGTTTTTGAAACTTGTTTTTCTTTAATACTCATAGATGCCGTACCTCCTACTTCCCCCACCAGTACTCTCAGAGACAGGGAGATGGCGGCTATGGTCTTACACAAGGCACGCACCCCTCCAGGCTTAAACATCTCTCTCTAAACTTCTCCCACCAGTAGCTTGAATTTTTTTCTGTCTAAGTTGGTCTCCCTGCCCACCAGCCCAGCAGACTGTAAGGTACACAAGCGGTGTGTATTGCTGAACACAGTACTTGTACTGCCGTCACGAGATCAAGAACCCACAGTAGGCTCGAAATATCGTTAACTTCAGCAGTGTTCTAAATTGTTGCTACACTGCTCCTAACAGTGTTAGTGCTTTTATGTATTTCTTTCTTTAAATTTGGCACGTCTTTGTGCATTTTAGTTGTGTTAGGTCTCCAAGGTAGAATTCTTTACATTCCTTTCAAAAGTATATATATATATATATATATATATATATATATATTCTACAACTGCTTTACTTTTCACCAACAACGAATGAAGCATAATCTACTTCCTATTAATTCTGTTTAGAATGTTGGATAATAAATCATCAGTTTTCACTATTAATAATTTAGATATACAATTACCTAGGTTAATTAATCAGATTAGAGTACAGTAAAAGTTACTAAGCAAGTCACAACTCTACCTATAGTACAAACAAGCGCCTTGTAAATATAAATGCAAATATGCCTAGCGGGAAATAGAAACGGAATTCGGACTTTATGTGCTTTTTAGAACTTTATGCAATATCCCTGGTACATCCCAGTTCAATGTTATCTATGTAGATACTGGCTGTGGGAACACAATGCTATTTATTTTTTCGCTGTCCCAATTTTCGAGCTCGAAGTGCAATATAAACCACAATAAGTTGTATTAAAATTTATGCTTACATGATATTGCGATACTTGTATGACAGATACACATTTTCACATATTCATGTCTGTATGCCAAAAGTGAAGCAAAATATTCAGTAGTTGTGTAGAATTTCTTCCTTAATTCTGCCGATATGATGGCTTTCTATTAACGACTGCTACAAAATTGCAAATGTTTCAGTGGGGATTAATAAGATGACTAATATAAAGCAATAAGATTCCAGATTTTATTGTTAGTGTTAAGCCTGAAATCCTTGCAAGCAATAGTCGAAAATCAGAAAATATTGAACCTATATTGTAACATAACTTTGTAGCACCCTTTCTTCTGGAATTCAGTTCATGTTAAATCAGGGCGCAGATAAAATCTGAACTGGAATTTCTGTTGCCTGTAGTTAACAATATTTAAAAAGATAACCCAAGCAAAACGAAGTTTTTTGGAAAAATTTCTTAAGCAGGGTATGCACAATAAACAACATATGGAGGAAATTGCAGGGATGAAAAGACAGGTCGATAACTCTCTAAGGGAAGAAGTCAACCGCTTGAGTTGATTCTACACGGAAAAAGTCAGTGGAATGGCTTTCTCAGTTCAGTCCAGTTAGTAAACAGCTATAGTTAATTCTGGAAGAGAATTAAGTGGACGAGCTTTATTAGTTGAGTGCAGTATATCTTATGTGCAATAGTGTATGAATAATACACTTCCATCTTCCATCTTCCATAACGGAAAATCTTATTAATCTCCATACACTCCTTCCCCTATGGTCATAGGACCATAAAAGTATCCAGCAGTAGAGTCTCAACAGCCGTGGCAAAGCTGTAAGACACGGTAACTATCGTCGGAGAGGAGGGAATTATTTACCCCTGAGATTACAACCAAAACCTATCAAATCAAGTTTCCTTTTCCAAAATCTTTCCCTCCATCCACGTGCACATTTTTAATGAACCAACGCCCTCTTTCTTATTAAATACCGCTGCAGGGGAGAGTATCAGACAAAAGAAGGAAACAGCTAAAACTCCCACGCTCAAAGGTTATAGAGCATGTGAAGGCATGTCAAAATACTTTCAACTAACACTATTCTCTTTAAAGTATATTAATGGCATCTGACTTACCAATATGCACTGACAAGGCATAAGCTATGTTAGCACACAGTTGGTGTGTGACAAAGTACAAGGAATGTCTTCATCAGATGAGAACAGATTTCTCCGCAGTAGGACATGTAAATATGAGAGACGAGTTCTCCAGCAGTCCAGAACAGCAGGAGAACCAATCGATCGCAAGTTACCTCTCTCACACTGCTAATAATATGTCGGGCACACAGATATACCCCACGACATAGCAGGGAAGGACATCCTCTTAGCGGCAATATCACCGTCACGTGGGTTAAAAGAAAGGAAATGAGAAATATTAGTACATTATAACAATGTCATGACTACCTTTTGCACATAATAAATATCCTTTATACAATATTATTACACACTGATAAAATTACCCTCATTAATTACAATTATCATCACGTCATGTCAGTGTTAACTATGATAAATAGATTTTATATATGTTACAGTAAACATGCAGTTAAATAGAAAATGTAGGTATGAAAGTAACTACAGGTAAAAACCCCAAATCTAAGCCTTTTTTCTTAATATATTTTATTATAGGGCTAAGACAGGTTGTAAATTAACTACTATATTATTCGATTTATTCTTCGACGATAATCTAGAGGAAATCAATGCAGTAAACAGCCATCTTCCAAAAATCAACAATAATGAAATACCTGAGTTGTCATTTCGGATGATTTTGTGGCAGTATCTACATCCAAGGAGGGACTAAATAAATCAATTGAAGCAATAGATAATTTTGTAGGAAGTGGAATTTACGTATTAATTCAAATAAATAAAAATGTATGATCTTAAAAAGGGCCATAAATTAAGGAAAGATGAGAAATAGTCCTGACAAGGAAGAGAAATAGAGGTGGTTAACAAATTTGATTACTTGGGCGTAAGAATAAGTATTAAGGGTGGATGGAGTGACCGAAGAAGATGGTTTTAAAGGAAATTTTCCTTGAATGCTATAAGGGCATGTTTATATAAAATGCCAGGGGTGCAAGTAAATTAGTTTGAGAGAGTCTATGGGGAAGTGGTAGAGGCCAAAATGCTCTATGGAGCTTGGAGGATGGGTGGGTTAATGTAAATCTGATACACAGGAGCTTTTGCAAACAAATATTGGGCTTACCTGTAGCCTCGTCTAATGGCGTGGTCCAAGCTGAATTAAGTAGAATAGATAATAAAAGGAAGATTATGGAGAGAGTATTGAAATACTGGTTTAGAATTAGTAGCTTAGAGAAGCACAGTGTACTACACCAATGCTTGGTAGGTCAGCAAAGGTTAAATCAAGGTGGAACTTGAGACAATATAAAATGGCTTTAACCCCATGTTTATATTATTGAGATAGCACAATTAATTATATGGATTGTAAACCTTAGTGTAATCAATTTGTACAGTGTATGTATATTTATCATTAAGTCTTTTATGTATTTCGAAAGTAAGACAGTAACTTGTTTACCAGACCTTTAGACATAGATAGAGCAGATAGAGTGTATTGTAAAGGGGACGAGAAAAAAGCAGATGTCCTTTCCTTTGTATTAACAGTCTTTGTGGGCAAAGGGTCTGCCTTAAGAGTTTGAAAAACTGACAGGGTCAGTTCGTTAGTTATGGAGTAAAAGGACAGAAAAGGCTACTTTTGTGTTAAATGACAGAACAGACTGGTCAATTATCATCTATTGACGCCACGGAACCTTGTGGGTGTCGTAAAATTTGTAGCTGACATTAGACGAGGACACACAGGGAAAAAGGGAGTGCAATTGAGAGAAGAAAAGGCATTCGCATTCGACCAGAGCACATCGAGAGACCGTTTTCGTAAGAGGCGATGCAAAACTATTAACTGATAGCTAGTGTACCGCGAGAAGGAGAGTAGTGTTGAGGAAGATACTGATTGGACATTTTATATGGACTCGAATTTATTAAGCGAGTTGCAGGCAAACTCATACGTTTTCTCAAAAGCTTAAAGGCGACCCTCGAACACCTAACTCAATTTACTATAAATAAATGGTCTTGTTTTAAGGGGTTCTACTTGTGTTCATTAAGTTCCTAGTCCTCCCCCTTGGACCTGAATAGGCCATAAAATTCCAGCACTCACCGAAGCTAGCCCGGGATTGCAGTAATGTTAGGCGGCAGGAGAAGAGGAGGTCAACGACTGTCCATTAATTAATTTAAATCTACAAATCCCTCCCCCACTCATCGAACTCAGATCCAACTTTGAGGCCAAACATCTTATTACGACTGCAAACTCTAGAAAAAAATTGGTTTTGGGGACATATGGAGGGACAGGAGAGTATTAAGAAAGAAAAGAAGTTAGGTTAAAAGTCTAAGATATTAAAAGATAAGAATTATTTGCTAGTTTTAACCTTAAAACGTCATTGAATGCTCACAGAGAATTGAAAGGAGTTTGGAACAGGGAAAATTGATAAGCAAGAGTAAGTTTTGCATGGGCGAGAACAGAAGTTATAAATTTTAAGGGCTTAAGAGCAAGGGGGAATTTGCATAAATGTTCATTATGTAGTCAGCAAGATAATAATTGGCATATACTACTAGATTGTGAGAAAAATAAGGTTCTTAAGAAGAATCTGAAATGGAGAGATGGTCGAATTTAACAAAAGAAATTATGGGGAAAAGATGTTGAATGTTAAAACAAGAACAAGATGGTGGAAGTTTATATATTAAGGTAACGTGAAAGGTAGATGGATGAGAAAAATTACTAAGCAAGATAGCGAAGAATGTTTTAGAGTATGAGGGGGTAGATCGAAATAGCAAGGACTGCCTTATATCTCGGTAACCGAGTGTTTGAGTTTATAGCGCCTAGAAAATCTAGCAATAAGGGGAGTGAAATTTAGTGCTGTATAGGGAGTGTAAATTGTAAATTAAATGTAAATTGGGATAGTGAAGTATAGTGAGTTAGAAAGGAGCAAATAAAGGATTTAGTAAATTTGTTGGATTTGCCATAGGTACTGTTCCTATTTGATATTTTTTAATTGGGCTTTGTATGTTAATTTTGATGGAATATTTGTATGTAGAAACAGTTTGATGTATTATGTAGGAGTACATTTATATAAACTTTCAATTTTAATAGAATATCGGAACACAAGACATCTGGATATTCCAGTAGAAATCTGCTGATGACCCGAAGGCGAAGGTTCAGGAATTAGATAATCAAGCAAAATTAAAGAAAAGTGTATTAATAAGATGTAAATTTAAATTGTAATGTTATTTGAGGAAATCAATTTATTCATTCATAATATGTTTCTCTTTAGATATCAAATACCTATTTACCTTATTTGTTGTTTCCTTCCTTACGAATTCGATAATGTGAGCGGGAGGTCTGCGGTTCGAATCCCGCCAGGACCGTCCTCCCTGACTGGGGTTTTTTCCAGGTTTTCCTCAGTCTTCATAACTGGCAAATGCCGGGGAGGTACCTAAGGTTAGGCCTGGAACGCTTCCTTCCTTAAAAAAAAAAAAAAAATATATCCTTTCCCAAATTATCATTTCATTTCATGTATCATCAGTGTCCACCGCCTGTGGTGCCTCAGTAGTAAAAACGGGCGTTAAACACTACTCAAAAAAAAAAAAAAAAGAGAATTCGATAATACTTGCAGATTGTGCTTCTCACCCTATTCAAGTATCACAGATCATCGTTGGAGTGGGCGATCATATATGTCAAAGTCTACAGTGAACAATTTTGAGGGAAATATATCATCAACTTAAAAGAACATATTTTGTGTGTAGCCTATAGCCTACTATATGCAGCATACCACATTCGCTTAGAGAATAAAAATATAGGAGTAAAATAATTAAGAAGTTAACAAATTAATAATTGCATTCTCTATACTTTCACTAATTCTCAATTTTATTAAAGACATTTTCTGAGGCAATAAATGTTAAAATGCAACCAAACAGAATGATAATGCAAAACAAAATTGCATTCCAATACTTTAGTATATCAGAGTCTTGAAGTAAGATTGTAGTGAAATTTCCAGCAAAGTTGTAAAATGGGAACAATTTTATCCCGCAACGATAGTGAAACATTCTCGATTATTTGAATCTCCTAATAGAAAATCTGTAGTGAAAATTTATTATTATAACACCCCCTATGTCTAGAGGAACCAAAAGATGTCTAAGTTGCAAAAAAAATGAAAAGGCAAGGATCAAAAGCAAAAGACGTAACATTCATTGATAAATCAATTGCAGTGCTTTATGCTGTATAAAATTGACTCCAAAATCACTTAGTATGCTAAATCCAACACTAGAAGAAATTAAAATTTTTTAGAACTTCATACCACTTTACCTGATAAAAGAACTGTGACGACAATGCTAACTGGTTGCAAATTAACTCTAGTACAATCTACGCAAGTGGATTTGACAACGGTGTTACGTTTCTTTGTCAAACTAGTATGCATTAAAGAAACCATACTATCAGTAAAAATCAATGTAGAGGTTGGAAATTCATCCATTATCACCGGCACTAAAGGTAATTTGACTTCATTACAAGCTTGCACGATATAAAGCATAATCGCCGACTTCTCAGGACATGCTCATGGCTCTGGTCAGGAAGTTGAGGAAGTATCATCGCCGTTTATTTGATTTTGTCCATACAACACTTGAATTACAAGTTCATGCATTAAATATATTTATTAGTTATATATGGCATAGTAACTAAAACTATGTTGAGAAAACTCTTAAATAAAATATTTTTCATTACTAAAAACACGATTTTTTCTGTTGATGGTTTCTTCAACAAATCACGAATAACTTGATTGAACAAAGAAAGAAAGAAATTTAAAAAAACGAACATAGGTAGAGATGAGGGTACATAGGCTTCCGCGGCCTGAGTAGTAAAATATAACTAGAAATAAATTCCTAAATATATAGATTTTCAAGTAATCCGTGAAAGACATCAGGGATTATTTGAAAATAATTTTAATCGAGTCACACAAGGTCTTTTAATAACAATTATCTTGTCTTATCTTATGTTCATGAACATTCAAGAGCACTTGATCATGATCAAGTATTTTTGATTTCTTTGTTGTGGTTTTAATAATGGGAGGATATTTAAAAAAGTTCATTACTTTTTATTACTCTAAGGTATTTTATAGCATATACATGTTCATTTATGTACAATTTACAAAAGTCATGTTTTTTATGCATTTATCTTTGAGAACGGCGGGAGCAGTCTGATCCATTTTTTTAATGGTGTTTAACGCCCGTTTTTACCACTGAGACACCACAGTGGGCAATGTGAATACTGGTGATATATGAAATGAAATGGTATATTGGGATAGGATTTTTTTTAAAGAAGGAAACGTTCCAGGCCTAAGTTTAGGGTACCTCCCCGGGATTTGCCAGTTATGAAGACTGAGGAAAACCTGGAAAAACCTGTCATAGAGGACGGTCCTGGCGGGATTCGAACCCCAGACTTCCTGCTCACGAGCCCGCCTTAGCGACCTCGGCCACCCGTGGTGGTAGTTTGATCCAGATTTATATAACAGTGTGTAACATGTTATTATTGTTACTTCATTTACTGCATGTCTTGCTTAGCTAACTTACATACCGCAGTAGTAACACATGCCCCATTGATATTGTAGGAAGTAACTATTTCTGCTTGTCAAAACGCGTTCATTCCATTTGCATGCCTTGTCGCGTTCAGAGGTAACTTTCTGTTCTATTTTTATATCATGAACAAAGAGCATTTAAAGACTGTGGCAGATGCATTACAATATTAGCTGGAGGATTCCAACTGAAGAATTTAGTAAGTGGTGAAGATATTCTGAACGAGAAGAATAAGAAGAATGTGCTGAATAAAAGGAAGAATAAGAATTAAATGGTAACACAGAACCGAGGGAAATATTAGGATTGCGGATTCGGTGGTTTCAATTACCGAAACTCCCATTCGCAGTACCTGCTCGAGGTCAAGAACGAGAACGTGGATGTAATCATGCAACACCAGTGAGCTTTACGTCAGGACATTCAAACTGGGCAACCTCAAACTAATAAAGTTTTAATTGGCCATGAAGAGCGCGCTCCTGATAGAACACTATGCAGGGCCATCGCTCGTGGTCAGGGGAGGTTACACCTGGTCCACGGATTCTCCGGAAAAACACCAGACCAATCCTTTACACTAGATGGAATATCTCTGAAGATTAGGTATCAGTGCCTTACGAGTAAAGATAAGTGAAAGTATTTGAGACACATCAAAAGGTGTGAAGTCGGAAGATTCAACAATGGATCTCACACTGGAAGAGTTACATGCCTTCTGTACTATGCTGAATGCTTGTGCATCATATGAGAAAAGACAAAATTCAATAAAGGGTCTATATAACAATATCGGGGATCCTCGCTTCCTCCCAGAAACTATAGCAAGGACTGGATTTACAGAAACCATGAAATATCTAAAGTATTACATAAAGGCAATCCCCAAACAGCGTTTGACTACAGACAAGTTTGCCCTTGCATCTGAAATGCGGAATCCCTTCTAACAGAATGGTGTTGCTTGTTCCCAACCAGGACCAAATCTTAGTTTAGATGAACAGTTTCCATCAAAATGCATGTGTTCCTTTTTATAATTTATTGCAAGTAAGCTTGATAAAATTTCAATAAAGTTTTGGCTTGCTGTTGATGTACAACCACACAGGTAAAGAAGATATACGAATTGCTGATGAACCAGTTTCCGGTTGTTGGCCCCTTTCACAACGAAAAGCCTAAATATTACTACAATTTCTTTACAACATCGAAAACTAAACCAATTCGATCGGTTGGAACTGAGAATGGTGGAGGCTGGATGTACTTCCATTAGTGAAAGATGGGCTACAACCTCATTGAAGCTCAATATTACTGTAGAAACATCTATCAGTGCAACCCGAGAAAATAGGTAATGATGTACCATGCACATTACTGTTGACATTGCCAACAATGAAAAGAAAACTTCAGAGACCGTTAGCTTTACAACTCAACTCAGTTTGGTGCCGATGTAGATGCCAGATTTCTAGGGCTCTGCAGATTCTCGGAGATGGCCAATATATGAATGGTACAGCATACTTAATTTTGCGGCAATAAACGCTTGGATCTTGTACGAATTGACAACAGGAAGGAGGATCAATCACAAAGATTTCATCTTGGTGCTGGTCCTGGAACTTCGTGATTCACAGGAATCATACACTACAAAATCCGCAGAATGCATTGACGATAAAGAGGAAAAGAACCCAAGAGTCACAGAAACGCAAGTGAGGTGCAAAGTGGCTAATTGTGCAGGGAACAAAACTATTGATGTGTGTGTGTGTGTATGGAATACAACAAATCCGTGTGTGAAAAGAGCGCAGCAATAACAAAATATGACCACACTCTAGCTAAATGAGTGTAGGAGGATTATCGCCTTCACAAAACTCTTATCTGGTGTCACACTTGCAGCTGTAACTTCCGCTCCGCTGTGTACAGTTGTTCAGATATGGTTGCATAAAGAAGACTATGTGTAGAAAATTGCGACATGTTCAAATGGAGTTTCGAGCGGTTATTAAGTTCTTCTGACTATTTTGGGAAGGGGGAGGTTGGAATGATAATTTACAGATGTGAGAAGTGTATTGCAATAAAGGGTAACTATATGAAAAGTGAAATATAGTTTCTGTCTTTATCATAACTATAAAATGGTTAGGCCGGAAACTTATGGACCTACACTCGTTAAGTATATTGTACACGTTCACGTACAAAAATGTTTCCTTGATGTTTTTAATAAGCTAAGTTTTTTTTTCAGAATTTCATGATATCCTCCTTTTTAATAGCACCATAGATCTCAAAGTATTCTACATGATTGCCAGAGCGATGTTTTATTAATTTTTGCACAAATAAACTTCTGATAGGGGTATTTGCAGTTTTACACCTGTTCATTTAACGCATAATAATTAAATCTTCTTCCGGTATATCCCAGAAAAATGCGATGCGAGTCAAAATTACCCGTCATTCTTTAAAGGTAAACAGATTCTAATAGTCATTCTAGGATTAATATCAACTTGGGCAAGCTTTTCTGCCTCATAATTAGTACTTGTATACTGTTCTGGGAGAAACAAGTTCTCCACCTCAATAGCAGCTTGGAAATCGTAATCCTGCTCTTTGCGTTTCGATTTCTGATATTTGCTAATTAAGCTGTCGAACTCATAAGCCGCTTAGAGTTTTCTTTATTTGGAAAGCGCCTCTATTACAGAACTCTGTTACACCAATAAAACGGCCTAGCCTTTAAACGACGCATGTAGTTGTAATGTTCCAACAATAAAGTGAAAATTAATAGTTCACTTTCTACATATTATAGTTGTTCCAACCATTAAATTTCTGTGTTATATCTTATCTCTGATGCATGGTATGCTTTAATCTCCGCCATAAACAACTTAAATATCTCGCTGACCATAGACGCAGACGAAATCGATTGCATTCAAATCTCATTCCGCTTTCAAATTTTTCCTTTAATAGGAAGTAAAATATGCTGAAAAGTCTATGGATAGCTTAAACTGGAAAAATATTATAATAATAATAATAATAATAATAATAATAATAATAATAATAATAATAATAATAATAATATACAATAAATGACTACCAAAATGTTAAGTCATGGTCCACTGTCAATTAGACTAACAGTACAGAAACATAAAATAAAAATTATGATTATATCTTTTAAGAAGAAAATGAAACTTGCAAATAATGTAACTGAGACTTATAGGCTAGTAAAATATACGCTAAAGCGACAATAATGCTGTACTACTAGAGTTTTTAAGTTAGGTAAGGACTTTAATTTTCAACTCAAATAGCAAGTATTTGTTGGTAGTACGTTTTACATCGTACAAATCTAGCAAACTCATTTGTATACATTCAAATAAATACAATTGTACCATGGGTCTTACGGCCGTACTGCTAATGTCGTCCTTATAGCAATCAAAAGGGCCATACCTATAAATACATATACACATAGATACATACAGACATACCTGCATACATACAAATCTACATGCATATATACAAATATTTCAATATATTTACGTTTTCTATTAATAAACTTATATACAAATGCATAAACATGAATGGAACCCTTACTCTTGAGCCCCCTCCCCTTCCATTTACCTACATCCCCTCTCCAACTCCTCCCTTTTCATTATAGCCATTAACCTTCTTTGTCGGGTCTTATCTAGAAATACTCTCAAATTGTGTATCTCGCATGCAGCAACATTTTCCGGCAAATTTCAAAATTCTATTGGAATTCAGAAATTGCGGTGATAAATGCTCATTTCTTAAAATCTCCGTTTCCCTGCATTCTGCCAAAATATTGCTGCAGGTATCGCTTTCTCCCCACAATAGACAAATTCTTTCCCCGAGAGGATTAACTGTTTTCTTTCCTTTCCAAGCCCCTATGAACCATGCGAGACCACTTCTCCCTTCGCTGCCACAGATATCTAAATAATATCCCTCCTCCAGACCTAATGTATTTGAGTCTGCAGGCTAAGCGATACTTTTTCTGCGCATTGAGACTCAATATTTTGCCTATCTATATCTCCCAAAAGTCTGTCAACTATTTTCCAACTATTTCATGTAATGACCTCTCCCCTTAACCAAATATACCCCTATCCAATTTTGTCTAAGCCTATCCTTATTTTTGATGCCTATCCCGTATCCCAACCTTCCCTTATTTGCTCCCTTAGACTGATTGCTCGAAGAAGAGCTACAAGAAGCATTTATTATGTTTTGCACGGAATCTTCCCATCGATACCTGCGGAGGCATTTAATTTAGGAAGTAGCTGAAAAGAAACTAAAATATAGCCGGGAGTGTAGTTCAACATTTACATTTTTTTGTCATAAGTAATATACCAATGACCTAGTTATAATACGACATAAGTGCCTTTCCGACGAAAATAATGTTTTCATATGTGCTTATGAAGACTTTTACGCACTATACAGCTGTTTTAATACCACATATCTAGTAGTAATATTGTTTAATATAGAAATATATCTGTTTTATAATATCTCGTATCACAATGAAACAAATTTAAGTTTTCGTCAGATTATATAAGAATATTCTTCTAGCACTTCATAAGGTACGTTATTCTAATAACTTTGATCTGCATTTCCTTACAAGCAAATGAATGTAGCTACTAATCTGAAAAAAGAAAAATTAAACTTCCTACTTCATTCTCGACAATGTACAGCCACAAAACAACTTTTGACATTTTATTATTTAACAGCATTGTCGTGTTAGAGCGCCCCTTTTGTTTAGTAGTTTATACTTGTAGTCTGTGTGATAGTGATTGGTATTTTTTTGTGATTTGCGATATCAGCTTATCACCATTTTTATTGTGAAAGGAAGAAGGGTGAAATGATTTTAAACTGCAGTGTCAAAAAGCCAATGAGTAAACAACACAGCTGTCATACAATTTTGTGCAATATTTTTTATTATTATTTTAAAAAATGGAACCTCGACTGTTTTTCGTAAGAGTAACAAGCGACATTGCTCAAAACTAGCAAACGAAGGGTACGAAAAGTGTTATTTCACAACTTCTGGAAGAATCTGGATAAGATGTAGAGATTGATTGATTGATTGATTGATTGATTGATTTATGGACGCTCTTTAACATCTCAGGTCATCAGCGTCCCATTCAACTCAGGGCGTGAAACGGCCGACAAATTTTGCTCAGAGGCCTCTTTTTCAGGCTTGAGGTTCTTTTTCCTGCCGTAAATATACGAAACAGGACCCACGGTTTTACTTCCCTTCCGAAGGAAGCCATACTTAGGATTTTTACGCCCAAAAAAATCCATCGGTCCTGGCCGGGCTCGAACCCGCGATCTTGGGTATAGGAGGCAAGTATGGAAGATGTAGAGAAAATGTTACAGTTGTTTGCTTGCTTGCATCTCCAGCGCCAAAAATTCTCTAGATAATTTTGTTACCACAATTTTAACTTTGCAATAAACTAAACCGTCTTGCTAATACTCATGGAATGAATAAGAAGGGAAATTAGTAGCATTCGTATTTCCGTCGAAATTGTCAATTACTTGGAAGAGAACTGCCCACAACCCAAACTTCTATAGTGATTTACAGCGACGGTTATGTCCAACAATCTAATCGATTTTTAAATTCAAAATTTAGTAGAAATAGTTAAAAACATATTTAATGAAGGGATGCAGACAGATGAACGCAGTCTTGGTCTTTGCCTTTATTGAAAGAAAATTAAAACATATTTAAGTCACAAAAGAAGCGAAAAAAGAAATCCTGCCCTTAAGATATCAAATGCCTTCCACTACTATTTTCCAAAAAACTCCTCAGTAATAGCGTTTTAGAACTATGAACTTGTTCGCCATGGCCAAAGAAACGTGAATCCGACTGTTGCATTGCATTACAGTGATGAGGACTAAGATAAACAGTTACATTTGATGAAGAATTTAAGGAGATGCCAAGGTGACCAAATAAAATAAACATATATAAATTCCACAGAATCTTTAAAAGCATAGGCTTAAAATATGACAATATAAAATCAGTAATACTGAAAGATTGTCATGTCTTCCTTAAGTCAGTAACGTAATACATACAAAAAAAAACTTTGTTTCAAATTAAGATCTAATTTAAAAAGGCAGTGTAATAAATACAAAACATGAATTATTGAAATGTTTCCGTGCTTTTATGTTGTTATAAATAAGTTATATTTTCAGGCACGATGTTGATGTAGACACAAAATTTTACGTATTTTTATCGTAACTTACGTAATAGAAAGAGCTTTGATTAAAAAGCAACACAAATTTTGCTGAAGTGCTACACGCCCGAAAAACAAAATTGCAATATATTGTACGTGTTCATCATATTCATGCAAAAATGTCTGTCTTCTTGTTTGGTCCTTTGACCGGGTCGTTGGGATCTTTCATGTCTGTGTGTTCGTTCTACCTCGATCTACTAATTTCATATTCGTTTCAATGTGGACTCATATCTAACAACAAGAGCAAAAATTTATCGTAATGGCATCCGGCACTTTTGGTTTGCCAAATTTACCTCTTGATTAAATTCAAACGCCTGCTGGTATTGCTCTTTTATTATGGACGAGTCAAATTTGTTCCTTTTGAGAAAATGTGGGGTCGGTTTAATACAGTTTAAATTAAAGTAGAGAATTATTATAAACAATGTAAAGTATATAAAAAGGTTCTTGAGTAATTTGGTTGTCCTTATAAGGTTTCTACTGCATATTATAGAAATTAATCAGAATTAAATGTAATAATCGCCTAGGCACTAAGATGAAAGCAGGAGTATGGTCTGATTTTTAATTTAATGCTAATTATTGATTTGTTTAAAAACATAACAAATCTTGTAAAAATATGATTACAAAAAGTATATAAGATAAGTGTGATTTATTGTACAATCCGTGTATTTTGTAAGATTTATATCATATTATTATCTGAAGCGTTCAACCTATCATTTCGTATGCTACCACATTTTTTATTCCAGTAATTTGTATCTGACAAAAAGTTAGATTGTACTTCATTAATTTGAATTTGAACCGATTACACTTTGGATATAAATAAAAATTTGGTGTCAGATGTGTGATTTTTAAATTAGTGAAAGTATTTTTTCTTCCTCCTGAAACGTTGGAAAAAAATCACTAACCCAATATTAGAACTAGACTATGAATAAAATAACTCACCAGCAGAGCTTTCAACAAAGCAAAAGGAACATTTTGTTATCTGTGCGAACTAATTTAATATATACATAAAATTAAAATTCAGTAAAGCACTAAAATAAATTATTTATCAAAGCTTTAACTGCAATGTACACAACACACACAAATAGCTTAAACGGTCATTACTGCAATTGTTAATGAAACATGTTGATGAAAAATCACATTAACAGGATTGAAATTAAAATGAGTGCCTATTTATATTTATAAGTGCTAGTCTAACTTTTACAAATATGAAAATCCCAAAAATCTATACAGAGTGTAACAAAAATGCATGTCAAAAAATTTAGGAGACGTTCCTCAATTATACATGATAATAATTATAATATGAACAAGGGTCCGCAATTATTTTATTTCATTGCCCTTTTTCTACATCTGTACCACATGGCAGAACATTAAAAAATACAATTATGGGAAACAGAAAACTATAAGAAATGTTGAAAATGTGCTCCGTTACCACGGATACATCCATCAATCCGCTGTCACTGATGCTCTGTTCCCTGCAATATCATCATATTGTTGGCAGTCTTGCAGAATATGAACATCAAGACTCTTTACAACTTTGGTTAATCCACAGATCATATGAGCATCTGCCAACTTATTATTTGAATACCTCATTTTACTGCACTGTACCGAAAACACACAGAACTTACACCACGTGCTCGGTGCTATGTCAAACAATGAAGTGAGTGGAATAACAATGGAGCAGCCACAACGGGGAACCTAGAGTTACAACACCCCACCCTATTTATCCAGAATGTTTACCTACTATACTTATTAAGCAACTAATTGCACAGGACTGCTATCTGCCATTCTAGCTAGCATATTACACCGTGTATACACAAAGGGACTCAAACAAGGAAATAAATAATTTCCGTACCATGTTGATATAACATATTTTCACTCTGTATAAGCAAGGAATATTACCTTAAAGTTCTGACATACATTTAGAGCCTGTATATTAAAACACAAGAAAACTTCAACATTTAATTAATGATCACATTAAGTATTTTACCTGGTAAAAGCGCTACTTTCTAGCAAGAAACAAACTCTTGATAGCCTGAGGGTAATGTTATGACGTCATCAAACTTCTGTAAATAAAGAGAGAAACCACATGAAGCAAGTTCCAGGTAAGAAAGCGGGAAGAAGCAAAACAAGAGTTTGACACAAAAGCGTATGCTTACGGGACAATACTTTATGTAACTTATTTATTAATAATCTAGTAATTATTTGTATTATTTCTTCCACGAAATACGTGAAAAAGCTTTTATTTATATAGCATATTCCATCATGCCACCCTCAATTTCATCCTCAAACTGGTAATCCGCTGTTTCTCTGTGAAACGACTGTAGGATAGAACTCAAGTATCAGCCTTCGCCGAAATAAAATCTTTTTTATTTTTAAATTGCGTTTCAAATTTATGCGCTTAAACAAAATATGCTTATGCACATATGCATTTAATATTACAGCCTCACAATTTCCGCTTTAATGCAGGAAATGTTTGTCTTGTTCACTTTTAGTACTTTTGCGTTACCCAGTCATTTACTATCATGTCTAAAGAGACACCCTTCATATATGAAAAAGGGAAATTAAAGCGTAAAATAAAACATGAGAGAAATTTGTTTCAAATACGTATATTTAAAATATATTATGCTGAAGATTGAACAAATCGAGTCAAGACACGACGGTCACGGGTGGCCGAGGTCGTTAAGGTGCGAACTCGTGAACGGGAGGTCTAGGGTTCGAATCCTGCTAGAACCCTGGGTGAGGTTTTTTCCAGGTTTTCCTCAGTCCTTATAAATGGCAAATACCGGGGAGAGGCCCTAAACTTATACCTGGAAAGTTTTCTCCCTTGAAAATCCTTTCCCAATATATCATTTCATCTCATGTATCGTCAGTGTCCACCACTTGTGGTGCCTCAAAAGCAAAAACAGGCGTTAAACACTATAAAAATGGAGTTAAGACACACACTTCCACTTATAACGTTTTCGTCAACAAGCAAAAGTTAGATCTCATTGGAACTTATAAGTGATTAGGGTATTTTATTTAATGTCTTAGACACTGGAAAAGGATGAAGGTAGTGAAAGGGTATTGCGCCACAATTTTTTTTATCTAATAACCATACAAATTCCAGAGGACACAGAGTGGCAAAGTTTGGATATTTATGCTGGTTTCTTCAAACATTATTCAATTTTAACCAACAATTTTAGTTTAAATATTATTCAGTGTGCTTTTTATTAGAGATATTGGTTTAACTTCTTTTATGTCTATATTTTTATATATTTCTTTGGATTAATGTAAAAAAAATATTAATGTATAATCAAAATAACATGTATAAAATGAGAATCTTTAAAAGAATATTAAAGCAGCAAGTAAAATTGACATCAAAATTATTTATTGTTGTGCTTCAATACTTGTATTTACGCTATACTATGCCGTAAAATTTTTCAATAAATTAAAGGAGTGCTGGGCTCGAGATTTTATGTGGTTATGAGAAAGCGGAGAGAAAAGAGTGTGTTTTGCTAGCTAATGGAACTTGGAGCGAAAGAGGAAATGAAGAAGAGAGCACATACTTTTCATTTGTTTAAGTTATAGAACGGGAACTGGAGTAGCTTTTAATCACCTTGCAAGAAGCAATTATAGAGAGAAGAAGGGAGTGAGCAGACAAAGTGCGATTCATTCTTCTGGAGAATTCAGACAGTAGATGAAAAACAAACGCGGGCGAATCGTCTGGAAAGAGCGCGAAAGAAATAAGAGGAAGAAAATTGTGTAGCTGAACTTTCAACTTGCTGCATTGAAAATCAATTTAGCTTTCAATGGTGCCTTGTGGAGAAAAGATGGGCTCGAATAATTGTAAAGAACATTCACGTTGTTTGGAAATCTCTAAAACTGAAAGAATGCATGTTCATAAACGTCAAAAAAATAATGAGTTGCTGCTTTTTGAAATCTTAAAAAAACTTGCGAGCTATTTATGATTACCTTCGAAAGTGGATATCTATGTAATAGATAACTATTTAATCTATTTAATATATTTCAAAGTTGGACCGAAAAACAACAGTAATGTGTAATATGATGTTCTGTAAACAGACGTGACTCACATACATTGTGACAGTGTTGCTACGTGACAGGTAAAAAACGAAGCCAAGATTATCGTAGGAAGTTCTGTAAACAGATGTGACTCATACTACGTTATGCCAGCGTTGCTACAACAAAATGGAGCTAATATTATCGTTTGAACAGCGGAAAGCAATTTTGAAGTGGTATTGGAAAACCGAGAATGTTGTTGAAGTTCAAAGGCAATGGATACGTGTGTACAGAACAGAACTGCCAACGCGAGTAACAATTGCATTCGAGACAAATCTGAGACTCCATGGTACCGCATGCGACGTTCACAAGGGCAGGTCTGGCAGACCACCGAGATGTACGTGCGTACCTTGATGACAATCTTCCAAAGCACTGGATAGGAAGAAGAGGTCCGATTGAGTTTCCACCGCGTTATCCGTTGGACTTTTACCTATGAGGAACTCTTAAGGATGTTGTATGCCGTAGAAAACCAGCTACACTAGCAGCACTTCGGGAAGAAATTGAAACGGTATGTGCTGCAATCGCCGAGGACCTTTTCGCAAACGTTGCTCAATCAGTAGTTCAACGTACTCTGAAGTGTATCGACGCCGATTGTGGGCATTTTGAGCTAATGAAAAAGTCCAAGGTGATTAGTGCTCATCAATTTCTGTTTGTGTGAATTCAGTTTTGTTATATTAACACTAAACACTACTCAAAAAAAATGTAGCTTCCCTCTAAAAGACAAACATAGCCGGTCAGTTAAACCATAGCTACTTTTGCGGCCGCCCATTATCTCTTGTCTTGTTACAAAATGTTTGGCAAAACGTTTAATTCAAACTTAACGAGATATAGAAATACTATTAAAAGTTTTCACATACAAATACACATGAATAACCTAATTGAAATTTAATGTTTTAATATACTTAATTTATACATCATGATGAATAATTATAATATTTTCTACATGAAATCGCACATAGCTTTTATTTGGCTAACACTACAGAATCATAAAGTACTGGCCAGGCCACGGAAAACCAATTGGGCATACATAAAGCTAAATCCATATGAGCCGGTTTTTCGAACACTACCTTGTAACTAATCCATTCCCCATCTCTATCAGAGAACTTACCCATTGTGCGGAGAAAGCGATAGCTGGAGGTATATTTTGGCAGATTGCAGGGAAACTGAGGTTTTAAGAAATGAGCATTTATCACCGCAATTTTTGAATACCATTAGAAGTTTGAACATTTACCAGGAAGTGTTGGTGTATGCGAGATACACAATTTGGGAATATTTCTAGAGAAGACCCGACAAAGGCGGTTAATGGCTATAATGAAGAGGGTAAAGTTGGAAGGGGGGCTCAAGAGTAAGGGTTCCATTCATGTTTATGTATTTGTATATAAAATTATTAATAGAAAACGTAAATATATCGAAGTATGCATGTAGATTTTATGTATGTAGGTATGTGTGTATGCATGTATATATGTATTTGTATGGCCATTTTGATTGTTATAAAGACGAAATGAGCATGAACGGCCGTAAGGCCCATGCGACAGTTGTATTTATTTAAATGTACTCTAAAACTGATGCAATAAAATATTCATTACTACTACATCTGGGACTTCTTATAGGTCTTCTTCTACGTGGGTTGTACTGTAGTGCCATATTTTTGTAGGCAATTCTCTTTCCATTCGTCGACGTGCCTTTCCCACTTAAATATATTATTCTTTATGTCGTCTACTATTTATATATTCATTTTAAAGGAAGTCTCGCCTTTTGACTCCCAAAAGTGGAATAAGAAATCTCATTTGTGCTGCTCTCAGTCGTCTTTCTTCACATTTTTTTAATTACCATATAAGAGTAACAGATTGTTCATCGTAGTATAAGATCTTACACTTTTCATAAAAATTATCCGTCTAGTTTCCTTATACAGACTGATTTGTCATTTCTTTTATTTTTTTTTTTGGAAGGTCTGTGACCTTCATCCTGTTGCTCTTGTTCTTTTCTGTCCTTCAGTTGATTCACCAGCTGATAGATGAACTTCTTCCATTATATCTTTCTGTCTTTACCTTATTATAGATAAAGGAATGATTGCTGCCATGTCCAGAATATTGTAGAAAACGTATATTGCCCATTTCTACATGCTAATGTTAGTAATATGAATATTTATGAGTAAACTGATCAATGGCATCTACCGCATATTTGGTGTCATTGTAGAAGGATATATTTTTGTTTTTTTCTTACCGTCTTTGCTCGTTGCCATGTCAGGAGTAGGACATTCTTTGTTTCTTTGCTTGGTATACAGTCAAGGTACAATCGCTGCCATTAGTCGACCGCAATGTCGGTGGCGGAATGGAGTTGCCTTACCTTTTTGGGAATTTCGCAACTAATTTCGTTCATTGTTCCCACCATTGGTTCTGTTAGGGTTTCTTGGTAAGTGGAAGACATGTGAAGAAGTTTTCTGTCATCACGTTTATTTCTTGATTTAGATACAACTCCATTAGACATGAACCGAAATATTCTCCTAGAGTTTGATTCTCCGAACGTGCATCCTTATTTAGGATATATATGCCCAGGTTTTTGGGCATAAATTGGGTATGCCTATACCTTTGCTTGAGAGTAATTGTTCATCAATATTTATATTTTCCCCTGCACGATAATAACGGAGACAGTTTTCCACAAATCTAGTCCAAATTTCAGAGACAAGAGTGAAATTATCAGTTGGGAAACGTTCAGCTCCGGATGATTTTTCATCAAAACGGAGGGATCTCAGCACTCCTGAAATCTATCCCGTGGTATTGTGCCCTTGATGAATATGGGTCCCCCGGAACGCGACCAAAGATCATGTACCTTTCGTACAGATAACTACTCGGATGTACATGATGGTGATCGTCTTCTGCAGTTCCTCGACTGAAACAATCCACTGGTGTGTCAGTTCCATCAGAGCGCAGGATTTTGTATAGTTCTTTATGAGATGAAGCATCGATTCATCAAAGAAAACACTGATGGGAGAATCACCCACTCTTGGAAAGCGTAGGTCGTGGGACATCCTCGATCTTTTAGGATATTTACAGCAGTACGGCGGATTTGATTTTAAAATAATTAAATATATTGTCTCAAGTATCAGCAGCTTATGGCGCCTCAGCTATGAAAACGGGCATCAAACACCATTCGAAAAAGAAAAAAGTTTAATGCGCTGTTAATGCAAACATGTCTCACACACTACTAACATACTATAACTATCATTCGCAGTATGAGAATTAAAAGTTTTCTTTTAAGTTTCTTGTCATATGGGCATATTTCCCCTCTTCGTGCCTTCTGCAGATGTTACTCCACAGCACAGTCCTCCTTCCCGATTTTCTGTCCTCCTTGTTTGAGGCATATGCCCATCTTGCTGCTTCGAGTCTGCAAATGTGGATTCCTCATTGCCATATACTGTTAGAGTAAAGTTTGTCCCTAAGGGGTATATTGGGGATTGTTCGCTCTATTTTTCTTTTGCATGTCTGGAGTATTACCCTGGCTTTTTTCTAGGTTACTATGTTTGACAGCGTATAATAATTCGAAATATTACACATTGCTTCTTAATTATCAAGGTTACACTTTCGTCCTTCAGAATAAAATTACGACTTTAATGTTATTCCAGACCACATTTATTCTTCCTTTGTTATTTTATACATCGCTATGGTGTGATATTGCCTTTCCAAAGTAAACATAATCCATGGTGTATTCAAGTCACTTCATACTCCGTTTACATGCAGTTTATAATACTTTTTGTTTTTCTTAGGTCTAGCTTCATGTAAACAGGACAATGTCTTTCGAAACGAGCATATATTACCATTCACGTATTTGTGCTTATGCATGGTTTTTCCTTTCAAGCTTTAGGAACATTTTTCCAGTTGTCTAAGTAATTATTTGTGTGTAATTCTATCTCTTTGCTTAACACCTTGCTCTAATAGATAGTTTACCTGAGTTACAGGCTCCTTACTGCGAAAGCTGCAACCGTAAAGGGAGATACAATACCTTGACTTAAAATGACTAGTTTGTTTTAGTATTTTCATTTTTACTAAAAACATAAATAATTGACACTGTAGTTAAAACTTATTATAAAAAGTAATAATCCGTACTGCAAGATGTGTAAAAGTGATACCCCTCAATGGCAATGCGTTAGCAATATTTCTGCTAAGAGAAATTAAATTCATCCTACTTTTCTTCCGTAAGAACACGGCTGCAATAGCACATTTTGCTAATTTCCTAGCCAAACTCCAAATAGGAAGTATTGTCTTTGAGGTGGTTTGTAATGGTATATTATTCTTTGTTTGGCAAAATATCAGTCAGGATACGTGAATGAATATGCTTATTTTAATATCTTGGCACTAAACATGTTTAATGCCGTAAAAAAAAAAAAAAAAATTAAGAGAAGAAATAAGAATAATTTTAGTATAAGAATGTGAATTCTGTTCCTGAGGTAGGTAAACTATTTTAGACTATTGGTTTTTAGTAATTTCAGTGAATATACGCGGTAAAGAAGTGTAAACATATACGGTTTGAACGCTTATAATAGAAATATTTCAGATTTATCTAGTATAAAATATATTATTTGGGGAAATTTATTATTTTTTTATAATTTTTAATTCCGGAATAAAATGCCTGCATATTATACGTAAGAATTATTTTCGAATTATATGGCTCTGTAATGCGCGGGCATGCATTTTTGACTAATACTTGCCACGAACACTAAAGTATTCTATCATTCCTTTCAGGAACTGTCGGTCCTGGGGTGTAGTGATTACCATACTTGCCTCCTATACCCAAGATTGCGGGTTCGAACCCGGCCAGGATAGATGGATTTTTTCGGGCGTAAAAATCCTAAGTATGGCTTCCTTCGGAAAGGAAGTAAAGCCGTGGGTCCCGTGTCGCACGAAAAAGAACCTCAAGCCTGAAAGAGAGGCCTCTGAGCAAAATTTGTCGGCCGTTTCACGCCCTGAGTTGAATGGGACGCTGATGACCTGAGATGTTAAAGAGCGTCCATAAATAAATAAATAAAAAAAAATCTTTCAGGAACTGAAAAGGCTCATGTAATGAGTTATTGAAAAGATTTTCTCCTGTAGCACTATCAGATGATACATCTACATTGATAAAAGATTATTGCATGATTTCAAATTTAGATGGAAACGGACCAGAAGGACAATGAAAGGATTTAAAAGGTAGAATAAAGAATGACTGAATGAAAGTATTAGTTTGCCTATATACTCACTCGGAGCTGAGCGTAATGTAGGCCGGAAACCCTTAGAGTTTAGAGATAGTAGTGAACGATATAACGTCTGGAATTCTCATCTCCAGCAGACCATGGCACAACTATGACCCCGGCAGTGAAAGCCTACGTTCTCTTACGTTCTCTCAAAGTAGTGAACATATTAAAAGAAGGAAAACGGAACAGAAAATAGTCCTACGCCATAATCAAGTGAGTCTTAGAGCCGTGGGATAAAATGAAGCAGCCAACATATTAAAAGGCATTCATTTTCCAACACAACAATGACTTCTATATACAGATGGGTTTAAAAGGAAATACATCAAAGGTGTGCTCCACAATCTGCAGATAAAAAATTGTCAGCAGTACATGAAGAAAAAAGTAACTAATTCACAATATGATTTAATAAGATGTATAAACGCTTTTTTCAGTAACCCAACTTTTTCAAAGTATAGAAATGCCATTGAAGCGAAAAAATACACTACACAGAAGTTCGTGAAAAATATGCCGAGGTTAAACTTCATGAAATATTGGATCACATAGCATGCAGAATTGTGCCAGTTTTAAAAGACGTCACGAAATTTTTAAATGAAGGTGAAATACTTTTTTTTTTTTTTTTTGGTATATTTGCGGACGCTCTTTAACATCTGAGGTTATCAGCGTCCCATTCAATTCGGGGCGTGAAACAGCCGACAAATTTTGCTCAGAGGCCTCTTTTTTCAGATTTGAGGTTCTTTATCGTGCCGTAAATGTACGACACGGAACCCACGGCTTTACTTCCCTTCCGAAGGAAGCTATACTTAGGATTTTTACCCCCGAAAAAGTCTATCGGTCCTGGCCGGGGTCGAACCAGCGATCTTGGGTTTAGGAGACAAATATGGTTACCACTACACCACCAGGACCGACATGGTGAATGAACGAACGAATGAATAAATGGATGAATGAATGGTGTTTTTGTTACTGAGGCACCACAGGCGGTGGACACTGATGATACATGAGATGAAATGATATATTAGAAAGGATTTATTTTTAAGGGAGGAAACGTTCCATGCCTAAGTTTAGGGTACCTCCCCAGCATTTGCCATTTATGAGGACTGAAGAAAACCTGGATAAAACCTCAGTCAGGGAGGAAGGTCCTGGAGGGATTCGAAACCCAGACCTGCCGCTCATGAATCCGCTCCTTAGCGATCTCGGCCACCCATGGCGGTATTTTGACTTCATAAACCTTTTTAATAGTGCTTAACGCCCATTTCATAAAGCTTGCAGAACCATCTCTTCATTTATTTATATTCACTTACACATAAGGATATTATGTTATTTCTACTTTCTGTGTTTCTAGAACTAGTTCTCAAATGTCCATCCATCTTATATCGGCATCTCATATTTCGGCCAAAATAAGTTATTAATAATTTCCCTATACTGGAATCACCCTTCAGATATAAATGTTTTTTTATTGATTTGTTTTTGGACGCTCTTTAACATCTCAGGTCATCAGCGACCCATTCAACTAATGGCGTGAAACGGCCGACAAATTTTGCTCAGAGGCCGCTCTTTCAAGATATAAATGAGACATGCAATAACATACATAAGCACATTTACGGTTGTCTTTTTCCTGGTTAATCCTAAATGAATACCCATATAACTGGACTACATTATCAATGTAGTAATAGTACCACATGTATTACAGTAGACTATTGTGCAGTTTTGCCTCCAAACACTCACATAGTGTCTTCAACTATAACGCATAATGGTCTACAACAATCCACATTAGATTTAACTTTCAACAGCTGATGTTTGTACTTTGGATACCTTAAACTATTACCTGCCAAAATATTTTGAAGTTACTATTTAATCACTTATTAATAGTTCTAGTATTTTGTGATGCGTGTTTATTGACGAAACGATTTTAAATGACTAAACGGTTTATTTAATAATGTGCAGACTGTCTCATTTTTAGGATACTGGCAGAACATACTATCAGATATTTCTTAGTTATGAAAGTTAAGCTTTTTTTTTTAATTACTAAGTTAATAATGTCAAAAACAAGAGTAATTAAGAAAAAGTTTCAAAAGTATATTAAAAATATTCAGATCAAATAACATGCTATTTGTTACCACGGTAAATTTGGTTTTTTTTATTAGTATATCTATAAATTGAAATAATAAACCTTTCATGCAGTTCGATGTCACGTTTACTACAAACTCTTTTTGTTTTCTTCTTGCACGGTACAGAGCATCTTTGTGTACCACGTGACGCATTGAGTTGGTTATTTCACATTATTATAAAGTTATTCCCTATAAGTTTAACGATAAGTTAAGTAGATTCTTATAGCAATTTTATTCAATCGAAATTTTCATAAATAAGATTTTACATTAAAATAAGTATAACAGGGTAAGCATTTTTCTCTCTTTATGGATCATTATTTGAACCGCAAACCTTCATTGCTAAAGCCCTGCACGTACATTGAAACACAAGTCAGAACACGCTGAGGACCACATGGCAGCCAATTCGGCCGAAATCGGTACGACGCAGGAGACAGTTATTTACGGCAGCCATCGGTAAACATCGATTCATGAATTGATCTAGAAGCCTTATACTTGTGGCATAAACCCCTTGTACACGGCAACCCATAATGCGCTCCGCACCTAGCCCCTGCTACCACCCTCAAAGAGTAAATGAGAGTGCGGGATTAACCAGTCAGTCTGTTTACATTTATAATGGCATTAACAAGACCATTGACTTCTGCCTACAAAGGAATATTTAGTAGTCTTTGGGAAGAAGAACATTTCTTTATATCTTATTTATGAAGACAATGTGAGATTTTGGTATGTTTCAAAATATTAAAGGTCTTTTCATGAAAATATCAGACGGCATTAAGAAGCCTAACATAAAAAGCACAAGCAATTAACAGGCAAGCCATTCAATATTAAATAGGTTTGTTTGACATTCAAAGATTAGAGTTAAAGAGTTAAAGAAAATGTATTACAACAGTAAAGATGATACATTGTTCAATATTAAATAGACTTTACAAATTTCATGATTGACCACGGTGTGCGTTGTTTATTTTAGGGCTGAATCGAGAAAGACATTTAAGACAATTAAAAAAACCATGAAGGAATCGGAGTCCGTAACAAATAATTCAGATGATGATATGGCAGATAAGTGCTACTTGCAAGTTATAACGGTGCCTGGGAAATCGGCAAGTCGGTGAAACCATTCACACTGAATGTGTGAAAAATGATTTTGAAAGAAGTTGGAATAATATATCCAGAAAAAATAAAATGAAAGACAAAGATATGGAGTAGCACATTAGTAAAGCACATTAACAGACATTAGTAAACATATTGAGAAGGTCACTACATTAAACACTCAGAAATGCGAATAATTTTCCCTTCCACTATACGAGGGCTCTGATATAAATGATACAGCTCAATTGGCAATATTCCTTTGGATAAGAAGCTTACGATATATGAGTGTATGCTTGATATAATACTTCTGATGGGGAAGATAATAGGAGAAGAAATAATTTACAGTTGTGTGCACCTGTGTGGAGAACAAAACAACTAGAATGGCAGAAACCAACGTCAGTTGCAACCAATGGTTGCCAAGCTACGTTTGGAAAAAACAGATACTTTATTGGAAAGTTGAAATGTTATTTAAGAGATGAAGACAAGGGAACATTGATATATCTGAACACTTTAATGAACTAAATTGTGACCTAATAAAGCAGTTCTATGTATGAATCAATTAAAGCATTTATATCTAAATTTGATTTATGGAAATCGCAATTGACATAGAAAGAGTTTTTTTTTCTCACTTTTCTTATTTAAAATCTCCTAAAACAATTCCTCAACGCCACATCGATAAATATGTCATTCAGAGGAAAATCTAAAATCTGTATTTACTGATAGCAAGTTTACAGATATCAATGGACTGGAGAATGTCTTCGTGCTGTTTGCTATTCCCTTGTCCATAGATTTGAGTAAACTAGGTTGGAGCTGCAAATGGAAATAATACAACTAGAGCATGATTTCTTTTTGAAAAGTAGGTGACAAGGTATTGGAAAAATCATTAATTTTTTTAAAATGTTACCAAATTCAAGACACCCAAAACTTACAACATTTGTATAAGAAATTTTCACAATGTTCGGTATACTTATCTTTGAATAGCTGTTTAAAATCAAAGAATAGATCCCGTTTATCTGAAGAGAATATCCTGGTTCAAGTAGAATATGTATACTTTCGCTTTATCCTGTGATCATTTATTTCAAAGTATACATTGATTAAATTGTTATGCACCAGCATTACCAATATTTTGTTTCGTTTTTGTTCCATTTGTTTTTGTAACTTTTTTGTCATATTTGATTTATTTTATTTTTACACTGCTTGTAAAAATAAAACAAAATCTTGAAAGGATTGTATCTGATTAAGTGAATATTGTAATTGGGAAATCTGTAATGTTCACAAAATAAATAACGAAACAAAAAAAAAAAATGTTAAATTGTTCGGAATTATTTCAAAATAATACTGTCGGTAGCAGAAACAAACTACAGGAAAAGACTAAAGCCTAATCTTAAAGAAATAAAGCCTTAAAAAGAATAAATTGCTAATAGAAATAGGTTTTATTTTACGCACACCCTCATTTTTCTTTCTTTATATCGCTCTCTTTGTGCTTATGTGCCAATTAGTTTCCTAAATCTAACAGTGACTTAAATTAACTGAAGATTTTTTTTCTGCAGTCTATATAAAACAGTCATCCGCTATTATATGATGGTTTTTTTTTCTATTTTTTATTCCTGTTTATTTTCAGCATTGTTCTTCCGGTCTTCTAAACTTCTTCTCTATTTTCCTTCGTGTGTTATCGTGCATTCCTGAATATTAGCTAAGGCACAAAAAGGAAGAAACAGCGTGGAGTGTGTAAAGGATAAGGGGTGAGGACCGTTCTCTCTCCTCCGAGCTTGACGTTTCTTGTTGGGTTCCAGCACCGAATTGCAATTATCGTGCAAACCAGTAGACAGCCCGACGTTTAATAAAATTCTCTCCTCCTACATCCTGCCAAGCTGTACCCCATTCAACGGCTTCAAATGCCTGTTCTCCTCTTCGCTATTGTCACTTGTCATCTAGGCTGGGTAACTAGAAATTCCTACTGTAGCTTTCGCTTTCTCACCAGCAGAACAGTAGTAGAAAGAAGTGAAGAAACATTTATAATGTTGAGATGCGTACGTTTTGAGCATTTTCCGAGAATTGATTACTAATCAAAGTTTATCTGAATTAGGAATTGCAATTCCTACACTAGATCAAGTCAATGCGTCGCATTTATCTCACTAATGCTTGAAGTAAATGGAAGGATACATAAAACTTGTTATTCGTAACAATTGCCTGAGCAGGAATAAAGAAATAACGAGAGTAAAATTTGCTGCAGTGTACTGAACAAGTGTTGCAATAATTGTGAAGATAGTTTAAAAGAAGCTGAAAAAATTAGCTTATCGGACATTACCATTGAACTATGAAAGGCTTGGTAATCTTTTGTTAAGGACTTGGCAGTTCGTAGCATCTTGGATATTTTTGTTGTTTACTTAAGAATTAGGGCGCTAATTATTACTAAAAGAATAAATAGCAATCATAATTAGAAGGATGATTACAAGCATTCTAAATAATTATAATGTTCACTGTTTTATGCAAATTAACAGAAAATCAAAATAATGAATCCAATTGCCTTTATAATGGAAAAAAACTCTTTATTTTTGTTCCCTATTACTTTGATCATAATGATAAGGGGCTGAAACACACAAAAATTTATGATTAATTTAGTACTCTATTATAATTTGTTCTTAGCAACAACGCTTATAAGTAAAAAAATAATGTTTGCCCTTCTGGATAGAACTAATTTTAAAAAGATACATGGTACATATCAGTGCGTGCCACTGTGAGGAAAAAATAATTAATTAATAAAAACTTAAACACTTGTTGAGCTCAAGTATATTACATAAATATTTAAGAGTGTAGCATATAAATGTTATGGAAGATATAAATAACAGTTTAATTCTAAATCTCTTCTATATGATAAAATACAATAAACTTAGAAAAGCATGCCACTACTAATAATATGTATCTAGTTGTTACATAATTAGTTACTTAAGTAAGTTAAGTATAAGTGGAAATAAATAATACTTTTACATTCTTAGAGACATTCCATTTCATAATTCACCAACTAATTTTTCAAAATATACCATGTAGACCATAAATTAAAATTCCGCAGATTTTTAGAACTTAAAACCATCAGAAAACAGAGAGTACCTTTATATATAGAAATTGTTCTTTAACACTAACTGTGTGTAGGACAAAAGTTGGAAATGAAGAGTTAATCGGATCATGACCGGGATACAGACCACTGGTCTTCAGCCTTCCGCGCTGACGCTCTAACCTAATGAGCTAACCTCAACCTATTAAAGCCATTGGTCATCAATGAATGTGTCTTCCTATAAGCACGGAACCACGAACCACTATACCCGAAAATCTCCCTAAAGTTTCTCTGTTATGAGAGATTTACTCTAAGGCGACCCATAATGCTACGAATACTTTTGATTTAGGCTCCAAGTACAAGTATGCAAGATGAAAAATAATGAAACACTATTAAAAATGTAAGTAAATTAACAACAATTAGAAAAGAAGAAAACGGTAAAACACTAGGAAAAAGTCAAACATTTCCAATAGCTATATTTCAAACTACTAGAGTTCTTCTATGGCAAGAAAACAAGTGCAGGTGATAAAAGTAAATATGGAATATGGAAGGTAACGTTATGCATGGAAACAGATGAAACAAGCAACATGAGTGCGGGGAAGAAATTAATACGTAAGATTTAAACCAGCTGGTATACGCGCTTTATGTAAAAATATAGCTGCCATTTCTCTTATCTCTGAGTAAACTTTTAGAGCATTTTGTAGGTAACACACCAATAAGCGTTAAATTAAAAGCATCAACAAAATCCTTACAGTGAGATAGGGCATGTTGCGCAGCCGGCAAGGGAGACTTGGTTTTAACAGAACATCTATGATTGTTCATACGTAGCGAAACAACAGTAGAAGATAAACCAATATAGAACGCTTTGCAAATCTTACAAGATAACATATATATATATATATATATATGTTATATATATAACGTTCTTTAGAAGAGCAAGTAGCAAATGAAATGTTAAGTTCTCTGGATAAATTAGGACCGTGGAATGAATGACAAGGCATAATTAGCGCACAGGTTTTACATTTAGGACGTTGGCAGGGATATTAGCCAGCAAAGGTACGAGGTAAATTCGGAGAGGATAGGTTTCGGCAAAATATACTTTAGGGGGTGTTCTAAAAGTAAGGCGGGGTACAAATTTAGAAAAATCACTTAAAGATGAATGCATTAATAAAGTATCATGACATTCTTTCAAAATAGGTCTGATGCTTTCAATTCCAGGCACGTAAGTGTATATATATATAAACTGTTCGTTGACACTAACCCTGTGTAGGGCATAAGATGGAAACGCAGTGAGTAACTTCTCCTGCGTTTAATAACTACAAATATTTCAAATGAAAGGAATCAAATATGCAAAACAATAAAAGTGAAATAAGATTGCCTTTCGTTATTACTGAACGGGGCGGTAATTAGCACTCGAGAGATTTTGGATTCAATTCCCATGGACCAATCATCCTGACATGCATATTTCGTGGTTTCCCCTGAGCACTTAGGGGAATACGGGGATTGCACCAATTTCCCGATCTCTCATTTCATTTCATTCCAAAGCATAAATTACTATACGATCGAATGGTTTGGTGCCTTTGGTGTGGCGGGGATTACTCTCTGGAAATGTTCCTGTTCTAGCGTCTAAAGATTCTGTATTGGCGCCTTCTCGAAAGACTTCATAACACTTCGAACGACATCTTGGGGAAACAGTGGATAAATTTCGTGAGCCCGCCTGCCCCTTTGGAAACGTCAGGGACGCCGCTTGCGTCGTGCATCGCCTCCTTGAGATATTGGCCACTCGGTATACAATAGTTCATTCCTTCCTCCTGGAGGCGTTTCCTGGGGTCAATCAGCGGCCACGGTTAAAAAAGCCTTCTTCGTAAAAAAATCCTGTCCTACCTTATCGTAAGCTATTAGAAAGAAATTTGTACTAGGCTTTAGTGTAAACTAGCACATGACCTTCAACTGTTACGCAACTAGGAAATGAAGGCTTGCTAGGAAACACTTATGCTTGGCATCGTTTCGTTAGAAATTAAATGCGGCAAATGCCACAGAACAGTAATTTTATTTTTGACCATTGAAGAGGTAGTAAAAGGTGTATGCGGGCAGAATTGTATTTATATTGCTAAACAGATTTGGGGGCGCCTTTAATTACAATGACCCAGCACTTGTCACCTGTTGATAGTGGCAACAATATGAGTGCGGCATGCTTCAGGAAATGTTGAAGAAGCTAAGAAGAGCAACCATGTGCTCACCGCATTCACCAGCCATTTACTCAGGGTCTATTAGCAGCATGGTCAGCAGCAATATTACGAAATAAAAGTAAATATTATTAAGCTAGAGTTTTTATAGCTAATGTTTGATATAAAACTCGTTAATGTAGCAACAACTTTTGGTGCTAGATGTGTGAATTAATTCTGGAATCTTTCAACAACATAAAGAGAGTGTTTGTACTTCATTAAGTCACTGAAAAAGACAATTTTCTAAGGACCAAGCATAAAAATTGTTGTAGGTATCACAAAATAACAGGTAATTTTTTTCTATATAATGCAACAGGTTTCATAGGCGTTACTGTTACCGTACTGTATTTGATTTTTGGGGTTTGACTCGTTTTAAAATTCTAACTGCATTTCTTACTCTTTTGATTCCACCTAATAAATGTTCCTTTCTAACTAACGTATGCAGTGACATGTAAATAGTTTTAAATGTCTATAAATTGAGCAATATTTTGTAGAAAACATCTTAATGTTATGTCATACGAAGATCGATGATCTAAAACAATATAAACAAGAAGCATGAACTAGTACTGGGAAGGACCATCTTGTCCCAAACACGAATGAAAATAAAACTCTTGTAGAGAGAGTACTAAGGCAACATGCTGGGGATTTCCCTTTACCTTATTAGGCGTTTGTTTAAGGGATAGCTGGATGGATCTGGCTGGAGAGAAAAGTGCTTCAAGAATAATTTTACTACAGTGCACTACACTGACACAATGTAAACGTGATGCAGTGACCAAAGGATCCATTCAGTAATTTTTCCACCACATTGACCCAGTTATTGATAATTTGTGTGATTTCAATGCTGTCAACAATGACGAAACTAATTTCAATGGTGATCCAGGAAGGAAAGACGAGGTTAGGAGAGGTGTGAAACTTGCTGAATGATTATTTCATTATTAAAAGCTAGCTTTTCTGTTACATACCTTACATCCTAAACAAATCATAACACATTTGGGTAGAAGATGCATTGGTAAGAGAAGCGTATGTTTTGTTATGACTATTTTCGAAATTTTGTTATAGTTATAGTATTGCCATATTTAAAGAAAAGTTGGGGTTCAAAAATTCGTATCAGAAACCACTTAAGTAGATTCATTTCATTGAAAATGATAAGGAAATGTAAGACATCAGTTTTGTATTGTTGCCTCTAAACGGTACACACATGCTCTAGCCCTCAGATGCCAGTTTTTTTAGAATGTAAAAATAGTTTTGCGCCAGGTCCTAACTGACTGTAAGAAGAATATTCGTAGTTCAATGTTCAGGAATACATTTTCTTGATTATTAGCACAGGCAATGGGCAAGTGATTTACACTCAAAAGGATTCATCTCATTAGATTGGTCGGTCCTGGTGGTGTAGGTTACCATACTTGCCTCCTAAATCCAAGATCGCGGGTTCGAACCTGGCCAGGACTGATGGATTTTTTCGGGGCGTAAAAATCCTAAGTATGGCTTCCTTCGGAAGGAAAGTAAAGCCGTGGGTCCTGTGTCGTACATTTACGGCACGAAAAAGAACCTCAAGCCTGAAAGAGAGGCCTCTGAGCAAAATTTGTCGGCCGTTTCACGCCCTGAGTTGAATGGGACGCTGATGACCTGAGCTGTTAAAGAGCGTCCATAAATAAATCATTCAAAAAAAATCTCATTAGACCCAGTTCATTTACTGAACAAGCTTCCAGAAGACACTAATGAGAAAATTTATTAGCAAAATAGCTTTAGAGGAACTCTTCAAGGATACAAGAAGTCAGCGTCTGCTTTGCATCACGGAAGTCAGTTTTGGAACACCATTAGGCATAAGAAGGACGCTTTCCTTGCGCTCAGGAATAGGAAAAGTCTATTGTTGTAATTGAGTTATATGGTATTTTTTGGCTTAGAGATGATAATGCAAATAAAGCCTTAAAACACTAACTTCCTCCTACTTGATAAGATGGAAGGGCTAGTCACTATTTGGAACATGTTCCCCTCAGGAATGTATAAATGTTCCATGTGACTACAAATATAAGTTCGCCTCAGAGGATGTGGGAATTGGAAATTCTTCACAAAGTGCAACTGGCTTTGGAATAAAGCGCTTATCATCACATCATGTAATGACATTGCTGATTTAGGCAAATATCCATTAGTATGTTCACTGAGACCAAAATGAGAGTATCTCCCGTAGTCCTTAGACAATTGTTGCTGGAGGTTGCGGCGGTATGCGTGTGTATCGTCGACGTTCACTCCTACCACCACAATATGCACGGTTAGCTCATAGTTTATTATTATGGCTGGGTTTTTTTCAGATTATAACTTCTGGGGTGAAAGTAGTGTGAATTTAAGAATATCAAAATCACACAGGAAAGTAATCTATGAATTTTATTAATGTCTTGTCATTAACACACAGAGTACACTTTTCTGATAAAATGAGCTCTGATTATTAGATATAGACTGAATACGAGACAGACGTGACGGAATTTATATTTCTCTTCCAACAAATGTACTTAAGTGGCAATGTTCTTATCGTGGTTGTTAATACCAACAATAATCTGTTTGATTTTATTCGATACTCCACGTAAATTCTCTTTATTATATATAGATCTTTAATACACCTTATTTTATCCTTGTCCTGGTATAAATCATATAATATATTTCCATACGGATAGTAATTCAAACTCGTGTACTCTTAGTATTCAGCATGACTAGTGATCTGTAACGTCTTCCCTTGAAATATAAATCGCAGCCTCTTCCTGTGTGATATTAAATGCAACTTCTCCTTACGGAGTACGAACCACGACTTCTTCTCACGGAATACAAAACACAACCAACTAAATATTTTGAAATTAAACCGTCATTTGTTATAATGAATTGTAATAATACTATTCATTACAATGAATTATTTTCAATATAACTCGTATAACAATTGAGTCTCAACAAAGCTGTCTGTTTTGCGTTTCATTTTTGATACACATTAATGTTGTTACGATTGCCATTAGTTGATTTTCTTAATATTAAACTTTTTTATTTGTAGTTAATCTATTCATATTCTTGATTATATGTATGTTCCTTTGAACCGTTTTATTTATATTTTTGAGTATTGTCATAAAGGCCAACAAGCATTAAGACATACATTGTAATAGCCCTTATCTGATGTATGGAAACTATACAAATGAGCTTAGTAGATTTATACGATTTAAAACATATTACCAACGGATATTTGTTATGGGAATTGAAAATAAATCCTAACATAAAAACATGTGCAAATGAACTCATTAAATTGATATAAAAACATATTATCAATGAACATTTTGAACTTCAAATCGAATATTATAGCACTTATCTAAAGTAATAATATACGCAAGTGAAATTCCTAAATAACCATTATCATTAAATTTTTGGGGCTTTATATTTAATAATCTTTACCTAATATAAAAGCATACGAAAAAGAACTTATTAAATTAATATAACCAAGCCACTTATACCAATGAGTGTTTAGGACTTTAAATCGGACATTTTCCAGTTCAAGGTGTAGAAAAATAATCATTATATTACATAATTTATATAAACCTGGGTTATTGCGAGAGTCCCTAATTGTTTAATGTGGGCCTAGATGTAGATTTGCTGCCTTCAGGCAGAATCGCTGGGATCGGTGTATACGTGTGGAAGGAAACTACTTCGACGGTGACGGCTGTCATTAGTCTCAAAGTAAAATTTTGAACAGATGGCAGCACCAGTCCAAAATATTCTAGATACCACCATGGTATATTGTGTTTTTCTTGGTATTTCACGCTGTTACTATCGACAGAAAATTTGTTTTACTATACACAGTAATAAGTTCAAGGAAAGAACGTACTTGCTACTGCAATTCACAGATTTTAGTTAATCCCTCAAAAACTTGCTTGTTTTTATTGAATACATACGAATGAATTATGGGAAACAAACAAGTAGATCTACTTTTCAAATTCGGTTATCCTTCAGATTCGGGCAACAACAACAATATCTGGTTCATTAAACTTTTGTATCGCATATAGATCATTGGCTTTTTAGAGCAAATAATTTGGAAAAATAAATAACGTATCAATAGGTTGAAAAGTGGTTTTCTTGACGTAACATCAGCCTACTATACAATATAACCGGATTTCCTAAGAGACAGCAAAACAGATGCAAAGTGATAGCATAAACAGTAAGTAATTATTTTCAATGGGCATTTAATGAGCAAAAAGTAAATCCATTTACCAAAGTGATGTGAAAAAATTAACGCTACAATCTTCATTGCGGATTTTATAAATGTAACTTTACTATAGTTATTTAAGTATTCATAATGGTTATAGCAACTTTCCATATTTAATTGCGCTAAATAATATATATTTGTATGAAATCGCCGAATGGTAAGGTCATTTACAAGTAAATTAGAAATCTTTGCCACTTAGCCGTTTTTTTTTTTGTTTTTTTTTTTTTTAACGGAAGAAAAGTTACATTAAAGGAGAAATTTTCTATGCAGATATCGAAATTACATCAAATATCTATTACAAAAAGGTTAGTGTTTATTATATCTACATAATGGGCTACTGTTTTATGCTTTCAGTAAAAATATAAACAGTAAAATAAAAATATTATTATTATTATGTGCAGCGACTTTTTTTTTTGTGTAATGTTGCGGAGACTGCTCTCCTCCAGTAATCAGCTCAGGTTGCCTGTTACTCAAATAATTTTACGCATAAATTATTTCCAAAATATATAATATACTTTTAATGGCATATGTGACAACTACATGGACATTTTTGAAATTATATTCCTCTTTAAAATGCACAGCTATACTGATATATGTTATCGAAATATTATTGAATATTTAATATGCTTCTTGTAATGTAATGTTTCTTTAGTATTTGCGTAGTATTCTTTTTTGACTCGTATGTCTTTATATTACTAGAAACGATCCAACGATTGTTTGGAATACTAAAAAATATTTAAATTAATGTTTTAAAAACGCTTTGGTGTTATGAACGTTCCATTGTTCATAAAAGAAATCTTGTTCCATTTGTATTTATGTCGTTCTCTATATTGATTTAATGTTAGTGTCATGATTGAAATCTGGTTCTAGTTATTTGGATAAAGATGCGATGCAAAAAGTTCACCAAAGGTATCTCATTAAATACACATATCATTAGATAAATAGGTGATTTATTTCCCTTTTGTGTCTCACACAAGTGGGATACGTTAATGGTAATGAAGATTTATGCGCGTAATGCATTTCCTGCGGGACCATGTGACACCTCCCCGACCCACATGCCTGTGACATCACCACGAGAGCAACACATAATTGCAAATTGTAAAACATGTATCAGATCAGTAGCATCTAGGATGTGGAATCTATGACAAAATCGACTGCAATAAATTTTGATATGACATAGACTGCCTCCACCCATACTGCGATACCATTCTCATAGATACTTAGAGAGAGAGAGAGAGAGAGAGAGATAGGCGTATAAACCTTCGCATGTGGCAAAAGTTTTAAAAAGTTATTTCCCTGTATAATGCGAATAAAGTTGCTAGCATTAAACATTGTTTGCAATACAATTAATTAATCCCAAGCACAACGATTAAAGTAGATTGGGTGGAACTAGGCATTGAACAAATTTGTCCCTAGAACTTCACCAGAACATACTTAACTTTCAAGGAAATGAGTCGATTCTTCCAAGCTTTTATAGTCTGAAAATTAAGTACAAAATATGTAACTTTGTAGAGATTTGTCTTAAAATTACTCTTACTTATGATTCAAGAATATGGACGCAGATAATATGTAATGTCCACGTAAATATCTATACTTAATTGTGTTAGCTCATAATCCTTTTGTACGTGATACCTAAATGCTAAATCTTCAAATAGTACAAAGTGCAAGAGAAATAAACCAATAAAAACATAATAACGGAAATAGAAACATAGCATCTTTCGAAATGAGCTGAAATACAGAGGGTGCCAAAAAAACGTATACATACTTCGAGCAAACAAAAAACTGTGTTAACATAACAAAACTGAATTCACACAAATAGAAAATGATGAGCACTAATCATCTTAGACTTTTACAGTTACAACAGTTGCTCAAAATGCCCACTGATTGAGCAATGTTTGCGAAAGGGTCACAGTACCGCATTCTCCGATCAGGGTCATCTTCATTTAATGCATGCAAAAGTCTTGGGGTGAAAACTTTCAACTTTGCTGTTTTAATAATACAACGTACGCTGGTTCTGCTAATCCCAGTCTCACGTGCACATCGCTTTGTAGATTTCTGCGGTGAGTGCTCAAAACGTTCCAAAACCATAGCCGAGGACGCGGGGCTTGTTGCTATGCGAGGTCTCCCAGATCTGCCTTTGTAAACATCGCATGCGTTGCCATGAATCTCAAATTTGTCTCGAATGCTTGTAATTGTTACTCGCGTTGGCGGTTCTGTTCTATACACACGTCTCCATTGCTTTTGAACTTCAACAACATTCTCGGTTTTCCAATACCACTTCAAAATTGTTTCCTCTGTTCAAACGATTATTTTGGCTCCATTTTGTTGTAGCAACGCATAACGTAATGTGAGTCACATTTGTTTACAGAACATCATACGATAATCTTGGCTTCATTGCTGATTTACCTGTAGCATAGCAACGCTATCATAATGTACGTGAGTCACATTTGTTTACAGAACATCATACTACACATTACTGTTGTTTTTCGGTCCAATCTAAGCTGGCATTGCATAAAAAACACCTTAATCAGTGTACCTATTCATAGCTTTGTCAGTTTTGGAAGTTTGTAATGAAAACGTACTTAAGAGTAACGCAGCTGAAGAAATTGATACCTTCTGTTTGAAACTGATTTGACTTACTGTATGTACCCGAACTTAAAAAAAGAGAATTATGATGCCTGAACTTAATGAAGAGGATTACAGATTTGTTCAATTTTAAAATAATGTGTCAAATTCCATCAAAGGGAGCATATTACTTAGATCGCCCTTTAAAAGCTTTCAGAAAAGTTTCTGATGCATCAATATTTTAGTTTCAGTTTATTTACAGTTATACAAATTAAAATGTATTTAGTAAAACCAGCTAAGAGTGACAAAGGATGGATATTTTAAATTTTAATTTAATTTGTGGAGCACATTGAAGAGTTTCCTTAGAATAATAATGCATTGTTTTTCCCTCTAAATATCTTTATTCTTATAAAATACTCTCGTCAATTCAGATTCTTTTCTTTCCCTTCAGTTCACTTCTGTTAATTCCATAAAAAAGTATTATCACAACAGAAAATAATGGGGTTTTTCGTTGGGATAATAATGTATCCTGTTCCCTCTCCAACGTTTCTATTCTTACAAAATGCTCTCTACAGTCCATACTTATTTTGTTTCACCTCACTTCAGATCACCTCCGTTAACGTCAGAAAATGAAGCATTTGAATATTATTTATTTAGCTATTTAAGATACACCCAGAGTGTGGTCCAGTATAGAAAAGGATTGAGAAAATCTGAGAAAAAATATTTAAGAAGAAAAAAAAAAGGGGGAGAAAATTAAATGCCATGCCCATGCAAATTTATAATTTAATTATTGTCATTCACAATATCTCTCATGTGGGGGATAACCTTTCGGTGCTTTTGCTTTACTCCTTAAATGTTTTAAGTGTACTACAATTGTTCTCTAATTAACTTTAACACAGTCCATTTTCACATCCCTGCAATATCACGATTGCTATCGTAAGTTGGCTGTTCCACTATATCACTTCTTCCTCCATGTCCGGGTCGCTTTCACCACGCATCCTGGCATCGCGAATTGCTGGCATCCGTAATGACACATTCCTACCTGGAAATCGTTCTTTGTATAGGGGCTGGACTTTACACTTTGACTTTCCATAAAGTAATATCATGTTGAGCATTTTGCACTGTATGCTAGTGACAATTTTATTATAACGTTTGCCTCTCTGGACGGCCAATATGACCCGCACTGGTCAAGACCAGACTGATCAACCTCTCATAATGACGAAAGCAGTGGTGCCATGTTGATGGAATTAAATACCAAGAATAGTTTCAGTTCATTTCTAGAAAACTTTCCAATGACACGCTAACGTCAAAGCTAGAAAAGATCATCCTTGACTAAACATGATGAATATTATTATTATTATTATTATTATTATTATTATTATTATTATTATTATTATTATTCCGCTATCATCATATTAGAAAGACCAAGGACAATAATTGACTGGAGAGTATACTCTTTTTTTGGAGTGGAGTAGAAAAAACAGCGAGCAAAATTAGGGTGCCTATTCTTATAAAAAATGGAGCCAGGGTGTCTAGATTGGAAAGAAAAAGAAACGAAGAGGTATGGATATGGAGGAATCTGTTGTAGAAGTGGGCTCTACAATGTGTGGTCGCGTTAACATGCAAGAAGATTGTGAAGCAGGAAATGTTGTCTCAAAATTTCCATTTAATTATAATTGCTTCTATTGGCAATTATAATAATAATAATAATAATAATAATAATAATAATAATAATAATAATAATAATAATAATAATAATAATAATAATAATCGTAGTTTGTTTCAGGTATTGTTTAATGCCAAGACTAGCATAATAACAAGGGTATTAATATTGCAATTAAAAGGAGAACTCCAATATTACATGTATTAGTGTATGTATATACGTCTTTTTGACTAGTAAGTAATATTTAAGTTATATGTCTATAATACCATGATTGACAGTGCATATATGTCTTTGTTATGTTTTTGTAAAAGGAATGGAAATGATGGACTTTGCCGCAAAAGTTAGACATTAGCTTTACCTGAGAAAAGGGTCCTTTGTTAAAACCTTAACCTTTCAAATCCTCTCGGTAGGACTTGCCGACCCAAGGCGCCATATGTCATTACACTCTAAACGGCTAGGAATATGAGTTCAATTGATAACTGTACCTGTCGTCAAAAGGAAATACCGCATACAGAAACACCTGTTTTTATAAAAACCAAGATCTTAGCTATTTCAAAGGGAGGCTGCATATTGGTCGATGCGTGCTTTATCGCTGGAATCTGGAAAGGGCAGATGTCTCCGACTTTCGTAGCGTGGGTATAGCAGATGTATATTTCCTGGTAAAACCCAGAAACTTCAACCAATCAACATATTGCAAAAACCCGACGAATAAAACCGCCACGGGTGGCCGAGGTTGTTACGGCACGGACTCGTGAGCGGGAAGTCTGGGGTTAGAATCCCGCCAGGACCGTCCTCCCTGACTAAGGTTTTTTCCAGGTTTTCCTCAGTCCTCATAAATGGCAAATGCTGGGGAGGGGCCCTAAACTTAGACCTGGAACGTTTCCTTCCGTAAAAAATCCTTTCCTAATATATCATTTCATCTCCTTTATCATCAGTGTCCACCGCCTGTAGTACCTCTGCAGTAAAAACGGGCGTTAAACACCATTCATTCATTCCGACGAATAAAAGCAAACTTGTGATAAACTATGCTCTTGTGTGATCCAATAATATTCTAGAAGGAATCAAATTCAATAATATTTAAAGGAATTCAATTTTCGCGAAGGGCAGAGCGAATTCACATAATAGATTTAATATTAACTATAAGTTTTAAGTTTTCGTGAGTGGAGTAACAGTAAGAGTTGTGAAAGAGTGACAGTAGTACCAGCA
>CM060834.1:83185000-83442500 GCA_030762175.1 Metallyticus violacea
AATCAGTAAGCTCAATGTAGCAGCTACATAATTGTTGTGTTGTATTTTCAATCATCAGAACTCTTGTGTTCTATTGTTGTATTCTCTCCCTTAGTACCTAAGTCAAACGTGATTACCATGAAGAAATCAATTCCTATGAAGAAATAGCGAAAAAGTTGGGTGGTGGCGCTACAAAATCAGGCATTAGGAAAGTTTTCAAGCGCTACGAAGTAACTGGAACCACAAGAAGTGACAGGAAACCAAAACCAACAGCTCAAGACTGGGGCAGAATCCGCCACCTTCCTCTACAAGATCGCCAATGTACGGTAAAAGATATAAATGCCATCTTCAGAACTTCTGGGCTAAAAATCTCCGACTTAACAGACAGAAACTTTGCAAAAATGGTCTAAAAACGAGGAAAGAATTAGGGACTGGACGCAAGACGACAGGGATAAAGTCATTTGAAGCGATGAAAAGATCAATATCTTTGCAAGTGGTGGCATCACGTTTGTGCGTCGCCGAAATGAAACCTCTGAGATCATCATCAATTGGAAATGATAAAAATTTAATCAGTAATTTTAATGCTGTAAGTGAGCTTCATTCTGTAACGAAACAAAAGACGAACACTTAAATGATGTCCTTGGAAACTATCATTGTTAGTTTTCCTCACTGCAATTGTGTTTCCCTGCCTATGCAAAAACCTTGATCATTCTATAAGCCACACAATGCTAAACGCATTACATCACCATATTTAGTTCAGTGTAGAGATCAAACTTATTTCAACATACGCACTTTGTTGCTATATACTTCGGTAAAAAGTACGGCGTGAGAAGTAATTTCTCACATAATGGTTCGTGATTATAGGTGACAACCACAGGCACAGGCCAGTAAATAATTTTGCTATACTAACTAAGCTATTTAATATATGAATTCGTTATTCACACATTGTCTATTAATATTGCCTATTGATTTGATTTATTTACGGACGCTCTTTAACATCTCAGGTCGTCAGAGACCCATTCTATTCAGGGCTTGAAACGGCCGACAAATTTTACTCATTGACCTCTTCTTTCAGGCTTGAGGTTCTTTTTCGTGCCGTAAATATACGACAAGGGACCCATGGCTTTACTTCCCTTACGAAGGAAGTCATACTTAGGACTTTTACGCCCGAAAAAAATCCATCGATCCTGGCCGGATTTGAACTCGTGATTTTGGGTTCAGAAGGCAAGTATGGTTACTACTACACCACCAGGAGTACTAATATTGCCTAATTTGTATATACTGCTGAAGACTCTACTCTGTGGTAACGATTGCACTGTTTGTTGCACATTTCAAACAAACGCAAACACACACTCCCACAGTCTATGTCTGGATAGAACATAGAACATAGAATTATGTCTGTACAGATACCAACGGAAACCACGTACCGCCTCTTTAGTGACCACATGATTTAATTCCCGATTTGCTTTTTACTACCTGGCTGTCATGGCTTTAGTTGCCAGATTGATTGCTGTTTTTCTTTCCTGCGTCTCAGTGCCTCATTGACTGCTGGTGCCTTCTGCAACAAGTGAGCAGAAAAATATATCTCCCTTGCCATCAAATGTATTGGTCGAGACGGGGAATATTTTGATAATACCAACATCTTCTTCAGAAATCTTGCCTTCAGGCATTCTATGCTTTCAAGTTGTTTTACGGTGGGATAAATGTAAACCATATCTGATATCATTTTTGCCTTATATAATCTAATAGATATTTTTGGTGATAGCAGCTGCAAAAGTATATGTCATTAATATATATGATTGCTCGTATAAAATTTTCTCAAATTTATTCAGAATGAGCATTCAGTCGTCTGTATTGTTATCCTCAGATATTTATACGAGTTCTGTTTTTTCAAGGGTTATCCTCTGCAGTGTATTTCAGCATCCTTGGTTAGTCTGCCTCCTTTCCTGAATACTACCAACTCAGTTTTATTCTGGTTTATCCGTAATTCATTTCCATTTGTCCAATTCGCAAGGGAATTCTAGGCTTCCTACAATTTCTCTCTTTCTGTAAAAGCAGGTAGCATAAATAAATATGGATATTCATTTTTATTGCTTCCAATAGGATGCGACTGAACGAGACTTCTTGCAGTACACCATTCTGTTAAGTTATGGAATCTTTTTTTCCTACATTGCCAAGTATGTTGGGCATTTTCTTTAAGTGAAGGAACTTTAAATACATAACTCGTATATGTAGAATTAATATTGTATAGTGTTTAAATACATTCATAACGTGTAATTTTTGTAATATTTAAGAGATGACATGTAGTAATATAGCAAGGTAAGGAAAAATTCACGACTTTCGCCGAACACAGAAAGACTAGGCAAAAGTCAGACAATGCAAGGTAATCCCTTCTGGTGTGTACATAGGATTGGAAATGCCCCCACCTCAGGGTAGACACCGGCCTGTTCGGTGACAAAGTTGTAGGTGAGAAGTGTTTAACGCCCGTTTTTACCACTGAGGCACCACAGGCGGTGGACACTGATGATACATGAGATGAAATGATATATTGGGAAAGGATTATTTTTAAGGAAGGAAACGTCCCAGACCCAAGTTTAGGGTACCTCCCCGGCATTTGCTATGTATGAGGACTGAGAACCTGGAAAAAAGCTCAGTCAGGAAGGCCGGTCCTGGCGGGATCTTATTAGCCGGTATTTTATCTGCTCGAAACGTCGGTCGGTGGGGAATACTCAAAATGTAGGTCAAATGTAGCAATACCAACTGGACACTGGAGGTTTCACGAGGTAAACTAGCCCTCCTATTGGCCGTTCTGTTTCTCCTGGCTTGCCAGACAATGCATATTGTATAATTTCTTAATATATATAATTGATTCATCTCATAAAAACAAATGGTTTTATTGACGATTTCAAACACATCAATGACGTTCTATCACATATAACTTATTGCATTCTTTAACTCTTCTACATTCTAACCCAGTATTCCCTACTTCTTCTTTACTTTGAGTCACTGTATTTTTATGGTGCACGAAAGGGCTAGCATTTATCCCAGTGTGCCAAACTTCTTCAGCACACATTACTTGCTCATATTTCACTGATACTCCAATATTGAATGCTTTCTCAATGTTCCTGTTACAAAGTTCCTGGCAGTTTATATTGCCTTCTATTGTATTCTCCCTTAAATAAACTTATTGTACCTGTCTCTTTTTATCTATATCTAGAGATATGTAACCTTATTTTACTTTCTGTGTTATATTTTGGAATAATGGGCATTCATTCATATGCAAATTATTTGTTTTAAAGTTAAAGATAAGTAATGTGTCATAATGTTGCTATATATTTTGATTGTTAAATTCGATATTAAGCATATTTTACATGTGAATATATATGCCGTACTTTGTACTTAAAATCAACCATAAAGAAAATATCCGCAACCTAGGTACTGGGTTACTTGCCCCGTTCCTTCCCCATTAAATCGCTTGTCCATATTCACTCATGACAATAGTGTATGTAGATGCTAATCCAGTACCTAGCTAATTATTATCCAGAATAAACAAATCCAACTACACAGCCTTAATTCTTTTTATTGGTGTTTAACGCCCGTTTTTACTACTGAGACACCACAGGCGATGAACATTGATGATACATGAGATGAAATGATATATTAGAAAATGATTTTTATTAAGGTAGGAAACGTTCCAGACCTAAGTTTAGGGTACCTCCCCGGCATTTGCCATTTATGAGGACTGAGGAAAACTGAAAAAAAAACCTCAGTCAGGGAGGACAGTCCTGGCGGGATTCGAACCTCAGACCTCCCTCTCATGAGTCCGTGTCTTAACGACTTCAGCCACCCGTGGCGGTACACAGTCTTAGAACTCTGTTGAAATCCTCAGATACACTAATATTCACTAGCATGGAATAGCACGCCTTTTCATCAATTAGATGATATCTTGAAAATTCTATCGCAAGAAATATGCGGCACTGTCAGCGTTATTTGGACATTTCCGTTAGTTGAAATTTTCAAACCATTAAGTATATATGAAACCTTTATATTTTTAACGGAATAATTACTATATTCTAAAAATATCCGATCAGCTGTTGATGAAACAATATCATAAATGTTACCTGTCCGCTACTATATCGGCCATTCTACATTATACTAATTACTACAGAGGAAAAGCATAAATTACAGGCTTTAACTTTCATTATTTATCCAAATTAATGTTATTGAAATTCTTCCCAGAGAGTGCTACAATACAACTTCTGTTTGTTCCAGAGAACCTAAGTATTGTACTCGTATATCAAGTATTTGCCACAGGAGTTTTTCATTCCCAAAGGCAAGCAGTACAATAATGCACTATACTACACAATTAGAGGCATATAAAGTATAGAATAATTTTAAGTTCCACTTCAAGCACCTCCATGGGACATGCAATTGATATATACATCACATCTTATGAACAAAAATGTGCTATTACAAGGCAGTTCCAATACTACTTTTACACTTGTGTGGCATAAACATTGCAAGCTGAACTGGAGTTCTGAAATCCTGTTTCAAAGAACTCCTACAATGTGAAGAAAGTACAAGAAAGGCTCGTTAACAGAGAATTCTTATTTCGAGTGGAACATTGAAATTGGGTGCTCTTTGAGATTCTGATTTTTCTACGCCACCGCTGGTATTGGGAATCAATATGCTGACTATTGGTTTTATTAGCAGCTTCCGGCAGGCAAAAGTTTCCAAATCTCTATTTATATAAGGTTTATTTGAAGATAGCACGTGCGAATAAGTCCTTGCAGAAAGAGTTCCAGGCTAACAAATGTAAAATAACAAGTTCCTCTTTCATAAACTATGTAACAATAATATTTTAGAAGCGCTGTAAAGTTTTACACAGTCTTTTAATGAAATTATGTTTCCGTATTTACTTGAAACTAAACATCTAATAAAACGGAGATATATGTAGTAAAAACGTTGCATATTAGGACAGCGCCAAAATGAATAGCTATGTAATTAATATATACAGAGGATGCCAAACAATGTATGCACACTTCAAGCAAAGAAAAAAAGTATTAACATAACAAAACTGAATTCATAAAAACAGAAAATGATGAGCACTAATCACCTTAGACTTTTACAGTTACAACAGTTGCTCAAAATATTCATCTTTGGCGTCGATACACTTCTGAGTACGTTGAACTACTGATTAAGCAACGTTTGCGTAAGTGTCCTCAACGATTGCAGCACATGCCGTTTCAATTTCTTCCCGAAGTGCTGCCAGTGTAGCTGTTTTTCTATGGCTTACAACATCCTTAAGAGTTCGCCATAAGTAGTAGTCCAACGGAGCTAGATGCGGAGAACGCAGTGGAAACTCAATCAGACCTCTTCGTCCTATCCAGTGCCTTGAAAGATTGTCGTTCCAAACCATAGCCGGGAAGCGGGTCTTGTTGCTGTGCGAGGTCTCCCAGATCTGACCTTGTGAACATCGCATACGGTACCATGAGTCTCAAATTTGTCTCGAATGCGTGCAATTTTTACACGCGTTGGCGGTTCTTTTCTGTACACACGCCTCCATTACCTTTGAACTACAACAACATTCACGGTTTTCCAATTCTACTTCAAAATTGCTTTCCACTGTTCAAACGATAATCTTGACTCCATTATGGTTGTAGCAACGCTAGCATGACGTAATGTGAGTCACACCTGTTTATACTACATCATACGATAATATTGGTTTCATTTGTTCATTGTTGATTTACCTGTTACGTAGCAACGCCATCATAATGTATATGAGTCTCATCTGTTTACAGAACATCATACTACATATTACTGTTGTTTTTCGGCCCAACTTTGAAATATATGAAGTAGATGTCTACTGTGAAAGTGTGTATACATTGTTGACACCCTCGGTATATATACTGAGAGATAGAAGGAAGAAAGAGAGAGGGAGAACTCAACTTATGCAATTTAGCATTTTATAGACATTATGTAACGTCAATGCATTGTCACCTTTTCTACAAAAGTATTTCAGAAAATAAACATTGTTGCCCATATTTTCTATAATACAGATAGTAATTGGAATAATATCAATTAAAAGTAAGATTTAAATTTTAACTTACTTATTATTTCACACGAATTGCATATTTCCTACTTATTCAAGCAAAAAGTATTGTTCATACATATATTCATTTCTTCTCATGTTTCTTGATTTTTCTCATATTTTACGCATTTGCATGGCCTTGTTTATTTTGTTGTAAAAGAGATCTTTGCTCAATGTTAATTCAACCAGTGATGCGTATATTATCAGTGGTAAGTGACATGTTGGCTAGTGATACCGGAAGGGCAGGTTTGCGTGACACATAAAACATGAATGGAACTTGCCATTTTGTGCGCAAACTTCAAGGATGCAAAATTTAGATTTCATAAACCGTCACCTTACAGCAGGAAAACATGAGATCTTGAAATTCTTGTTAAAATTACATTATCTGTGTTATTAAAACGTTCCAAAATCAGTTCAGCCGTCTTGCTTATCTCAGCCATAGTTCTCATCTGTAAAGAAGTGTGCGTTTATTTGCCTAAATAAAAATATATTAGTGAGTATAAATAATTAATGTTGATAATATAACTGTCATTAGTGTTATCAAATTAAATATTTGCATGTCTGGCTAAAATAAAAAATGTGCCATTTTATTCACACCAACTGGAGGAGAGGGGGCTGATCTCCTCTTCCCTTTTTCTCATTCTGTAGATTCTTTTCCTTAAAGGTTCATACTTCCTTAGGGCATCTCTAAACTCTTTGGAATTTTCACTAATTTTCTTTTTATTTCTGTTTCCTTCTACGATTTCCTTCCCTCTCTTTTCTTAAATTAATTTCGTACTTATCTGGATATTTTTAAGGTTGAAATATTGCAATATTGAGGAATAGTAGGCATGGCAATATGCCTGGGAAGAGTCTTTATAATTGAAAAGGGATGCTAGGCGTGTACATGGGAGGATAACGCATTAGCATCTTTTAAATGTTAAATCATTTCCCTACGTTTCTCTCTTCCTTCGAGGGAAGTGAAACTGAGCGGTTCCAGTCAAATTCTCCTCAAGGCTATCTATGATTTGGAGGCTTGTTAATTGCCCAAGATGGTATTAATAAACTAGCTTAAACATGAAAGGAATATTATAATGTTATAGAAATTGTTAGTTAAACCTTTTCTGCTTAATTATTAAAACAATGATACGTTTAAAGTGTTTAAACACTACCTCTCTTGCATTCCCCATACACACCCTGAGAAAACCCCTATGGACAAATGTGCTTCTTTACAAAATTAATTTTAAAGTTTCCAAACTTAGATAGTATGAAACTGCAATAGAAGTATTATGTTCTTTTTGCTTTTTTGTGCTTTCTTTCTTTATTCTACCATTTCTTTCAATCGTATTCTCAGATATAGTAATTATATTGACTTTGACTTCTTTAGCTCTTGTAATGAAATGTTCAACATTCTGAGCTTCGGAACTGGTTAAAACCTTTTAAGACATTTTAATCGACTACATTGATTGGTTTAAATGTTTTACCCTCCACCAACAAGCCTTTTTTGCATATATTTGAGGAACCTCTTCTCTTTATTCCGTTGTTTCGATGCATTTTAATTCCTGAATAGTTCATTTATCGCATCATTTGGTGTTCAGAGATTTGTTGACATCAATAGTTCGAATTGAGATATTTCACTAGCGGTGTACTTATTTGAAAGGCCTTTTTCTTCTGACTTCATTCAACTTTAGGACACCAATTTGGAACAATAATGAAATTCTCATCGTTTTCTTCACGTTCATTCAAAAGGTCGTATTAAAAAGTTATAAACCATTAGTTAAAAATATTTTTAAAATTTCCAGAAGATAAATTAATATTTTCAGCATAAAATAGTTTTGTAAAAAATTAATCTGGTTTAAACTTTAATAATAAATGTTAATTTAATATAAATGATATCAGATATTAACTAAGATATAACATTTATTTCATTATAATTTGTGCATATTTTCGTTGGAGCTAGGAGCTTGTTTTAGCATATCCCCGGCATTCTGAAACTTCCCGAAGTAATATTAAAGTAACCAAAATAATTGCCTGAAGCGAAATGTCTGGGGGTCTAACATTGTAGAAAAATAACTTAAGTAAACTTAAAATCTTTATTATGAATACTAATAGTTTAATTTGAAGCTATAAAGTAAACCTTTATTTTGTAAAGAAAAAACACTTGATATTTTAAGTATAAAAAATACACTAAATAATTTTTTTTTAATTTTTTTTGGGGGGGGGGGTATGGACAGAACAAGTGGCCAATACCTTGTATTTCTGGCCACACTGCTGTTGGATTACAGCTTATCCAAAGCAGCCCCTCCACCCTTGGTCCTGTCAGTCCTGGCGGTAGTAATACTTACCTCCTAAACCCAAGATCGCAGGTTCAAACCCGGCCAGGATTGGTGGATTTTTTCGCGGGTAAAACTCATAAGTATGGCTTCCTTCGGAAGGGAAGTAAAGCCGTGGGTCCCGTGACGTACATTTACGGCACGAAAAAGAACCTCAAGCCTGAAAGAAGACGACTCTGAGCAAAATTTGTGGGCCGTTTTACGCCCTGAGTTGAATGGGACGCTGATGACCTGATGTCAAAGAGCGTCCATAAATAAACAAAAAAATTGTTTGGTCTCGTTGTAGAATGTTAGCATCACAGTTTCGGCGCTTTCTCCAGTATGATCATCAATGAAGTCGTTTGTATGCAATACTTGAAACTACCAACACATTTTCGCAATTTTGAGGAACGTAGGAGATCAGAGTAGCACGTTCATCAAAGTCAAGTATTTATGACTGAATTTCCCTGTTTCACGTCCAGTAGTTTTGCTGACTGACTGTCTCAACACAAGACTATTTATTTTACCTCAAATCAGTAACTAAGTTCATATCATAGGCTGCCTCTTAGCAGCTTTGTTACTTACAAAATGTTTCTTCAGCCTGCCTCCTTGTACATATTTTCAAATTATGGCAATAAAAATGTTTAGGATCCGCAGGTCATATAAAATTCCATATTTTTTGTGGCTTTGAATGCATGTGCCCTTTAAATCATGAAAGGATCAAATTTTTTCATCGGTCCTTTTTTTTTTTTTTTTTTTTGAATTTATTTATTTATGGACGCTCTTTAACAGCTCAGGTCATCAGCGTCCCATTCAACTCAAGGCGTGAAACGGCCGATAAATTTCACTAAGAGGCCTCTTCTTTCAGGCTTGAGGTTCTTTTTCGTGCCGTAAATGTACGACACGGGACCCACGGCTTTACTTCCCTTCCGAAGGAAGCCATACTTAGGATTTTTACGCCCGAAAAAATCCATCGGTCCTGGCCGGGTTCGAACCCGCGATCTTAGGAGGCAAGTATGGTAACCACTACACCACCAGGACCGACCATCGGTCGTTACATATGCCCCTAAGATAATAATTTATTTTCTTCAGTTTTCAAAAAAGGATGAAATATTTCACGACTTTCTGCTGTCTTGTAGTTCTGTCACCAAAAAGGAGCAGGCAAGAAGAGTTTTGAATTGCCCCAGATTCATTACCATTGTGTTCCAGAAATCTTCTAGCATCATTCTATGTCCTTGCAAAACACCAGCCAAATATAAAGGACCTAAGAAGGCTTTCATTCTGTAACGCTAGTTACTTTCGCATACCTTTCTCTTCCAAAATTTTCTTTGTACATTTTATATATTGATTTTGTACAGGACAAAGACAACCTTTCATTGGTTGTAATAGTTTTGGCTGTCAACGCATATTTGCGGTGTTGTGCTTTACTAAAATGCGGACTTTTCATGTACCTCCGGGTTCAGTGTGCTTGTGTTTTTATTTCTCCCAAAATAGAACAGATTAACCTCTAACAAGAGGTTACTTTGTTACTATGTTACTTTTCTCTGTGTCTGAATTCGCTTCTATTCTCTCCAGTGACAAATCCTCTGCATCAGCATTGCCCTCTTTTTCCCATTATTCATATAGTTGCCCTTCATCTGCAGAAAATTCATGTTGGGATTCAGAATTGTGCTCAACAACTGGTTTGGGATTTCCAGTCTTCCTCAGTCACAATCTTCATTATTAACTTCTTTCTCTTCTATTTGTTTCAGTCAATGTAATCACTTATTAGGATTATTAAACTTCTTTTGAGCTCAATCCATCACAAAACCACTCCTACTAATATTTTTGTTTCTTACTCATAAATAGCTTACACAATAATGACACAATTATTTGCCTGGATGAAAATAATCCCTCGCTCTGAGAAAATGTAACTATAGCGTGAACAACTTGTATTATCATAGTAAAAAATGGAAAGCCACTGAAAAATTCTCCATTGTTGACAACAGTGGGGAAGAACTACAACAAGAAATGTAAGTGTGCAGACAATGTTCTATACGACCACTCCAGTGGTAAATTTTTATTGTCCCTCAAAAAGCAACGTTTGCAAATATTAAGCAGTCTCCCATGAATTCGGTAGCGTAGCAATTTAGGAGTTTAAACTCGAGGCCAACAACCATATTAAATTTTTCGCGGATGTTTTCTAGAAGACGAAAACATTTAACCTATGTAATCAAGCTATTGGAAAAAGACGAATACATTTAACCATAATTTAAGCTCTCGTTTTCCATTCCTCTTGAACTGAGTTAGCGTTAGTTATAAAATTGCCAATGGGCAAACGTGTGATACGCAAGCTTAGCGGAGATGAGTGGAACCTCTTTTACCTTAATCATCAACACGAAGCGTAACAAATAAATAGTGAAGGAATAGAACAAATAAAATGTAGGAGACTTTCTCAATAATGAGATAATACAAGAGTGATCAGTATTTTTATGTCATGCATTTTTATTGGGCTTTAGAAAATTTAATTGTCATTATAGGATCCTTTCTGACGAATGCCCCAGGGGGTCAGATACGAAGTCCAAGAATGAAGCTTTCAACTTAAATGTGGGGAAAAAATTATATTTAATATTACCAACGTAGACAAACTTTCGTACAAATTATTTACATTGTACAAGGTAAATTTGTGAAACCTGTGAGGCATTTACAAGTGGGAAGTTATGGAAGAGTACATCTTTCGTCTGCGTCAAAATATTGAAATATGTGTTTTGATAACTGGGGTAAAATAATTCGCTGCCAGCGTTACATTTGGAAAAATGTTCGTGTGAAGTTACAAGCAACTTCTCCTTGAGCATAAATGAAATCCGTAGTAGTATTTATGCCCTTGAGTACTTCTTAGGCTTTCACGGCCGGTGTTATAGATAAAACAGTTAAAATCTCCCGGGCTGTTTTGCCGTGGTTCATGGTTTAAATTACTACCATAGCTTTCACCAACTACTTCGGTTGGCATCTTCAGTGGACGATGAACAACACCTAACTGTTAACAAGATGACAGCATTGATCCGTCTCTGTCTGGCTTTAGAGGACGGGGGAAGTGGAGGGGGAGGATGGAGGGGTGGTAGTTGTTTTTAAGAACCGGTTTTCATGTGCTACTTAGATGATATCCGCCATCTCTATTAAAGTTGTTTGGATGTTGTTGTATTTCCAACGCTTCCCTCCTGGCCAGATTGAAAAAGCCTTGTGTTTTTGCAACCACTTCTGTTTTATTAAATACCATGGCATTCATTTATTGCATATTCTGCTACTGCCGATAGTTCGGGTTGATTAAGGTGCAGATGTCGCTGATGTTGCTCCAATTGCTTTAATCGATCTTCCAGTCATGCTTATGTAAACTTTGCCACATTCACGTGGTATTTTATAAATTCCCGTAGTGTCAAGAGGATGTCTAGGGTCTTTTTCATTACTAAGCATTTGCCCTAATTTAACACTTGGTGTGAAGATTGATAGTATGCCTCTTTTTTCTTTCATGTACGTGCTATACGCACAGTAACGTCTATGCATGTTAGAAAATCGTTGGGTTTTTTGTTTGAATAGGTGTTTAGATATGGTCGTTTGCTTAGGGCAAATGGCTCTGTCAATATCATTGTTGTATCCATTGGCTTTGAAAACATCGCGGAGATGATTTAATTCGTGTTTCCGGTTCTGTGATGGTTTTTTGCTATGTGTACTAAAGCCTTGATTACGGTTATTTTTTGTGCAGGATGATGATTTGCACTGGCGTTGAGATATCTTTCCGTAATTGTGTTTTTTCTATAACCTTGATGACCAAGAAAGCTATGGTAGTAATTTAAACCATGGACCACGGCAAAACAGCCCGGGAGATTTTAACTGTTTTAACAAAGACCCTTGAGTGTTTTATTTATTTAAAAATAGTATTCCCAATTTATGATATTAGTGTAAATCATTATGTTATAAAAGTTAATGGATCTGGGGATTTTTGTACATGCTCATTGCCAGAACACTCTGAGCATCAGATTGAAGATTATTATCGACGTTGGATTAAATACTTAAACCACTAAAATCAAAAGTCAATCTCTTAGGCATGCTAATAGCTCATTTTTATCATTCTTAAAAAGCTATATCTGAATTTCAGCGCTTGTCTCTTAATTACAAGACAGTGTTACCATTACAAAGCCTGGCACAGCATCGCGTCTGACCAGAATAGGGTTAGATGCTGTGATAATGAATTTAATGCATAGCAAGACAAACTCCGTAGTCTACTCCTTATTAAACGTCCACTGCAAGATTAATGGACATAGTGGCATTGCTAGACAGAAGCTGTTTAAACCCTGTGCTTACACACCACGCTCTCTGGGCTGGAGACGTCCCAGGGTAAATTAAGAGAACCTCGTATATTGATTGGAAATGCGTCTCTCCACATGGCTATAATGCGTGAGAGGAGAGGAAATGATGACGCTTGATACTAAAGAATATTTCCGTAATTACATGTCCATTCCACTGGTACCTAGGTGAAGGGAATAATAATAATAATAATAATAATAATAATAATAATAATAATAATAATCGGAAATACTCCATCCCGGCACCTTGTTTCCTACACCGGAACGTGTATGGCACACTCTTACACTATATTTCCAAATTACCAAATTATATTCTTACATTATTATTATTTTTCAGATAATATTTATACCTAAGTTGCAATTAGAAGTTTACTAAAATAATGAAACAACAAAATTACATTTCCTTCAACTACTTCCTAATTGCTGGAAACCAGCTACTGTTTCTACTAGTTCCACTTAATCTTTAACTCTAAATTATTAAATTACTATTCACCGGTGTCCGGTAGAAACTGTACTGGTGCCCAGTGTATTTCTGACATTCTTTTACTTTTACTCACTACTGTCTATTTTTTGTGTAAACTCTATTATATATCCGTCGATCTTGCAAATATTTCTTTATTTTCCATATTATATAATATCATCTTCATATTTATAACATATTTGTGTAAATTTCACATTTATATCTTATATTAATCTATTTTAAAACATTGATTATATTCTCTGTTTGCACATCTAATTGACATTTATCAATGCAACTTTTACCCTATTAGTTCATTACATCGTTAACAATAGTAATATCACCAATAATATTAGTTATTATTATTATAATGATAATTATCATAACAAGTTTTATTTATTTTCTTCCTCTTTATCTTCCTCTTCTTTTCCTTCTACTTATTCACTCTTTCCCCATATCCTTCTTTTTATAATCAGTTTACCCTCCTCTCATTCTTTATGTTCTGTTTTATGTCCCATTATTTTCCTTTCGCTACTCCACTACACTTGCATTTGTTTATTGTCCTTTATACTCACATCATTACAAGTTTAAAACTATTGTACAATTTTCATTACTAACTTCACCCATATCTACTACACAATTACACTCCAATATATTATACTCCTCTCAATCTTTATTATATTTTTCCTCCATTCTTGTCGGTCCTGGTGGTGTAGTGGTTATCATACTTGCCTCCTAAACCCAAGAACGCGGGTTCGAACCCGGCCGATGGATTTTTTCGGGGCGTAAAAATCCTAAGTATGGCTTCCTTCGGAAGGGAAGTAAAACCGTGGGTTCCGTGTCGTACATTTACGGCACGAAAAAGAACTTCAAGTCTGAATGAGAGGCCTCTGAGCAAAATTTGTAGGCCGTTTCACGCCCTGAGTTGAATGGGATGCTGATGACCTGAGCTGTTAAAGAGCGTCCTTAAATAAATCAATCAATCCTCCATTCTTTATAAACAATCTCCTCTAACTCCCATCCTCTGCAACATATCCTAGGCCCCCAAGAATATGTTTTGATGGACTTTAGCAAAGCAAAGTAAACACGAAATTTAAAGTAATTTGTGTAAGGAGAAAGTACTTCCTATAAAAATATACAATAATTGATTAATGATTCCGTAATAGGAAGTTCTAACTCAATGCAAAATGTTTACAAATTTAAAACTGCCGAATTTACAAAATTTCTAAATGTCTTTTAAATGTACAAATGTTATTGATTTTAGAGCATGAGATTATATGTTTATTACAAAAGCGAATTCAAATTTCTGCTGCATTTCACTTGCGAATGTTTAAGAATTGTTTACTGATTACTGGATAAGTTAAGAGAAGTCCACTTTGCAAAAACTACGGAGTTTAAGCGATATACATTTTAATAATCTTAATTCTTATCCTTAAATAAAAATTTCCTAATCCTATAACTAGAGCAAACAGAGCAATATTCCATAAAACACGAGCTGTGCATTGACTCAACAGGGGATGAATCCCAGTGGACTGAAAGACAATTTGGCAATTGTTCAGTTCATCTGCATCGTCGTGACCTAGCTCAATATGATGGAGTGAATTAGGGGGTTTGAAAATGAGCTACAAAATTGCCTTGTGCCTCACAAGTGCCTTAATAGCAACAAAATAGCCTCATGAATCTCAAAAGATTATTACGAGCTACTATGTTCATAAAATAACACAATGCGTCGTTTGATCCCCATGTCAAAAGTTCATGCTATCGTCTTCTTATACCTTGTTCCAAATGTTAGTGGTTATTTATAAAACCCACATCTCAAACTACCAAAAATTAGTTTCACTTTTACTTTATCCCAGTTTTGAAACAGCGCTCATAAAAAGAAACAGAATTCCTTATATGTTTTAATGTGGATGAATAGTAAAAAGCATTATGTGTTACCTTTGAAGGAACTTCAGATAACTTTATTTGAAATCATAATCTTGTAGATTTAGCACAAGAACTAATATTTGCTACATGTTGCAAATAGTGCCGATTGCTGTAAAAAGGATATCTATTATTTTTGCGAAAATCTATTAGCAATACTTTTGCGTACTCCCCTTAAAGTGTTACATTTGGACAGATTTCCTCAAATATAAAACTTCGTCTCAACTGATTACGTTACTCTGTGCCGACTTGAGAACCAGAATTTAATTCCAGGAATGATTGAAATGGTGAGTACTAAACGTATTAGAAACTGTAAGGTATTATGAGATGGTGCACTTAATATGTTACGAATTTTTATGCATTTATGTGTTATAATTGATATACAAACTTTCTAAAACTAGTGTGAATACACTTTCATTTTACATTTTCATGCCTTTTGGTTTTCGATGATTTTGCACAAAGAGCAAAAAAAGTTTTTTTCCTTCTTTCTTTTCTTTTCTTTCCTCATCAAGAGCAACCACTCCGTAAAAGGCTTGCATAAATTAAGTAATTTTCCGCTTTTGACATGATAACTATCCTTTAAAATTCTAATATTAACACGCTATTTCTGCAAGTGGAAAATTATTATTGTAGAAAGTGCAGACGAGAGAACAAGTCACTGTGCTTCACTATATAAAGTGATCTATTGTTTTCCCCAAAACGAAGAAACTGTTGAGTTGCGTACAACTGCATAATAAATATAAATTTTATCTAAAACTTCAAATTGAACTAGCTGAATAATCTACCATTTATTTTACGCACAGAAAAGCACATCTTCTCTCCATATATGGACCTTCTGTATGCTATATTATTATTATTATTATTATTATTATTATTATTATTATTATTATTATTATTATTATTATTATTATTATGGATTCTACGTCAACGTCGTGATCAAAAATTCATGAAATGGTTAATGTAATTCGTTATGTCACTTTATAATAGAATTATGGCCCAAATACTGGAGTAATAACCTCCAAGACTTAAAGCTTTTCCTGCAGCAAAAAAATGTTGTCGATCAGAGAGAGAGAGAGAGAGAGAGAGAGAGAGAGAGAAAAGAGTCAATAGGAATGACGGCAGTCCGTTTGCTCACACCCATATAATTACTGCTACGGGAAGGCGAGTTCTTTCTCTGAAGTATTTAGAATTTTAACCGATACATCAAGAAAAACTGATCGGATGGTCTTTAGATCGATGAACCTTGGGTTGTGGATGTTATACAATCAGAATGACTTTCAAGTATGCACCTTCGTTAATTCATTGTAGAACGTAGGGTTTCACGGTCGATGTCAATTATGTGAACTCTGCGTTCCGGGCTATAAGGCCATGGTCCAATGGGATTCATCTCCTTCATCTTTCCCAAAGTTTCGTTCACGACTACAGAAGACATCATCAGTGGTGTGTTCGACATGACCTTCTTGGAAACGAGACAATGACTGGTTCATTGCTGGAATGGGTGACGTTATATACAGTAGGGGAGCTTGTGTGCTGAGCTCTGTTAGTTCGCTTGGTTAAGGGGGTTGGATGTAACCTGGAGCTCCTGAGAGTTTCCAGTTTCGTGTTGTTTCTTTGACTTGGTATTTCGTAACGCCAAATGCTATGCTGAGTGCAATTTTTGGGCTTAAAAATTGTTTCTATGCTTGTAAATTTCAATTTTCTCCCAGTATAATCGAGAATGATAATAGGATATTGTAGTTAATATGTGAGTATCTTGAAAATCAATTTTATGCTTTCTGCCCGCTAGAAATGTATGCTCGTCGACGGCTGATTTTTCTGTGTGACCTAGACGGCAATTTCTCGTATGTTCTGTAAGACATGTATTAATGCTACGCCCGGTGGTACAATTGTAAACCACAGTACACGAGCATTCTGTAGACATCGGATGAGGCAAGTGATTTCATTGCGTTTTTAGTGGAGCGGAATGTATTTTTACCACTGTTATCGGTTTAGAAACTGTCTATGCCGTCAAATTAGGATGGAGATGCGGTCTGTGACGGGTTTCAGACGGAAGATAAGCTGTTTTCTTCTTCTTAGACAGCGTGTCCATCTGTTTTGTGTTGTTTCTGGAATGTAAGATTCTTTTCTGTACCCGTTCACTCGTGGTAATTATTGAAGGCGTTTTCCTCTCGTACTAGGAATTTTAATTCCGGAGGCTAAATATAGGAGAGATTTTATCATAGCATTTTTACTTCAGATGGTCGTTGGAGGCTATATGAAAATGCTGTGTGTGTGTGTGTGTTTCGGTTGTGGAGCATTAGGGGTGTTAATCCATCAGGTCCGGTAGCTTTATTGGGTCGGAGATGCTGTAGTGCATCTTGGACTTCGCTGGGATGGTGCTCGCTTCGTCCGGCAGTCGTCGGAGAAATCGACGAACATTAAAGGTTTCGTCCTGGGGGGCATCTCTAGGCCTAAAACGAAGTTCCAAGTAGTCAGAGAGAGCATTAGCTTTGGATTGGGGATCGTTGACCTCTGGTGCCATGAATAGGATGCGGGGTTTATCTTGTTGCCTAAGAAAGCTTTTGGAGCTTTTACTGCACTCAGCATGGTATCCGGCTTTACAAAATACCAAGTCAAAGAAACAACGCGAACCAATCAGCAACCAGTATCCCCTGGAAACGCCGAGGATCTCCAAGTTAGATCCACCCCCCTTAACCAAGCGAACTAATCAGAGCTCAGTACACAAGCTCCCCGCTGTATATGCCGTCTCCCATTCCAGCAACGAGTCAGTCATTGCCTCGTTTTTCAAGGTCACGCCGAGCAAATCGCTGATGATGTTCGATAAGTCTGTAAAGATAGAGAAGAATCCCATTGGCCCACGGCCTTACATCCCCAAAAACTCAGTTCATTTATTTGACACCGACCGAGAAAGTCTGGAGTTCTACAATGAAAATAAACGTGTTAAAATTAAAAAAACGAACGGTGCCTCTAAAGAAGAATTGGTTATTCATTCGGTGGTGAAGGCGATAGTAATAATCAAAATGATAAAGAGGAAGATAAAGCTGATAATATAGCTGAAAGTGGACACAACCAAAAATTTCTACACAGTGTTAACTCATGATGCATACATAAATTTATAATATAATAGCTACATAATTCTCATTTAAATAAAACAAATATACGTATGGCTACATTTTCAGATTTGGTGGGGAACATAACCGAAAATTAAATATAAAACTGGTAAGTAAGTTAAACTGCATTAATGTAAAGCTGTTGTTTTTACAAGATAGTTTAACTTTACAGGTTTTTGATCAATATCGTTAATAATTATATATTTTTAGTTTTAAGTAAAATTCACGTTTATATAAAATAATTGGAAATGATTTTTTTTTCAAATGTAGTAAATTAAATGTTATATTATAGGTTACTACTATAATGGGCAACTGAATTAATATAATTATAGGAAGTAGTTTGTTTCGCACTTAGATATCCAGAACTACACGAGAAATTCGTTCTTGAACCGGAACTGATAAGACGCTCGGATTAAAGCCCTGAAAGCTCCTTGCATGGACTATACGGGCGTTTAGAGAGAGTCTATATTTCAGCTACTTAGAACTGAGAACTAGCACTTTCTAGTTTCTTGAGTCACTATTTTACAAAAGACCCAATAAACAGAAAAGAGCCGAGAATTAGAACTTGTTGCATGGCTTAATATCACCGTATCAGGACGGTGATTCCGAAATCCGTTACCACTATGGTTTACTACTTATAATGATTTTAGGATCTTTCTGCTAAAGTCCTATTAAGCTACCATATTCACGTAGCTACCAGATTCGCCTTTCTAAAACAACACTCCTTCGAATAATTCATCAACATTTAAACTGAATAAGTTTAGTGCAAAATGGGTCGTAGACTTCTTTCCTCAGTCCAAAAGCAGCAAAGAGTAATCTATTGTCAGGCATTTTTGGAACTCTGCCGTGGCCACGAGAGAGAAGTTCTGCAAACCATTGTTACAGCAGATGAAACTATGGTCCTCTACTAAGAGTCCTTGCCCAAAAGAGAATCAATGGAGTGGCGTAAACCTGGCGAAGCACCGCCTGTAAAGCCCAAGGTCATTCAGTGAACCTAGACGATCATAGCTACAATCTTTTGGAACTGTGAAGGAATACTCTTCATTGACTTCAAGGGGAGGAACACCACAGTAAATGGGGAGTACTATGCTGGTCTAATGCACAGACTACGTGCTTCCAATAAAGAGAAAAGGCCAGGAAAGCGGAGTGGTGGTGTGCGCCTTCCTCACGACAACTCGTCTGTGCAGACAGCTCTTGTTGCAAAGGAAGCTGTGAAGAAATGTGGCTTCAAGGAGATCGACCATCCTCCCTACAGCCCAGATCTAGCTCTCAGTAACTATTTCCTCTTCTCAAAACTCAAGAAGGACCTTCGAGGAAGGAAATTTAGGTGTGACGAAGAAGTGATGGATGCTGTTTATACCCTTTTTGCAGACAAGACTTCTGACTATTTTGGGGGGAGGGTGTAGAAATGTTAATTCAAAGATGTGAGAAGTGTATAGCAATAAAAGGAAACTGTATTCAAAAGTGAAATATAGTTTTTGTATTTATCATATCTAGAAAATGGTTGGCCCGGAAAATTACGGACCTGCCCTCGCATATCTATTACTAAATATCCCTAATTCCATTATTTCTCGTATTATATTTTCTGCTTTAAATAATTAGTGTTATATTTTTTTTTCTCTCTCTTCTGTTGCTCTGTTAATTTTTTCAATGTGTTTAGTTTAAGTTGTCCACAGAAAACTTCTGACTCACGAATCAATATTTATATTGCAATACATGTGCTATTTTATACAGTTGAATAAATGCGCCTCTTTAAAATACATTTAAGTTTCAGAACATAAGCAGGGGTTATCTTAATAATCGTTAAATTGTTCCTTTTAATAATAACTGACAGCTTATTCGAGTTTATTAACGATTATTGCAATGTCTATGTTTTCAGAATTACGTTATATATTTCATATTTCTTACTGATAATATTTTTTTAGTTAAACCCCTCTAAATATATGTATATAATTCAAATGTCTAAAAAATTTCGGGGACCACATTATGTACTTTAAAATATATTTCTTACCAATGCTTCTTTGGTACAATTCTATTTTAGAATTTTAGTGAATAGGTGAGGAGCACTCCCGCTTTAAGTTAAATAAAGTTTCTAACAGAGATTAGATTGAAGATAGTGGTCTCTCTTTTTGGATGGAAGATGACTGCATTCAAGAACGCGTATCACCTAACTTGAAGCCTCTTGTTTTCAAAAGCGATTTTGAAAAGCCTGTAAGGTATACCAGATTTTCGTATAGACCAGTTTTATTGAATTAAAATATACATCCCCACCTTTTTTAAACCCTGAGTTTCCGTAATGCCTTTGTATACTTGAAGAAGATTATTAGCTTTTGGAATATTGCCTCTAGGTTCTATAGCTACGTTTGTGTTCAGAGCATTTTATACGAATTAGCTTAATTAAAGTTTCCAATGTTATTTCTAACCCCTTTAGATTTCATCTTTTCATATACGTGCTACTGTGTTTACTGACGGAGGTGAATGGGGTTGGAATGTAACATTGGATATTCTAAAGCCATAATGGAAATAAAATTTATCCTAAGTTGGGATTGTAAATGATTATGTTTGCTATACAAGATCATATTTAAATATCTTTCATTGAAATGCATTTATTACCAATCTAATTACAATAAATCTGATGTAATTTCAAATCTGTGCTGGAGAGCAAACGTTGGTAAATTGTTTTAAAGAGAGATTTAAGAAAGAAGGTGGCTAAATATTTTGCTCTTTGAGTCAAATAGTGTTGGTATCTTAACGCGGCCCTCAAAAGCAATAAAATGACCACCATAACAAAGGTCACAGGAAATAAAACAGGAATATTTTGGTGTAAACATTTAATTATCAAGAACAAGCAAACAAAAAAAAAAAAAAACAGCTGAGAAACCTAGAAAAATAAAATACATGTTGACTAAAAATATGAATGATTATAATGAGATTCATTTTGGAAATAGGTTTTAAACTTATAATTGAACTGTGCTAAACTCTGATAGTAAACATGTTGAAAGTAAAAATTCAAATGTGTTACTGATTGAATTTGCACTACGAGTTAATCTGTTAACGTCAGACATAAGTGTTGTACGTATATTGAAGTATCAGTAAACAAAAGAAGAAAGATTTACTAAACAATAAAAAAAAAAAATAAAAAAAAAGAATCAAGCTGGCAAAGAGTGAAACAGTTATTTAACCTAAGCTGCGTTAGTAAATTTACGAACACAAACAAAATTGGCAATTTAATAACAGACCGTCCCCTGTAAAGGTTAATAAGTACTTTACTGGCCAACACCTTAACATCAACTTTATAAATGGAACAATGTATTAAAGGAATCCAAACAATAGTATAAATATATCTTATCATTCACTAATATAAGCAGAATATATTTAAACAAAATGTGTTGCAAAAAACATTTTAAGTATTTACAGTTCGATAGTATTGTTACATAAAAAAAATGTAATTTGAGAATCTTCCGCGATCTAGTATCAATTAAAACCGAATAATATTCAATAATTTTGTATGTGAATTTGCCTAAAGGAAAAGCGCCTCTGAAAAATCCAGCCACACACCAAGTCTTGCTTCTCTTCTAATTAATTAGCCATAAGAAAGCGTCTTCAGCAGTGAGAGGAAGGAAGTTGGTGGTGTGAGGTAGGAATTAGATATGCACGGAAGTATAAGTATGCCAATTGGCAAAGATTCCAGTCTCAAAAAGGAATTGGAAGAAGACAGAGTAACTGTCCTGGTGAAAATTGCAACCTCAACTAAAGGAAATGAACCTCAGGGGGAAGAAATTACATAAAAAATAATAAAAGCTTTAAGTTCTAAATACTTCAAATAGCCAATTGGGAAAAAAATAATTATCCAACATTCAAGTCTATTGTTTGAATACATAATGTAAAAATTTACTCTCATCTACACAATACATAATTAGAAAATTTAAAAATTAATTATAATTGAATATATACCTCCGAAGATTATTGAATATGCCATTGAAACTATAGAGTAAGATTTAAACCCGGTGGTATACGCTCTTTATGTAAAAATATAGCTGCCATTTCTCTATCTCTGAGTAAACTTTCAAAGCTATGTGTAGGTAACGCATCAATAAGCGTTAAATTAAAACCATCATCCATTCCACAGCCCTAATTTATCCAAAGAATTTAACATTTCTTCATTTGCTACCTGTTCTTCTAAGAACGTCGTATCTTGTAAGCTTTGCAAGGCATTTTATGTTGGTTTAACTTCTACTGTAGTTTCGCTACGTATGAACAATCATAGACGTTCTGTTAAAACCAAGCCTTCCTTGCCGGTTACCCAACATGCCTTATCTCACTGTAAGGATTTTGATGATGATTTTAATTTAACGCTTATTAATGCGATAACTACACACAGCTCTGAAATTTTACTCAGAGATAGAGAAATGGATGCTATATTTTTACATAAAGCGCATATATCATCGGTTTAAATCTTACGTATTAATTTTTCCCCCCACACACTTTTGTTGCTTGTTTCATCTGTTTCCATGAATGACGTTACCTTCGATATTCAATATTTACTTTTATCACCTTCACTTGTCTTCTTGCCATAGAACAACTCTAGTATTTCGAAATATAGCGATTGCAAATTAGTGACTTTTTTTTTAGTGTTTTGTCCTTTTCTGATTTTCTGATTATTGTTAATTTAGTTAAATTGTTAATAGTGTTACATTATTTTTCATTTATATTACATATGTGTGTGTGTTCGTGCGTGGTATATATATATATATATATATATATATATATTTATATGTATATCATTCTTAGTGGTACAGTTAGAAAATAAAGTTTTCTGGCGAAATTGGGAATGTCAAGCGGTCGACATGGGATAATTGGCTCACAAGTTTTTCCTTATGGCGTTGGCAGGATTATGAGCTTGTTAGTGGATAGGCAATTTGGATGCATATAGGGCTCATAAGATTCGAATATTCTAAAAGTATGGTATACATTTAAAAAAATTGCTCAGAATTAAAATAATAATGCAGTGTCGTTGCAATCTTTCAGTATACCGAGAGTGCCAAAAAATGTATATACACTTTCACAGTCTATCACGATATCTATTTAATATATTTCAAACAACAGTAATGTGTAGTATGATGTTCTGTAAACAGATGTGACTCACATACATTATGATAGCGTTGCTACGTGACAGGTAAATCAACAATGAACAAATGAAGCCAAGATTATCTTATGATGTTCTGTAAACAGATGTGACTCACATTACGTTGTGCTAGCGTTGCTACAACAAAATGGAGCAATTTTGAAGTAGTATTGGAAAACCGAAGATGTTGTTGAAGTTCAAAGGCAATGGAAACGTGTGCACCACGTTCTCCGGATCTAACTCGTTGGACTTCTACCTATGGGAACTCTTAAGGATGCTGTATGCGTAGTAAAATAGCTACACTGGCAGCACTTCGGGAAGAAATTGAAACGGCATGTGCTGCAATCGTTGATTACACAAACGTTGCTCAATCAGTAGTTCAACGTACTCAGAAGTGTATCGACGCCGATGGTGGGCATTTTGAGCAACTGTTGTAACTAAGATGTCTAAGATGATTAGTGTTCATCATTTTCTGTTTAAGTGAATTCAGTTTTGTTATGTTAACAGAGTTTTTTCTTTGCTCGAAGCGTGTACACATTTTTGGCACTCTGTATATTTGATGCTCTCAATTCCAGAGATGCAAGCAGCTCTAAGGCTAATGATTTTCTTATAGGAATGTTTGAATTTGCATTATTGGAGTATGTGGAGTGATGGATTGCAAAATATAGGAAATATATTTTTGGTTTGTGAACCTTTGTGCCAGATTTTTGTGTAGTTAACAAGAGACCACTCAACTCTCAAAATATCATCATCTGCCAATAGATATATAAACTATTTAATGCAGAATTAGGCGTGAATGGAAAGGTAAACAGGAACCTCGTTTTGGAAGAGTTAAAGGCATACCACAATCAAATATTTTAGTAACCCAACACTTAATGCTAACAGTATAAAACATAAAATTATTCATTATAAGATATCTTAATGGTAATCAGTAATTGAAAATGAAAAAACAGAGGAGCTTCACAACTGTTCATTCTGTGGTTGAAAGTCACCGGGAATTGTACATTTTACAGTGCCCTATATTAATCTGCGAACAGTTGCTACAGACCTTCCTGAATACTAGTGAAGTTAGAGAAAGGTTTATATTTGCTTTCATCTTTAATGTTCATCTTGTAACCTTTAACGAATGTTAATTTTGTAAGAGAAAACCGATAAATTAGGTTCAAAAATTAATTTCATCGTAACATTTTTCAATATTTGTTAAATGGCAGATGTCCAAAGGTTTCAAAGTGTAATTGATGTGTCACTTTGTTCAATTTTTGAGATTTGAAGTCAATAATTATTATTAGAAATGAAAATATATGTTCTAAATTAGACAATAAAGAAGAAACTCGCAAAATATGAATAAAAATCACTTTTCTCAATAGTAAACAGTTAATATCATACACATCTGCTCTTTTAATTATTTCCTCTACATGTACTGTTCAAAGTCCACGGTCAGATTCTCTTTCCAGGGGAATAGCATTCATGGAAAATTCTATAACCTTCTGAGCTACCGCATATCACGCCTTGACAAGAAACAAAACACTTGATTGATGGTGTAATTAATTATCTAAGAGACATGGAGGACCTTGTTTTTTGGCTGACACATATCAATGTTTTTATATCCCCGCTCACTATATAGAAGTGCTTCCAAAGCCTTTATATAGAGGCTTTAATTTTACTGTCAGGGTTAACACAGAGTTCTACAACACTCTTATATTCATATATTTCTCCTGTTCATAAAAGAACGGACCATACACGATGTAAAACTATTCTGCAACTTCTGAAGTAAATGTGTGCATATACATTGCAGTTGTATTTCACAATAGATTGTCTTGAAGGAACGTATGGCCAAAATGAATTCTATTGTTAAAAAAAATCAGTTTTATGAAGCACCAGGCAGGAAGTAAATGTTCTACGTATATAATTAATGTACCGCTAGTTATTACATATGTAAAAAGTCGGTTATGGTGAGTCCAGTGGTAACCATACTTGTCTCCTAGATTCAAGAAGCATGGCTTCCTTCGGAAGGGAAAAGTCGTAGGTCCCATGTCGTACATTTACGGCACGATAAAGAACCTCAAACCTGAAAAAAGAGGCCTCTGAGCAAAATTTGTCAGTCTTGAATGGGACGCTGATAACCTGAGACGTTAAAGAGCGTCCGTAAATAAACCAAATAAAAAAAAACGTAACCATTAGCAACTCTGTGTGAACAGAAGTAGAATATGTGCATAATAATACATTCCGGTTTACAATGACTTACAAAAGAAGCTAGTTGATGCCACATTAAAACTTAACCGGAGAAAAAAAAATGTATTCCTCTCTCATTTTTATCTACGACTTCTTGAAATTCATCTCTAAATGAATTATAAAACATCCTTAAGAAGTACAAAAGACAGCAAAGTACTAACAAAATATACTGCTATTAAAATTGTAATGTAACTTCAGGCAGCTATATTACCATTAAATCTAATAAAATTAGGCAAATCAAAATGTCAAAAGTTTGGAACATAAAGCATGGAAAAGACCACACATAATGCGCTGAAACGCCTACTAATAACTGTAATTATAAGATACTCTCAGAAATATGGCTATATTTTTTATGATGGGATCAAATTATACATTGTATAAATGCTCTGGTATTTGTGGTAGTCTTTTTTCCTTCTATTTAATTGTAGGGGAGTAAAATCGATTTGACGGCTAAATTAAAGCCATTCTAATAATAATAATAATAATAATAATAATAATAATAATAATAAAGGAGCATAATTCGCACATAAAATGCAGTTTAATTTCAAAGAAAGCCCCACTTTTAAGGCTACCTTAGTAATGGAGGTCCTTGAGTGCACTTTTTGAAGTGTGCAATAACATGCGAAAAATAACAAATATTTATTCTGTGAATGTATCATGCCTTCATAATGATGACAATAAAACTCAAAATAAAACGAATAGCTTTAGAGCTAATAGCAAAAAGAATATCATCTGGTAGCCCTCGTAAAACGGTTACGAAAACAAATACCACTAAAGCTATTAGCAAAAGTATTTGAGAACGTAATAAAGGAAAGAATTTTTAAACATACAATATTGACTGTGGCTAAGTTTGGACTATGTACGGACAGTAACTGCATGTCAAATGCTCCGAATTGGATGCCTTCACTCTGAGCTATAATGGTGTAAAGAACACGTCGTTTACTTACAAACATCCAATTATTACATGCCTAATGGTTAAATAATGTAATTTGCATGTACCTATTTCAAAATAAAAATATTTATACAAATTGTAACAGCAAGATGTACTTTGCTTTCTTGCATTGCGAAGTCTGGGCAAGAAGACAAGGCAGAATAAACCAAAAAGGATATTTTTTAGGAAAGCACTTCATTTTACCATTAGTGATTTTTTATTTCTAAGTGTCTAGAGTTAGTTAATTTAAAACTAGCATGTAAATGAATATGAACTTTAGTTAAAATACAAGAGTAAGAATAGAAAATATCTCTCATTTTCTAAGGGCTAGCTTAGAAGTCAAAATATATTATCTACTTTCTTAAAAGATGCGTTTTCAAATTAACTAAAACACGCTTTTTAAAAGATTGGTTTTCTTAAGCTATGTGCTTGAAAAACATGCGCTATATGTAAATTTAATCTTAATAATCCCACGTTTCACGGATTTGCAGATGGCCCAATAACGTTTCCTGTCCATAGGCTAGATAAGGGACAATTTGGTGAAAATTACATCTTTAACTATAATGGACGCATTTTATGATACCCATGCTTAGCAGCATTAAATGCAAATTGAAGCCAATGCAAATTCTGATCCCATTGCATATGGTCATTATGTGATATGCAGTCAGTGATGACTTCAAATTTCTATTAACGCGCTCACCCAAAGAGACGTTTGAATAATGGAGTGGGGCTACATGTTGTTCTCCTGAGTCGTAATATGCATTTGATTATTATGATATAGAATTAATGATGTCTTCAATTTTCTATCAACAATAGAACGTCCAATGACGGTCATTTGAGACCTTTTGATTTTTCGAACATAATATTTTCACTGTTTTTAAGTATTTTTTCCATGAGTTTGTCACTTAATCTTTTTAATGACGTTTAGCTCACCATATATATAATAATTTCAGGCGTGGTGTGAGTGTTGTTTATCAGTTCTTGTATCCCTGTCTAAAAGTACTATTATCTTTTATTTTCACGTAGCTTTCATAGACTACTCTCAAAAATCATTCACGGCTGATTATTATTATTATTATAGAGCCACGGGTGACCGAGGTCGTTAAGGCGCGGAATCGTGAGCGAGAGGTCCGGGGTCGAATCCCACCAGGACCGTCCTCCCTGACTGAGGTTTTTTCCAGATTTTCATCAGTCCTCATAACTGGCAAATGCCGGGGAAGCACCCTAAACTTAGGCCTGGAATATTTCCTTCCTTAAAAATAAATCCTTTCTCAATATAGTATCATTTCATCTCATGTATCATCAGTGTCCACCGCCTATGGTGCCTCAGTGGTAAAAACGGGCGTTAAACACCATTAAAATGGCTGATTATAGGGATGAAGAAACATCTAAGATCACTAAACACAAGACATGTCTGACAAGGTTATGCAAGAAAAACAAAACCAAAGACAGTTGTTCGACAAGTAAAATATTTTTATATGCTTCTTGTACAATCAAAATCTATGCAAAAAGTGCCATACCAATATCTCTGAGGATGTTTCAATGTAACAGCATTCTTATAGTTATAACCGGTATTTTATCACTTATGTCTTATAGAGCAAACCCAATTCGTATGATAATTTTTTTTCTTATTTTCGAAAAAAACATGCGCTCATACTTAAAATAAAAAAAATAAATAGCTCTTTTTTATTAAAAAGCGTTTGGCATAAAATGAGCTATAAAAGTTGAACAAAATAATGAACGAACAAATATGTGAATGCATCATTGTATTGCTAACAAATGAAATGAACATGCAAAGGGACCTGGGGATATAAAGCGCTAAATATACGTGATACGTGAGCAAAAACCATGAACATAAAAACATCTGAAACCAAAAGCTCCATTCAAGCTGGGTTCGAAATTGGTTCACAGTTCAGAAGTCATATTAGTTCCTACAGTCATATGGTAATTAAGAAATTTCATCGGTCTGAGTCATACGTGATACTGAGTAGACACCAAGTATATACAAACTCGTTTCGGAAGCTAAATGCAAACTGGATTCGAACCTGGCTTGCAATTTAGAAGCAAAACCATTCCCTCCTTACCATCACAGCAGGCTAGAAGGCGATAATCAAGAAAGTCCATAGTTTTCAATGAGAAAAATGATTAAAAATGGATAAGAAAGTAATAGCGGTCAATTAACAGCTAACGGGTGTCTTAGGGGGTAGCTGAAGCTCGGGCGTTGTAGTGTTAATGCGTCACTCAATGAAAAGTTTGGTTAATGGGGTGGAGTTATATGTTGTACTTATGAATCAAAAAGAATTTTCCGAAGGTTAAAAACTTGGAGTATATGGCATTTGTCAGTTAGAATGTATCCAAGTACCCCAAATCATCCAAAAATTACATTTCATACATCTCATTGCCATAGATGAGCTTCCCTCACGAACTGAAAACACCAAACGTATTTAGAAAAAGCATCAACATAAGCTAGGGTGAATTTATTCCCTGGTTTTGAAGAAGACAGTTTCTCGATATAGATAATACAATTTTATTGGCCTTTGGGCAATTTTTGAAGCTAAGTTTAGCATGCTGTTCTGGCTTACCAAGAGCACCTTCGCCATTATTTGCAGACCATTATTAGTATCCTTCTCAATAAAGAATTGGCGAATCTTATGCTTATTCTTAAATATACACAAATGAGCAAAACTACTTGAATAACAAGATGATAATAATAGTAGTACAATAAAGTTCAGGGACCACAATCTAAAATTGGTTAATATTCGACGCAGAACATAAAAAATTAATGATTTAACCAGAGTTTTTATTTTAATTGCCCAAAATCTTAGGTTCTAAATATGATAATGTAGTTTTTGTTGTTGATTTGGTTAATTAAAGACGCTCTTTAACATCTCGGGTCATCACCGTCCCATTCTATTCAGGGCGTGAAATGGCCAACAAATTTTGCTCAGAGGCCTCATATTTCAGGCTTGAGGTTCTTTTTCGTGCCGTAAATGTACGACACGGGACCCACGGCGCTACTTCCCTTCCGAAGGAAGCCATACTTAGGATTTTTACGGCCGAAAAAATCCATCGATCCTGGCCGGGTTTGAACCCGCGATCTTTGGTTTAGACGGCAAGTATGGTTACCACTACACGAACAGGACGGACTGTGATACTGTCGTAGAACCGCAAAGGCTAGTGGGAATTTTGAAAATACGGATATTACAGGAAATAACTTCGATTTTGAATAGATAATCATTTTCAGTAAACACATGCCAAAAAGCAGCATGTGCAAGGCTTTTACTCGTCCCCTTTATGTGCACAACCCCAAACTTAAAAGAGGAAACTCTCAACGCCTGGCAAACTAGGCAACCGGTCTTACCGGCTTTGGCCAAGACCCGCGAAAGAGCTTGGTTATCACATTTCAAGGTAAAATTAAGATATTTTAGGTAAAATTAGAATTTTCCTAAATCGTATAAACAGCATGAACTTGAAAAGCTTATCAGTAAGCACACATATGCATGATGTCCAATAACTTAAAAAAACAGCAATACCAAAGCGTCACATCATAATATTAAGAAAGCGAAAAAATACCCAACTGATAACATTATATATATATTTTTTTTTAATACTTAACGTTTTCTGCTTCTCTGGATCCCTAACGAAGTTAACATTCTTCGTATTACCAATAAAGTAACTTGGCAACTTAAACAGAATAAAAAAGAATAATTTCTGCAAAATAGTTCTCGGTTCCAACAAATTGACATATTTGTTTAGGTATCTTTCGTTAGGGAAAATCACGAACCTTTTGGGTGCGCCCGGTTTCATCTATTGCTACGCCAACCAGCAAAATTATATGATCAAAAGTGGTCAATTGAAGAGCTGCGAAATTTATCTGAATTCACCTCAAAACAGTTTTGGTTCGCTTAGCTCAAATTTTTAGGTGAACTTCAAATGAATCAGAATACATAGATCATCCTGATAAAAGTACTTAGTTTTAATATCACAAAAAAGATATCTAAATGTGATGAACTTGGTTATCTTCTGATAAGTCAAAATATATAAACTCAATTATAAGGAATCTAACATATTTCGTGTGCGTACACCGTTCCAAATCCTCAAGAACAGGAATTTGCTCAGATGCACTAATCATATAAAAAGTAGTGAAATGTTTAACTGGAGAAAACCATTGAAAACATTTATTTAAAGCAAAATAATTCACCACTGGACAAACAAAACATCTAGCTTTCCTTTATTTATCTAAAATACAGACTTGAGTAAGTTGAACATGACATCCTAATAATTTCCTTGTCTAAAAATTTCACTAAATTTCGTTCTCATTAAAGCCACCCCCTGATGTAGTATTTGTCAAAGAGGTTAGCCGACAGGCTCGAAGTCAAGCAAAACTATTTTATATACTGAAACCTACCATTATGGTATAAGAAAATCTGAAAACTTCCAACAATGCTATAAAATGCAGCCAGTCTTACTCCCAGAAACATACCATAGATTCAATTCACCATACGTTTGTAATTCAGGTAACAAATTCGCAGTTATTGACTTATCTGAACCCCAGAAATAAAGAGGGATCGTGTGGTGTTGAGTTGGTTTGTGAGGAAAAGAATGTTGCAGGCTTTTCAATTAAGGAGATTAAGGATTTATAAAATGTACATAAAAATTCCATACCAAAAATAGTAAAATATTAATTTGTTGTCACAAATACAAACATTTACAATTTATATTGTTTATAATGGTCTTTACAAAGCTGTTTACTTTATTATAATTATTTTCTCAATTAATGCCAAAAGTATGTATGCGTTACATAATAAATACAAAATGCATATTGTCAATTTCATCGTGACATGAAGGGTAGGGTAACTAGAAAAAGCAAATGTTAAAGCTTGACTTTTTATTAGTTTATTGATGGCAAGCTCGGTTATAATCTTAATCATGGCCCCATAGATCTTTTCATTACCTTGTGCCCTGATAAGTCTAGCTCATTCGTGGGCTGACTTCTTGCCTTATATTATGCATTGTTCTCAAAATATTCACTAGAGCAGCAGCGTTTTTAGCCCGTTTATTAAAAACTTTCTCCCATAATTACATTTCTTGTACCTGAAATATTCGATAAGTGACCGAGTGCTTCCCTTATGATCGACAGATTCTCCCATTTTGTGAATTCAATTTCCCTCTAGTCTTAATACATCATCTAGAAATCGTCCAAATCATAAAAAAAGTTCTTTAGGATGCTGTTGTACTGTTCAAATGCTGATATTGCAGGCTGCATCTGCTTTCTCCGCTGCCCCTTTTTTTCCTCTCTGCTCATCAAACTCCGATCTTCTGTAGGAGCAGGCACTACCACGTGGGCTATGTAAAGTCTAAATACGTGTTGGCAGTTCATACATTTATACATGTAGAACCAGGCCTTGTCTAAAACATGAGCGGTAACCTCACATTTATAACATTTTTCGGATTGGTAGCATTGGCGCTTTTATTTTAATCACACTGTATGAAATAAAGCTTAGAATGTACTTCAATCCAAAGCTATTCAAATGAACACACATCATAATTGGTCTATCATTTTTTAAAATACTATTCCTTCCATATTACTAAGCATGTAAATAATGTTGCTAAATTTTCTTGCTATGAAATACTTCTTATTTCCGTAATACGAGGGCCATCCAGAACGTAAGTACCAATCGCGCCTGGAGATAGAACCACTTGTCGGATAGGAATGCGCATGCGCAGGAGTAGAGAGGAAGTATGTGGGAATAATGCAGTAAAGTTTCAGCCATGTGACGGCCGTGGTTACCGCGCTGTGCTAGCAGAAAATGGCTGCTCTGATATTGTCTCCCGCCAACAGCGAGGTTCGTGCAGTCATCCGAGGTTTGCTCGCTCAAAAGCAAAGTTCAGCAGAGATCCATCGCCAATTGTGTCGAGTGTATGGACACGACATTATGGTAAGACGATGGTGCAGGCAGTTCACTGAAGGACGAACACGACAACCGTAGTGGCCGACCGTCCCTGGTGACGGCAGAAGTGTTGGAAAGTGTGCGGCAAGCAATTGAGCAGAACCGGCGCTTCACAATTTCAGAACTCTCTTGTCAATTCCCCAGATGTCTCGCTCCCTTGTGCACAAAATTGTCTCCCGGAAGCTTGACACAATTGGCGATGGATCTCTGCTGGACTTTGCTTTTGAGCGTGCAAACCTCGGATGACTGCAGGAACTTCGCAGTTGGCGGCAGACAATATCAGAGCAGCCATTTTCTCCTAGCACAGCGCGGTAACCACGGCCGTCACAAGGCTAAAATTTTACTGCATTGTTACCACATACTTCCTCTCTATTCCTGCGCATGCACATTCCTATACGACTAGCGGTGCCATCTCTAGGTACGATTGGGACTTACTTTCTGGATGCCGTAATACATGTCTCAAGGAAACAGCATTAAATATGCTTATGAAAATAAACACCACCTTACTGATGATAATGAGCAAAACAAGTTTTAAAATTAATATAATTTATACACGTAAAACTGTTAAGTAAGTTTTAGGTAACTTTCAAGCTTAAAATTTCAGTATACTAGTTGACCAGTCTATTTGATCAACTTTCTCATATTTGTGGTTTGTATCTCAGGCTGAGTAAAGTCTTTTCTCTAGGTCATCGTGATTTTAAAAGCCTTGGGTTCTTTCTGTTTTCTTTTTCCTTTCCCTGTAATGCATTCCTTGTTCACGAGCTTCCAGGCGGTGAACAATCAAGGGAATCTACAAAGAACATTCTTATTTTCGAAAGCTTTGGAACAGCACTGAAAATAGTAGCTTAAAGAAGGGGTTGTTTGCGTTCCTGTAGAAGGGGTGATAAAGGGTGCTGGGGTTATTTTCTAGAGAAAGGTTAGATGACAGAGAAACTTGATGAAGGTATGCATGGGTGAACAAGAGGGTGAGGTACTGTTGATAAAAGGAGACACTAGAAAGGGAGGAATTCTAATGAAAGTGGAGCATTGTTATGTGTGTAAGAGGAACTTGTTGTCCTCACTTCCAATTCGTCTTCCATCAAGACACTCTCATAATACTTCCATTGTCTTCGATATGATATCGGATAGGAATCTGGCAGGAAATTAAACGTTTTGAAATGAGAGCAGAAAACAGATGGAATTTCCCAAAATCTTTCACAATAAGGCGGAGACAGATTTTCTCCTGACACCTCCCAGTAATGGATGCAAAAAGTTAACTAAAGGCCTTAAGGCAAAGATATAAAAATAATTTGGGATAACTTGTGTAAAACAGAGTTTTTATAATTGGATTAAATGGCATATATTTATGAAAAGTATTTCTACATATTTATAGAATATTTTTACGATATTTCTACAATAGAGAGAGAGAGTGGAATCGGTTTTCAGACAGTATTAAACCCAGTATTTTAGATTAAAATGTGTAGATATTGCACACACTACATTTATAGTAAGGCGCATAGGAAATATTTCTGATTGCTTGAAATAGCGTTGCCATTAACTTTTTGATACATATTTCCAAATTATCGTTACATTGAGATCCATTTTTCCACACGAACAAACTATGAATGTAATTTTGCCGTGTGTGTGGCAAAGTTTTCTTATATTTGCATTATCACCTCTCCTTCACATTTGTTTATATTTCATATGTTATTGTATTATATGTGAAGTTTGCTTTGGTGTGTTTCAGTTACTAATCGTTTAAAATGATATTCTTACACTATTTGATAAGTTTATAAACTTTAAACAGGTCCGTAGCACCAAATCAGACCCCCCCTTTTTTGAGTGCTCTTTAACATCTCAGGTCATCAGCGTCTTCACTTCAGGGCGCGAAACGGCCGACAAATTTTGCTCAGAGGCCTCTTCTTTCAGGCTTAAGGTTCTTTATCGTGCCGTAAATGTACGACACGGGCCCCACGGCTTTACTTCCCTTCCGAAGGAAGCCATACTTAGCATTTTATGCCCCAAAAATACATCAGTCCGGACCGGGATCGAACCCGCGATCTTGGGTTTAGGATGCAAGTATAGTTACACCACCAGGACTGGTAAATTGTGTGAATACCAACATAAACGTATCAATCGGAACTGAGTATTTTTTTCACCCGCTTCTGTTCCTGGAGATTTTTCAACATATTTTTATATCATTGCTATTGCTGCATGATTTTAATTCATTACTAGATATGTTAAAAAGTCCCAGTATAAGTAAACGCATAATAATTTATAGATGAACAAAATCTCTAATAGTTTTGCTTTACTTTTCAAAAGAAAATTATCAATAGATAAGGGCATAGCAATTCAGAAAATCCATTACAGTTCATAAAATTATATACCAATGAAAAGATGATTATAAAAAGTTTTATCTGTTCGATCGCTTTTAATGTTCTACGATCTATGAACGGAGTCCATAAATACGTGAATGACAAATTAGATGCAAAACAGCTTAAGGGAAGAACTGACAAAATGTTTGGAAGGTGAGTTTCTACGTGCAAATCAATGTTTGGTTAGATTCTACAACATCATCCGCAGTAAATATTCAAAATTTGCAGAATTTGTTTTAAATTTATTGTTAAGAACGTTCACAATTTTGTTTTTGTTTATAATTAATACCAATATCATAAGTTACTCCGAAGTCCGAAGTTCTTAATATATAAAGTAAGGTGATATTCACAGAACCGGAACAAGATCGCGGGTTCGAACCCGGCCAGGACCGATGGATTTTTTTGGGCGTAAAAATCGTGAGTATGGCTTCCTTCGGAAGGGAAGTAAAGCCGTGGGTCCCGTGTCGTACATTTCCGGCACGAAAAAGAACCTCAAGCCTGAAAGAGAGGCCTCTGAGCAAAATTTGTCGGCTGTTTCACGCCCTGAGTTGAATGGGGCGCTGATGACCTCAGATGTTAAAGAGGGTCCATAAATAAATAAATAATAATACAGAACCGGAATAACTTAAACACAAATTAAATCATCTCCGCGATGTGTTCAAGGCCAATGGATACAGCAACAAAGATATTGACAGAGCCATTTGCCCTAAGCAAACGGCAACATCTAAACACCTATTCAAACAAAAAACCGAAGGCTGTTCTGACGTAATAGAAGACGCTACTATGCGTATAGCATGTATATTAAAGAAAAAAGAGGCAGACTATCAATCTTCACACCAACTGTTAAATTAGGGCAAATGCTTAATAACGCAAAAGACCCTAGGCATCCTCTTGACACCACGGGAAATTTATAAAATACCATGTGAATGTGGCAAAGTTTACATGGGCATGACCTATGTATTAATAAATAATTAAAAACGATTGGAGGAACATCAGCGACATCTGCCTTAAACAACCCGAATGATCTGCAGTAGAAGCACATGCAATAAATGACTGCCATGCTGAATACTTTAATAAAACATAAGTGGTTGCAAAACACAAGGTTTTTTTCAATCTAGCCAGGAGGGAAGCGTTGGAAATACAACAACATCCAAATAACTTTAATAGAGATGGCGGATATCATCTAAGTAGCACATGAAAACCGGTTCTTAAAAACAAACAACTACCACTCCTCCATCCTTCCCCCCTTCACTTCCCCGCCTACATAATATCGATCGTCCTCTAAAGCCAGACAGACACGGATCAATGCTGACATCTTATTAAGAGTTAGGTGTTGTTCATCGTCCACTGAAGATGCCAACCGAAGTAGTTGGTGAAAGCTATGGTAGTAATTTAAACCATGGATCACGGCAAAACAGCCCGGGAGACTTTAATTGTTTTAACTACAACACCGGTCGTGAAAGCCTAAGAAGTACTATTAGGTGATATTCATTTATTCAGGTAAGGGATTATCGAAAGGTTTATCCTGCCAAATGTCCCGACCAGTGAAGAAATGGACCTGCCGGTAGCAAGCAGACATCTGATCCATTGCTTCGGGGTGTATTACAAGCAAATGGAACTCATATTAATTATAAAGGGTTAAATTATGGAAAAGATAACTTTATAATATTTTTCTTCTACCTGCAAATTAGCGTGCATTGATGCATTAACAATTCCTTGCTTCTATGTAAGACTACATCTCATTAATAGCTGTATATAGTAATGTAATGTAAACTATAGCTTGCAAACTAAAACTTGAAGAAAAAATTTTCGAATGAAAAAATGATGGGAGGTTTCTGTTAGCTTTACGGACAAAAGACCGGTTAGCACTCTCTCCAATTGCACATTAACTTGAATGTGTAAGAAACTAGCCTAATCTACTGGTTTCTATGTTGCCTTTGGGGTGTTTTGAACAGTTAATGCTCTTGTCCAAAAAAGTTTACCATATGTTCCTGTTTTTTCACGATACTGCTGAAAACTAGCGAGACCTTCTGCAGCCAGAGTTTCCAACATGATTCAATCCACATATAAGAAGCTCAAAGCTACGATTAAAGATTGTTCGCCTGGAATGTTTTCTGTATGACCCACATTTTCAATACATTGTGTGAAACAATATCAAGTCTTTTCTTTTGTTTGATTATTTCTGTTCTGTAATTGATTTTATTCCCTCAATCACATGCAACTTCAAGACAATATCAATCTTTTGTATCTCAGATCAAGACGCAGGTAACTTTTCTCAGTTTACCTACACTTGGAATCACTTTATACACTCCCTCAAGCATATTTTTCCCTTTCTCTCAGTGTCTTAATGTCTATTTTAGCAAACCAAAGTTACTATTGCGAGAAAATAGTAATTTCATAAAGTAAATTATAGCATTTGTGTTTGATACATGTAACTGTTTTCTTATTCCTGAAATAGAAATAAATTTTATCACAATTAATTCACCTTGAATGCGTCCAGTCTACTGATCCAGCCAAAAAAACAACAAGCTTATCTATTTTCTCCCTTGAGTTTAATTCCCATAAGAGAATTTCCGTTTCCGTAAGTTTCTGTAAATAAACTATGCATCTGTAATGAGTGTCTACATTCATTAAATCTATCTATAATTCATTGAAAATAGAGATAAAGAATCATTTGGCATTAAAATGGCACAAATGAAATATAAACAAAATTCCTAATTTATAGCATTAGAAACCGCCTAACCTTCGGTCATACTTTGCTTTTTCTATTGTATTTACTAATTGGCCAAAGTTACATATTGTTACACCCCAGGATTTTAGGAGGTGACAGAGAATGCAACTCATAGTAACGTTAGTAGAGCTAAAATCAGTTCCCTTTATTACAATCATGCCTCAATACAAAGTTACGGCCTTGGGTAAAGCCCTCCGCCGTCAACATTACTTTGATCCAACAAGAGTATTCAGCTGTTGACATTACTTAGATACAAGAGTATTCAGCTGTTGACATTACTTAGATACAACAATAGTATTCAGCTGTTGACATTACTTATATAAAAAGATTATTCAGCTGTTGACATTACTTAGATACAACAAGAGTATTCAGCTGTTGACATTACTTAGATACAACAAGAGTATTCAGCTGTTGACATTACTTATATAAAAAGATTATTCAGCTGTTGACATTACTTAGATACAACAAGAGTATTCAGCTGTTGACATTACTTAGATACAACAAGAGTATTCAGCTGTTGATATTACTTATATAAAAAGATTATTCAGCTTTTGACATTACTTATATAAAAAGATTATTCAGCTGTTGACATTACTTATATAAAAAGATTATTCAGCTGTTGACATTACTTATATAAAAAGATTATTCAGCTGTTGACATTACTTATATAAAAAGATTATTCAGCTGTTGACATTGCTTATATAAAAAGATTATTCAGCTGTTGACATTACTTATATAAAAAGATTATTCACTGTTGACATTACTTATATAAAAAGATTATTCAGCTGTTGACATTACTTAGATACAACAAGACAGCGTCCTGTGAAGCAGCCCACTGCCTTGACCCCCAGTCAGGGCTTACCTTGGAAGATGTGTCTAGGCGCACTCTTTTCAGACTCAGGCTTCTCGGTCGATCTAGTAGGTCCCCAGCCTAATCTCTAGGCTCTCTCTTTCTTCCTGCCCTGCAGGCTCTTAAATAGAATCCTGTACCCCAGGGAGGGGGCCAGAAGTATTACCAAATATGGTGTGTCACCGCCCTAGGTTTCAATTAAAACAGCCGATCACAGAGCAACACATAACAGCTCTTAAACATCCTGATTGACACATGACATCCTGAAGCCTACGTGACTTTTACAGATTCCTCGAAGGAAACTGATGTCATGGCGAAAACCCTTGGGTTTTCCTGCTGTACAATAAGCTACTAAGTATCTCACGCTGAGACAAAACGGTAAAAATATGGATGAACCAAAAACTATGTCTTATTCTGAGACATTTCTAAATCAAACTAAATGACTTCAATTTACCAATATTTACCACCAGAAAATAGCGTCCGTGACAATATTAAATATTTGACAAATCACGTAAATAACTGTGATTTTTATTACCTTAAATCCATCTTCACTTATTCTACTTCTGAAACTTTTTGGTTCGTATTAGAATGTAAAAATGTAAAGTATTAGATTAGTGCTAATAAACATAGAGCTCTTTGGGTAGTGGATAAAATGACTCATTGGATGTGTGGGTGTGTAATTTCTCCCAGCAGCACTCATATTTTATGATTATTATGTTTTTTGTAATATCTTATAGTCTAATGCAATACTGTTACAAACAACTCAATCAAAATTTGTTGTTCTATGCTATAATCTTTTGGTGGAATTTCACATAAACTTGCATTATAACTGGGTTTTTTTTTTGGGGGGGGGTACTAAAGTTAAGAGATACGTTTTTCGTAGCTATACTTGAACAAATATAACATATATGCGAGCGAGCTGTAATTCATTTAAGGAATCTCTTTAACATTTCAAGTCACCAGAGTCCCATTCAATTCAGGGCGTGAAACGGTCGATAATTTTTGCTCAGAGGCCTCTTCTTTCAGGCCTGAGGTTCTTTTTACGTGCCGTAAATGTACGATACGGGAACGACGGCTTTACTTCCCTTCCGAAGGAAGACATACTTAAGATTTTTACTCCCGAAAAAATACATCGGCCCTGGCCGAGATTGAACCCGCGATCTTGGGTTTAGTAGACAAGTATGGTTAGCACTATACCACCAAGTGATCTAATTGTGTGCTATATGAATACATATTGCAAAACTCTTTCTAATAACTTTGCGTTAGATATTAATAAAATTTTGCTGTTATTTATTGGAAATTATAAAGCGAATAACTGATAAACGTATTTATACAATATTTTCTCTCTGTAAATATACAATTTTGGAATATTTCGAACAACTCGAGTTCTTCTACAAAGGTAGAAAGAAGAGAAGTTTTCAATTTATGCATCTCTAATTCTTGCTATTTTAGTTGCATTGCTCAAGAGTTGTTTTTTTTTTATTGTTATATGTAAACATTTAAGGTAAATATATATATATATATATATATATATATATATATATAACATAAGCCATAACTAGTAATTAAAAATAATAGTAAATCAAAGTTATTTTGTATATTAACTCAAATAAGAAAGTGTAAAACAGAGATGAATGCAGATTGCATATAAATACATTAAAGGAACTTAAAAAATAAAGTAAATTAAGTTTAATTTGACAAAATAAATTTCATGTAAACTTATTACTTCATGTGTAAAACCATGCTTTACATCACATCACTAGTGAAACGGGAATATTGTTGAACTGGCCTAAAACTGGTACAGCATTGCGGGTCTAAAACTGTGCATTTGGGGTTCAAAATCAGAAGTTATAGAAACGAAGGTGTCCTGCTCATTTATTCACAATGAGAGTAAAGTTCCCAATTTCCAGAGGTTAGATAGGTTTCACAACAATAATAAAATATACGAGTCTGGGTATACAAACCTGGAGAATTTAAAGAACAAATAACAGGTCTTCCTTCAAAGACTTGAAAAACGAAAGAAAAACTACACATCCTGCTAGAATTCAAAAATTGGACCAGTAATTTTGAATTGTCAATTTACATTCAAACGGGAAGAATTATTGTTGCTTATATCCTTCACTATAAAAGAAAGAATTATTATGCTCGACTACTTCTTACTGGTAAACCTCTCAATGTTATAGCAGATAAAATAAAACTTGTAATAACTAGCGGAGATTGGCAACTATAGAAATAGGGGGAGTGAACTGTACTTAGATGACATTATGTGGCATATGAGAAATTGATATGTGATGTGAGCTTGCATATTGTAGCGTACATAGAATACACTACAATATGCAAGTTAGTTTTGTTGTTCAATGAGACGGTTACATGTTTGAACTTGGAGTAAAGCTAGCTCTGCGCATGCGCAGAAGATATATAGAAGGAAGGTTGAGGTTCTTTTTTACGTGCCGTACATCTATAACAAAGGATCCACTGCTTTACTTCCCTTCCGAAAAAATACATTGACCTTGACCGGAATTGAACTCGCGATCTTGGATTTACAAGGAAAGTGTGGTTATCACCATACCACCAGGATGTTCATCTCTTGGCAATTGTTTAGGCATGTTTATGTTCATAATTTATATTTACAACCTAAGCATGTAAAACTTAGTCAGTTACAGCTAAGTGCATTTCTAGTGAGTTAGCCGAACTTCCACTCAATAATGATTGGGCTACCATTTTAGAAATTATAATTTTTCAGAATATCTAAATCCCTCGTTTGGTTTTTATTTTACTTGAAAAACAGCCGAAAATTCCGCTGTTGCTCCTCTTACATCCCAGCTTTTTAAAGTATTGCGGAATCATAACTTGAAACAGTAATAAGCAATAATATTTCTGATTGTATTTGTTAACATCTAATTCACTATTCTATTCACTAAAGTTTAACCATTCATATTGAAATTAAGATTAACAGTGTAGCACAATACAGACTTGCAAATCTTATCCACCCATTTCAAGCCATTCTACCCCTAATGCATCTTCATTTAAGTGTTTTATCTAAGTGCTTTTATTTAAGCCCTTTGTATTCGCATTGTCTTTAAAACACACTCGATTTTATTAGTTTACTCGTTTATTAACTTGTTCGTTACCATGACTTTTCTGTTTTTTTTTTTAATTATATGTATAATAACCGTTGTATTCTTTACATTTATAGTATTAAGCCAACATGGTACATAAACACCATTTCATTAAGTAATAGTAATAACTGTATCCTACTCTACTACTTTAGTTAAAATATTTTTCAAGTAAAGGCATTTATATTGTCAGATAGCGTATCTGAAATTTTGTCTTTCAATATACCAGTGCTTAGTTAATCAATTTTATTAGTTCAATTCTATGGAGCTTACGTTAGTTGTAATAATTTCATTTTAGGCACATTATTATTAAATATCTGCAAAAATTTAATTAATATTTCTAACGAATTTAGTACGCATATAATGCCATTGGCAAAAGAATAGTTATTCAACTGATTAATCGCATTTATCAATGAGATGTTTGACATAAAATATGAACCAGTGTTTAGTATGTTTGTATTTACTCGCATTTGGTGTAAAAACTAAATAAATACATGAATGAATAAATAAATGTAGATAAAAACTAAAAATATAACACAACACAAAACGTGATATTAAAAACAACAACGAAAATGAGAATGAGAAAAATAGAAAGCCCTCCATCTAACCCGGCTATGAATCAAAGAGGTTTACAGATATTAACAATTAATATTTACTGATTTTACAATTATTTTGGGCCTATATTAAAAAGTATTATTAATATTTTAAGGCGAAGTAGATGTCTTCTGTATGTATACAATGTAAAAGAAATTTCTCGGAATATCATTTTGGATTTTGTGCGCACAAAAGATGAAAATAAAAGCGTAAGTGAATGATTAAGCCTTAGAGTACACTTCGGAACGAAACCGAAGGTTTCTTTACACTGTGTTCCTTTAGGGAAAGACAACACGGAATATTGTAGCAAGTACGAACTTCCCCATCCTGTGACAGTGTATCAAATTTTCTGTCAGAATTTTCCTTTCAGAACTGCGTACTAGGAAAGATTTTCTTTGATATGTATTTTAGGAGAGTGTGTGTTTGCCGTAGAAGTTTTATGAAAGTAAGGTTCCTCAATTAATATTCATCACCTGGCGTTAGTGTTCCACTTCTAGTCGCTGCCGCCGACGGGGAGAGGCGGGAAGGCTGAGTACCTATCGGGAGACGGGAAGTACCTCAACATGTCACCTATAGATGATGCATGAGGACATGAAACGATTCTCTTCTTCTTCCTTTTCAGTACCCAAAGCGCTTTTCATATTTTTTTATTCACGGAATGGAATGACATGTACTTGTTTGATAGTGGATTCAATAGTGTATTTGATAACAGAAAATATCTGGAAAGATACTAATTATTGTGTCACAATAGATATTTTAATTTTAAAAAGAATGTGTTGCTAATGATGTCTGGTAATGGTCCTTTACAAACGGAAGTTGCGGTTTTGATAAAACCAGTATAAATTTTTCAATTTTTGAGAAAGTTTATCATGTTATACACAGAGTTAGGTATCCCATAGGAATAGTAATTTAAAAAGTAAAAACCTCTTCATTTGATTTACGTAGCCATACATTGTTTTGTTTGTTGTGGTTAACATAATGCGTTTATTTTGTTGAAAATTGTATGTAATTAAACAGATTTTTTATTTAATTTACGTACATGCATTATTTTTGTTAAATTTTAACGCATTTTAGGAGTTGGAAATAGTAATTTAACAAGTATTTTCATTTCATTTACTTAACACCAATGTGACTAATGTAGTTAGTCATTATTCATTGAGTTATTAAATACTCAAAAAGCGTTTATTCATTTTAAAGTGCTTAAACAGATATACTTAATGGACAACGTAGGATTCCAGTTGCAACAGCGGGACAGTATGGTAAGTACAACCTCCGCAGTACAACTTACATTTGAAATTATGGAACATAGGCAAAGAGGTTAAAAGGTTTAATTCTGGTTTAGCCGAAATGGACATTACCATGAGTGAGTTCGATGCTCAAAGATGCACACCCGGAATAGTGGAGTTCTAAAGTGTTACAGGATTTTTTTTTTTATATATTTTGCAAAAGAAAATTTTCCCACAAAAACGAACCCAGGATATCTCATTCACGATACCAACCAACCAATCCTTCAACATGAGTGTACATGAGGTTCCAACAAGCGAGTCCCGAAATTGTAATGACATCCATTGAAAAGTGATACGCAGCAATATATAATTCATGTTGGATGGACCACTCAAAATGTCCTGTATTTCGACCAACGAGGTATTGGGTTCGTGCAACAAGAATTGCGATGAATACAGCAGTAACAAGGGAATTATGGCGACCAAGAACAAATACGACCTACGTTTAGCAAGAGCCGTTGCTATATGTAAAGCGAAAGTTTTTTTTTTTTAATAGTGTTTAACGCCCGTTTTTATTACAGAGGCATCACAGGCGGTGAACACTGATGATATATGAGGTGAAATGATATATTGGGAAAGGAGTTTTTCCTTAAGGAAGGAAAAAGTTCCAGGCATAAGTTTAGGGTACCTCCCCGGCAATTGCCATTTATGAGGGCTGAGGAAAACCTGGAAAAATCCTGTCAGGGAGGACGGTCATGGCGGGATTCGAACCCCCGACCTCCCGTTCACGAGTCCGCGCCTTAACGACCTCGGCCACCAGTGGCGGTGTAAAATGAAAGTGGACGGGGGTGTAAATTGCAATATAATATAATTAAGCGTTTTAAATTTATGCAAAAGCAAAGAGCTGTAACGCTATGCGAGGGCGTAGGCAAGACCCAAGGCAGGTCTACTCTCTATTATGTAAAACGATTTGAAAATATGCTACAAGACACGCTATTAGCGTCTTTGGTGTGCGGAAAATAGTGCGGTGCAAAAATCTAAAAACAACTAAGAAAAAAACATTGGATTAATTTCGCACCATGGACATTTTGACGCTATTGTTAACCTACACGGTTGGTTTAAATGCACTGCAATTATTCCGAGAAGAATAAAGAGAAAAATATTGTTGCGATCACAAAATACTCTGTAGATGATATTTTGATAGATACATGCACTGTAATGCATGCAACCGCGACTTGAGCAGACCTGTTTTGAAAAACATTTGCAAAAGGGCAATTTTATTCCAAAATTTATCTTGCACGAAGTGTTTGTGCAACATTTGTGAATGTAAGACATCCGCACTAGTGCGGGGAAACATTTTGCACCAATTGCAAGACACGCGTGGATGCTAACCGCGCATGTTAATCCAGTCTTACAATTCGTCAACTTTTGCGAAACAATATCATTTTCATGTTTATAGATTTCGAATGCACGCAAGATACATCTTTAGTAGTACAGTTGGCGTGTTTGAACACTTTCAGTACCAAGTTTGCTCCATGAGCATTGACGAACCTCGCAAGTTGAATTGTTTGCACGCAGTGTGGCGTGAGTGAATGAATATTTGATAAAGACCCAGTAAAAATGTTTGCTCACGTCACACAGCCTAGGTTCGAATCCTGGACGTTCTAGTTATGCAGAAGTACCCCGTCCATCTGCATGACGCATCCATCAATTGCTCATAAACTACAACTTTGATCACCTGAAGATTTGTATGAGACACCTAGCCCATTGAGGATTGCCCACTGATGTTTTGCATCAACGGCAGCAGCGAAGAAAAAGGTGGTGATAATGATTCAGTAACTTTTACCAAAGTCTCCTATACGACACGATTAAAACTTATTTTTGTGCACAATACTGTTTAATGTATGTGCTTAGGTTATGTTTTTAAAACTGCAAAAACTCTGTGTTTAGTTTCAATGTAGTTACAATCTGTAAAAGGTCATAAACTTAGGTTTCAATGTAATTACATTTCATGTCAAATAAACATGTACAAAAATGATTTTAAAAATGTGCGGGATTAAATAGTTAGATCTACGATAATCTCTTAATCCACTGAATCGACGGATGATTAAAACAACTCTAGCGACCTTAGCGGCAGTATTATTATTAATCCAAATGTTTAATCCGGGATACTGAGAAGTACTGAATAAATTTAGAAAAGCTGCACACACAGTTTGCATCTTTGAAATACAAGAAAATTATAAAGAGGAAAATACAATCTGGCAAAATATAAATACTCTTAATTTCAACTGTTTACAGCAAAGTAATGGATGTAAATGGGAAAAAGTACTAAGGTACAAGCTAGTACTAGAAGAAGAAATAAAAGAATGAGTCTCGAATAATGTTTAATTTTTAATTTACTAAAAATTAGGACATAAATATAAAAATAAATCAATTGAAAAGAATTTTGGGACATTAGAAGACTTATATTATTTGTTTGATTTGGTTTATTTACGGACGCTCTTTAACATCTAAGGTGACCAGCGTCCCATTCAATTCAGGACGTGAAACGGTCAACAAATTTTGCTCAGAAGCCTCTTCTTTCAGGCTTGAGGTTCTTTATCGTGCCGCAAATGTACGATCCGGGACCCACGGCTTTACTTTGCTTCCGAAGGAAACCATACTTAGGATTTTTACGCCCGAAAAAATTCATCGATCCTGGCCGGGTTTGAACCAGCGATCTTGGGAGAATACTTAAAGGGAATATAAAAATCAAGATAGTAAAAATTTATTAAAGTACTGAGAGTATCAGATCTGAACAATGGATATGAAAGTCGGATCCTAAACAGAAAGAACAGAAAAACGAAAACAATAGAAATGATAAATGTAAGCCATTGGACTCATTAAATCCCTAGATGGCTATCCAAATAAATATATTAGAAAATATTTACATACTTATATATATATATATAATGAACCATCAAACTGGAAGATAGAAGCCAAATAGGTATAATCGTATAATTGGAAAGAATGGCTATAGATTTTAGAAATTAGTTCTAAAATATAAACCTATAAAATATAGAAGTGTGTAAAGGTCAGCATCCAGATGAAGAGACAGAAGACATGTTGTGGACCCTGAAGATGGATAATTTATAACGGTGATGATTATGAAATTCCAGTTACGATATTCTAATTTAAATGACTACTTTTATGCTAAGAACAGCGATAAAATGAACTACAGAACCACACACACTATATATAAGAAAAGATGTATGTAAACCTAACAAATAATTATGACATTGCCGTTATCTGCTATAGTTTAACAATTATATACAGGGTGAGCAATGCTTGACGCAACTGCAGGACTGGCCGGCAGCGCTATGTCAGCGTATATTTCCCCTCCGCGAAGTTTCAGTGTAAGTTGAAATGTTGCACAAGAAGCGCGTGTATTGGGTGAAAGTGAATCAAATGAACCTCGCTAGACGGTTGCAAACCGCAAAACCGGTTGCGTGAAGGATTATTCACCCCGTATTATATATATATAAAATTGCTACACTATAGCAGATAACGGCAATACCATTATTATTTGTTATGTTTACGTACATAAGCATGTACAATATTTAAAATATTTTGTAATTTTTTATTAGTGAAAGTTAACTTTTCGTAAGCATGAAATACAGCGCGATAATGGATACATTTATTTTGTAGTGATGTATTAACATTATTTACTTCAGTCTATTGTATATGCAAAAATGATACAAAAAGCCATTTGCTACTTTGGAAAGTTAATCAATTTATATATACTTATGTTTCGCGATAATAATTATTTTATGTTCAAAGTGCCTTCAAATAGTATTGTTCTTAGTATTCATTTCAATTGGGACAAAACTAAAGTATTAAAAATAAAATAAAGCAAAAACATGTAAATTTACACCTTCCTACTGCAAAAAAAATCAGTGAATGTATCAAGGTTGAATGTAAACAAGTGATTTAATGGAGAGAAACTATGCAATTAGCCGAATAAATAAACTGCTTATTGTTCATGTGTTCTAGATTTTTAATAGAAATTATAGCAAGCAAATCCGTTGCTAAATGTAACACAATATCGTATCTTAATTAGAATTTAACATATAAGAAGTTCTATAAGAAGATGATTCCATATTTTTAGGCAAATTCATAATAATGTTTATTTAAATCAAAAATTTCATTTTTAAATGTGTATTTGAATGATATTTTAATGGTTTAAGGTGCTAATGAAATAATAATTAAAACGTATGCATAATAAAACCAGTACACTGCCCAGAAACGAATATTCAGAACAGTTGAACTTTTCACACATAACTAAACAACTCCAATATGAAGCATAACAATTAAAACTGTAATAAAAAAAAACTTAAGCCCTGCAATCGATTCCAATGTTCAGTCATGCTCTCCAGCACTGATCATTACGGCATCGGAAAGCTCAAGCGCTTATTGCAGGATTTTCTTTGGCAGTTAACCGCCACCATTCGTTTAGCAGGGGGAGCTTACGTTGGCAACCTCACCTGGGCTTCACTCTAAATGAAATTCCTAAGTGTTTTTTCCACATACGTCTACCACTCCTCTCACCACATTCTCCTATTACTTTGGAGCAGTAGTAGGATGTGTGTGCCTCCTTAGAAATAAAATCAGGAACCTTCCAAATCTTCCTTTATTAAAAAATTAATGCAAAAATTATTTTACCGGCTAATACTTCACATACAATTTTATTTAAGTTAATGGATGATTATTCTGCACCCATTTAATGTAAGAGAGCATGCGAATACTTTTCCATTCTATAACTCTGTTATTTTTAAATTCAAATTTGTGGTCAAGCTTGTGAACGGAAGAGATGCGGCTGGAAACCGTGACTAACGTGTTCTTCCAATTTTTTTTTTTTTCAATCCTCGTCTGTGGTAAATTCCGAGGAGAACTGGAAAGCTTCCTTCCCACAATTTCATTCCCAATTGTCACATTGGCCCTAAAGTCTTTCACTGCCTATTTCCCCGTGCGTCGGTCCTGGCGGCTTAGTGGTAAACATGCTTTTCGGGCGTAAAAATCCTAAGTATGGCTTCCTTCGGAAGGGAAGTAAAGCAGTGAATCAGTGTCGTACATTTACGGCACGATAAACAACCTCAAGCCTGAAAGAAGAGGCTTCTGAGCAAAACTTATCGGCCGTTTCACGCCCTGAACAGAATGGGACGCTGATGACCTGAGATGTTAAAGAGCATCTGTAAATAAAACAAATAAATTCAACTTTCCAAGTCAGAAGGACTCACCGGCTGATACTGTAGCCTGTCACAAGTGCAAGCGATGACGTAACCACCATTATTTGCGTGTTTTCGCTTCTTTCGGCTGAATGACGAGTGGGCCCTGAAATGGTTGGTGGAACCATTTGTTCTTTTGTTCTAAATTATTAGGTCCTAAGCCATGTGACCAAGATAATATATTGTTTCAATACATTTTATTGATGTTATAAATTACAATCCCCGTTCCTCTATCTGGCCACGTCAGGAGAGCTTGCCGATTAAGACTTGTTTGCCATTGGTTTTCTAGCCTATCGAAAATTCTGGCAAGGTGTGACGAAACTATACTTACTGAATGAGGAATGAACTCCGAAATTATGGGTGAAATTACTGTTTTTTTTTTTTTTTTTTTTTTTTGGCATTTTGTTCTAAATTGTTTACTCCTGAGCCTTCTACAAGGAGTAAATCCTATTGGCTGGTTAGTTCATCTACGGACAATTTTTCGCGTCCCAATTAAGTCAGGACGTGAACAGTAGATAAATTTTGCTCATACTTTCAGGTTTGAGATTCTTTTTTCATGCCGTAAATCTACGACACGGGACCCACAGCCTTACTTCCTTTCCGAAGGAAGTATTACTTAGGATTTTTACGCCCGATAAAATCCATCAAACCTGGCCGGGACTGAAACGGTGACTCTTGGGTCTACGAGGTTACGAACTAAACATCCGAAACGAATGTAGCCCTGTGACAGTTATAAAATGTTTCAATGTTGTACACTAATGTTGTAAATTGCACTTTGGCTCATGCGTAAAGGTTCCTATTTGTAATTTCTTAAATGATCAGGGAATTTGTATTTTGAAAGGAATGTATAGAATTAATAGGAATTTTTGGCAGCATTAACCCATTCGAGTCCTGTGACGAGCTGTACTTGCATAAGGTAGTAATGACTTATAAAATCGCCTGACGAGCACAGCTTGCAAGCGTGTCCTGGCCAATAAACTACACGTACTTGCTTTTCTAAGTCACAAGTGGCATTCAAAAGAAACGAGAAGGGAACTAAATACACACATTTTTCGACGTCTAAATAGTTTGCCTTGTCATCTGTTGTATGCTCGATAAAGTTACTTCTTTTAGTACAAAGCACAGCTAACCTCAGTAGCCAACATGGCAAGACAAGCAGAGAAATATGATGACGAAGAGGATTTGAGAAAGTTTATCGAATGTGTTGTAAATAGCGACAGTAAACTTAGCGAACTTTCTGATTTTGAAACATAAAATGAAGATATAATTAGCGCTGCTGTCAATGAATCTAACTTTGAATGTAGTTCAGAAATTGATGATGATAACTCCGCCCCAGGGCCTTCAAAATACTCTCTCGTTGTGACGCATAAGAAAGTGGTAGGAATTCAATAAAAAAGTGATAATAATACGGCTGTGTGCCATCACAGTAATTACTTTTAGGATGTAAAAAATTACTAAAATCATGTATAAAACCATCTTTTTTATTGTTATCAATGGAGCCTCTGGTTGAAAATAATTGTGCAAAAACAAATGTTTATGCTACAAAGCAAATGAAGAAAGAAACTGAAATATGATGATAAATGGCTTCATAATATACCAGATGCGATTAAAGCACACATTTGGTATTTGGAGATACAATGAGCAGAAAGATGTTCAAACTTATTTCAAGTTTTGTGTCTTTCACCGATGAAGATAAATATGATAAGCTAAAAGATCTAGTCTTATTATTCACCATTTTTCTCAAAACTTTTCAGAATTATATCTTCCTACAAAAGTCATAGCTCTGGATGAAAGCCTAATGAAATTCTAAAGTTGTCTTTTATGCAATGCAATAGACCCAAACGTACAAGATTTGGCATAAAAGTTGACAAAATTTGTGAATCTAATTCTGGACATTGCTTGTAATTCAAAATTTATATAGGTGAAAATGTAACAGACCCTAGTTTTCCAGCAAGTACAAAAGTTGCACCAAACATGTCTAGAACATTATTGTTTAACAGGTGCCACACCTGTTAATGGACAGAAAAACTAATGCGGTTGGTACCGTGAGAACAATAGGAAGGATATGCTGTATGACATCACTCATATAAACTGAAACGTGGTGAATATGAATCATTGTCTCCAAAGAATGTGCTATGTGAGATGGAAGGATAAGAAAGTTGTTTATTTCTCTTCGATTAAACACGAAACTGCTGACATTAAAGCAATAAACAAGCTGAGAAGAAGGAAAGGTCAATGACCCATGAAGGCGATAAAGAAACCAAGTGTGTCCTTGAGTCAGCAGAGAATGGGAGGTGTGGATTTGCAAGATCAGGTGACAGCTTTGTTTCCTACAATGCGGCACACAGTTAAAGGTTACAGGAAACCTGCTAGACATGTGCATATTCAACTGTTTCATTGCGTTTCCATGATGTCTTATAAGAAAAAGAAACTGCATCGCTCATCAACTGTTTCAAGGTGTAACACAGCCAGAGTACGATATTAGAGGTCGAACTGCGAGTACTCCTTTGATATTGCAAGCTAAAATAAAGGCCCACTTTCCAATCACATTCCACCCACAGACTAGGAAAATAAATAAGAAAATAAGAAAAGAGACAAAAAATGTGTTATATGCTACAGTAGGGGGAGAAGAAGCAAAAGTGGTTGGCAATGCAAAAAAAATAATAATAATAATATAATAATAAATAAATAAATAATGTCACACTTCGATTGGAGAACTGTTTTGAGATTTACTGCACCCCAACAATCATATTAGGCCAACAAAATTTGCGAGTCAACGCTTGATGCATGCAATATTTATATTGGTTTATTTTATATGCATTTAAACATTAAAACACACTCACGCAACTGTACAAGGATTTAAAAAAGATTTCCTAGATAGCAATGAGGGCATTTAAATACGGTACCAATGGGTTAAAGGTCTTTTATTCATATCCAAGCGGAGGATTTTATCAGAAAATTGTGCCCCAAAGATTCGTTTTTTAATTTATTATTCAACTCTTGTGTAACCTATTTGGCCAATATTTTTAACCGTTATAAATCACATATATCTGATTTTCGTGTTACTAATTTTGGAATTTTAGGTCAAAGCTTATTCAGTGTATTACATTACATTTACCACTGTTTAACAAATTATTTTACAATTGTATCTCATTCCCTCGCGCTAGCTACCGTTCTCCGGTCACATCCTGAGCCTTTCCCTGAAGTATCTTCCAAGGCCAAAACTTGTATAAACAGAGGGTGTTGAATTCTGTTTATTGTGTCACATAACTGCTTTCTTATAATAATAATAATAATAATAATAATAATAATAATAATAATAATAATTTTGTCTCTTTTTCACATTGTTCAAGTATTTCAACGTGTTTGACCCAAAATATCAATTTTTTCTGACTTATTGCTTCGTGGACATTATATAAAGTCCTTAATTTAGTAATAAAAACAAATTACACGACTGATTTTAGCTTTACTGTGTTCTGCCTGCAAATGGTGCAGTCATTAATATTTGTGTTTCTTTGCTTTATCGTTTACATTAAATATTTTTTATTTATTGCTTAATAACGCTATCTGGTTTTAAAAAAATGTGTCTCGGCACAACTACAAAACTGCCAGCTCTTCTGTTGCATCCGTTAACAGCATGTTTTGTTTCATTACCATCCAAATATTAGAAGATATACACTAGTACTAGTATTAATATTACCTACATAATCTATGCGTCTCTAAGATGTCTTTCGTAATTGATCCCACACATTAAACACTAAGTATTTACTTTGATTTGATTATTAAATTAAAAATGTTATTTATCAGGATTACTGAAAATAATATCAGATTCATAATAAGAAAACATCAAAAAATTTCGATACTTTTTTGTCGATGTAAAACCGATGACCATATAAACAATTATTCTAACTTAGAATACAGCACATAGTTACACGTTTCCATGTGAATACTACAGAGCTGAATGTGTCAACATTTTTCTCTCACAAATTCTCCCGAGAAACGAGGGGGTGTCCGCAGGCCGTGGACACATTCCACCTTTGTTCATCATCCTGGATTTCTGAGAAAATATTTGGTACACACATCTCTTTATATCACTTTGCTGTAACTGTCCTCTGGGTAAAAACCCTAAGGATGGCTTCCTTCGGAAGGGAAGTAAAGCCGTGGGTCCCGTGTCGTACATTTACGGCACGAAAAAGAACCTCAAGCCTGAAAGAGAGGCCTCTGAGCAAAATTTGTCGGCCGTTTCACGTCCTGAGTTAAATGGGACGCTGATGACCTGAACTGTTAAAGAGTGTCCATAAATAAATCAATCAATCAATCAAAAAAAAACTGTCCTCTGGTTTACGGGTAAGGATATTTGCTGCATCAATCTTCTTGTCCCTTCGGGTTCGAAAACTAAAATCCGAGAGATGCGCTTGATTTTACAGACAAATATATACATCCAGAACTCGCCACCAGTTAAAAGATCTGAAATTCGAAGAGTCTTTATTGTCAAATCTATCTATATTTTAATGCATTCCCCTATTATATACTTTTCAATCAATCAATCAATAATAATAATAATAATAATAAGTCGCGATGAATAGTTCGTCACTCTTAAATGTGGATCCTGGTAGTGTAGTGGTAGCCATACTTGCCTCCTAAACCCATAATTGCGGGTTTGAACCCGACCACGTCGATGGATTTTTTCCAGTGTAAAAATCTTAAGTATGGCTTCCTTCGGAAGGGAAGTAAAGCCATAGGTCCCGTGTAGTACATTTAAGGCACGAAAAAGAACCTCGAGCTTGAAAGAAAAGACCTCTGATCAAAACTTGTCCACCGTTTCACGCCCTGAATTGAATGAGACGCTGATGACCTGAGATGTTGAAGAGCGTTCGTAAATAAATAAAAAAATAAAAAAAAAATCACTCTTAAATGTCAATGAAGGATGTTAAAAATGATCGGAGTACTAATTCTTAATTCCACCTCAATTACCTTATATGAGCTCTAGAATATTTTTATAATTTAATCCCCCTTCAGGAATATAATTTTTCTGTTACCCTGTTGCTGGTCTAGCTCTTCCTGCTTGAAGTATTTCACATACCAGCGGTAAACTTTGCACATAAAGGATTTCCCATGTTTCTGTTTCAAAAGCATTAATGACCGTAATTCAGGACGACCACATTTTACTGTATAAACCTTCTTCCTAGGCATGTAATTTTCACGCAATAGTTCAGAAAATGTACTAACTTCAAAGTCTGCTGTTTGGAATAGGCTGTGCTACGACAATTCATTTAAATCAGTACCCGATAGTCTGTTGTTCTGTGATATATATTCTACGTTTCTAATGCGAATAGTTTATGCAGTATCCCCAACTGAAGTTTTAAAACAAAATGTCTATTTCGTTATCAGCTGCTACTACGATTTGTACTGTAGATTAATGGATATCGGGGTTGTATGTTTAAGTTTATGTTCATGTTTTGTCTGTTATACATCGTCCTCGATATGCTAGAGAAAATGTATTTACAAATGCTTAAAAAGCTGGCTTTATCCTAAAATTAAGTGGCTGAATAAAGAAAGAATACTGTACTTTCTTGTAACGTGTTCGCTCAGATATATTGAAACACTTAATTGCTAATCTCTTTGTGTGACTAAGGGGTTGGTTGCATTAAAATCGCTTACTGCGGTTCAGTTTTAATCGAAGTTCAGAAATGAACCTAGTTTAATTCCCTGTTAATGTTCTATAATGCTAATCGTAGCTCACGCGAATTCGGTTTATGCTATCCAAAGATCGAAATACGTTTGACAACAATGCCAAGTTTGAGGGAAATGCGAGGGAAAAACATAATAATACCGCATCGAATATAAATTGTTTATGCTATCAGTTTTTCTTTTGGTCCAGTTAGTGTTAACGCACAATATAAATAAAACGAATGGTTTAAAAAGAAGATTTCCCAAACAGTAAACTTTAAAATGGAAGAGGGAGACATCTTAATTGATCTTATTCTCATCACTGCTAAACGGAGAGAAGACACTTGGAAATAAATTGCCGCCAAATATAACTCCAAAACTTTAATTTCAAGAACTCGGAAGCTACGAAAATAAAAAGGGGAGTTAAAGAGAAAATGCACACGATAAGGTTGAGTTGTACAAAACAGTAAGGGGTATGCACTCCACATGACCACAGAGTAGAAAAGTGGAGAAGTAGAGAATATAGTGGAAGCTGACGTCTGGAATTCCCCAGGCGCACCGATAACATCGCTACCTGAAAGAAAGATACTAGAGAAGTGTTTTATAAGAGATTTCAGTGCCTTAAACGAAACCATGAATAAAAATTATATTTTTGAAGTTAGAACTTGAATTGAGAATGAAAGAAGCTCATATTAAATTATAAAAACACAAAATTACAGTAATAAAACGTTAAGTGAAAGTGTTTTAATTAGTACAGTTTTCAGAGCTGTATTTTTCCTTCTATCTGTCTAGTCCCCAACAGGAATAGGCAGTTCCTGGTAAATCTTTCTTCCACTGAAGATAACGCACTGAATTTCAGATGCATTAACAGTTATATCATGCAATACAAATGTTGCTAATATTATTGGCGGAATTACAAGTAACTTTACTCCCAGTTTCATTCTTAAACACAGAAATCATCTTTTTGCAACTCCGAAACACTGATCTTGTCCTCTTGTAGACCGGTTCTTTAGGGGTTTCTTGGCGCATAGAGGTTAGCAATAATATTTCCTGTTTTTTTGTTGTTGTTTATTTACGGACGCTCTTCAACGTTTCAGGTAATCAGCAACCCTGCAAATCAGCACGTTAAACGGCCAACAAATTTTGCTCAGAAGCCTCTTCTTTCAGACTTGAGTTTCTTTTTCGTGCCGTAAATGTACGACACGGGACCCATGGCTTTACTTCCCTTCCGAAGGAAGCCATACCTAGGATTTTTACACTGAAAAAATCCATCGATCCTGGTCCCGCTATCTTGGGTTTAGGAGGCAAGTATGGTTACCAATACACCACCAGGACCGACGGATAGTTTGGACATTCACAGAAAACTAACCATGGCGGATTCTGTGAGCTTGAGCCTTAATGCCACCAGGAGATATCATAGGGACGTGTGAACAATATTTTCTATCTAAAACTCTGAGGAAATTACATATACAATAAAATCCTCGTACTACTCAAATGTTTTGATGAACTGGGGTCTTAAACTTGTAATTTCTCTTACTATTTTGTGTATAGTTCTACTTGTAGTTCCTTTATTCAAGTTAATTATATTCCTAATTATCATCTAGAAACTACTAGTTGCAAAAAAAAAAAAAAAAAATAGTGTTAGTAAATTCGCAAACATTGAATTCTATGCGGATTTGCTTGTGTTCTTAACTGTGAATGTAGTTTTTGTTCCATTTCTTCGACAACTTTGTCGAAATCTCATTTTAAACCGATTTTCATCAATCTCAATCATGCAATTCCTGCTTGCTGAAATACACGAGGCACGGTTGAAATTCAAATCCTTCGTTTTCGGATGAAATCTTGAAATAACAACCTACAAACACACTTTTATCAGCAGCTTATAAACATACAGTAATGAATTCAGCGAATAGTTAGAGCATGAAACATTCATGATATCCATACAAGTATACAAATTAAAACGAATGACTCACAGTTTCTCTCTCCTTTCTTTTAAAGCTCAATACAAGCGATTGAGTATCTTCGCTAACTAAAGTTCACCCAGATTAACCTTAGAAGCATTGCCGGTTAAGTTTAATCTTAAATCAAGGTGAAATGATCAAGGATTAACTTTCATACAACCAAAATTCTAAGTTCAACTTGACTGAAGTTTAATTTTAATACTGAAGACTCAGAGTAATTATTTATGTAACAGACTCTAAGGGAAGCTGAAAGTATGGTACATCAAATAAATACTTTCCCAAAACGAAATAGTAGCTATGAAGAGGGCAAAATTAACGTTTTAACTGCTTTTCCAGAATATCTAGAATATCTCAAAGTGAAATGGCATGGGTATGCGAGTGCATTGCGTATTCTGCACAATTGTAGGATCCTAGTACATACTTTATTTACTGACGAAGCTACTTGAGTTTTTTTTTTTGAGAAGTGTTTAACGCCCTTTTTTACTACTGAGGGGCCACAGGCGGTGGACACTGATGATACATGAGATGAAATGACATTTTGGGAAAGGATTTTTTTAAGGAAGGGTTCCAGGCCTAAGTTTAGGGTACATTCCCGGCATTTGCCAGTAATGAAGAATGAGGAAAACCTGGTAAAAATCTCAGTCAGGAAGGACGCTCCTGGCGGGATTCGAACCCCAGACCTCCCGCTCACGAGTTCGCGGGTTAACGATCTTGGTCACCCGTGGCGGTGAGCAACTTTAATAAATCATGGTCAAGTTAAACTTAGAAGAATGCACAATTGGTCAGTAAACACTCTCAATTAGAGCTTTGTCAAGCTGAAAATCAACATCCATAGAATTTAAATGCATATTACGCAATTGTGTGCATTCTCTCATTGGGCTAATTTTCATAAACCACAGTACCTTCATGATGGTGCCTAGCTAATGGTGTAAGACTTAGTACAGCTAGTATTGATCACATCACTGAATTGGACGAAGAGAATCTGTAAATAGATCTACCTCTATCCCAGATTTATTGTCAGTATAATTTTTTTTTATGTGTGCAGGGCTAAAACATGTCTCTTGCAACAGAAGACATGAAGTTCTTCTGTACCTCATGTGCAGTTGGAATGCCTGATAGGCTGAAAGAATATATTTTAGCTAGTGATCATAATTTTCAACAAACCATATGATAAGCATCCTACTAATTAGTCAAGCGTTGCAAGAGCACTTTATTTTACAGTTTTAAACGACTGAATACCTATTAACACTATTATTTTTAACATGGTGACAGAAATATTTCTGATTATTATTGCAATTACTTTAGCAGCTATATTGACGAGTTTCTTTTTCTGCGCTCCCATTTCTGTGAAAACAAGGCAAGCACTGAACATTTAATTGCGGAAATATTAGCGGTACTACTTTCAGATATACCATGTATTAAAGGTAATATGTATGCACTTTGCAATGTGTAAAACAAAAGGAAAGTTGGAGAGAAAAAGGATAAGTGCATTAATATCTGTGGAGGAGATAATTTCCACTATTATTACATTTTACAATGTAATATATTGCACTACTTGATGCTGTAATCGAAGTTGTATATCTTAAAGTACAAGGGTTCAAAGGCGAATAACCAACATTCTTACAATTTATATGTTACATCGAATATTATAATACACCTAGAAGAACGATGTGTAAACAATTGAGTTTCGTATCCGAAAAACAAATATTTAACTGGTAATGGCAAAGCCATATGCTGTTTCAGGTACCTTCCTTATAATTGTCACTCTTCCAGCCTGAATATTTAGACAGTGCAACAAATTACATAATTCTAACAAATCACCAATATATTTGCAATTTAAGCGACACTTATGTGTATAGTACATTTAGTGCATTATACTCCATTTTCTTTGACAGGATTAAACTTGAGTAAACACGTGGATGTCAACTATTTTTACACTTATTTTAGGTTGTGGAGATAGTGTCACAAAACAAAACGCAGAAACAAGAGAGTTGATCCATTTGGAGTAAAACAAAAAGTTTTGAAAAAGGAGTAAATATGCGATACACTTTGCTCATTTTAGTGAAACTGTTTTTTCCTGACAGATAACTTCTAAAGTGGGATCTCACACTACAATTTGTCGTTTGTATGGTTTATACTTGAAATGTATCCCAAAAAGCCTCAGACACATCAGCCTTCCATCAGTCTTTATGATCAGAGCTTTGGAACTAATGACCAGGCCTGAAATACAGATGCCTCAGAATCGCCGTGCATTTTTTCAAGTTACACCCTCATGTACTTTCATAGTATGCATGCCATGTTGGTCGCACCTTATAGGGGCTTTGGGGTTGGACAAAATTTGACGTTATGTAAGAAGTTTCTCTGTTTTAATTTTCTCTGCGATATTTTTATTGCTTAATAATTTACATAACTAATATTCAATGATGCAGAGTTATTAATACATGCTCATTAAATATGTCTATAGATGTTAGTGGTTCTGACCAGCTGAACTTTGCTATCATTTAAATGGGTAAAGTGCTTATGCAATGGCAGTCAATATTACAGAGAGAATCGTTTTCCAATAAAAATTATACATTGAGTATCTGTAACACATTCTCAGTATTCGAGTATTGACGGTTATTAAATCCTCTGCTTGTTTTTTCAACCCTTAGAGCGCAATATTTTTGCCTGTTCTGAAAAAGTATATCGTGTATATGATTATCAGGGAGATGTTTAATACATTACGAAAGCTGGCATGTTGCAAGCGTATCCTCAGGTACAAACGTACCAGATTAAACCTAGTGAAACCGTCAGTGGATATACTGTATCAGTTATACCTGAAATAAATAAGTGAAGCAATATTAATTAGCATCATTTATGGAAGGGTTTGGAAATGAATCTTATTCAGCTAATGGAGAAACAAAAACATTTAAAGTATTCCATACAGATTGAAAAGATGCTTAAGAAACCATGTACAACTACATTCCAATCAAAATGCACCACAAGGAACTCATTAAACTGCTAGATGGAAATGAAATGGAAAATATTCTTTCAATTTTATCACTTCGCGGCTATAAATCACAATGTTTACAGAATCTTTTCAATTAGTCCATATTTCCTTGAAAAAAATACATCTTCTTTGTGTTTTAGATCCTTTATTTGAAAGATATACCACATAAAAGGTATTCAAAAAGGACTTTACGCCAAGCATATTTACTATGATATAAAGTAGCAGCAAATAAAAAGGTGTATCTATTTATAGACGAAATAAAAAAATCTGCTCATAGATCTATTGCAAATATTGTGGGAAATCTTACACGTTAGTAGGTCCACATAAAACATACCTGTTAGATACAGTTATTTATTCTACAATTGAAATATTATTTGATCATTCCCTGTCTTGTTTATAGCCTACAAGTATTAAGAAAGAAAACATTTTGTTGCTGGTTATTGATAGTGCTACTTACATGAAGAATAATACACTTATAAACACCAAAGCTAAAATTATCAGACGCGCTTTAGCCAATAAAAGTGTTACTATATCTAAATTAAGAAAATGAGGGTCAGGTTACAGGAAGGCCCAGAAATAAGCTGAAAAGTGTTCTAGAGAGAAATATTGGATACTGATAAATATGTAGAATAACACATTTCTCACGCGAGAGGGCACGAAAAACACTGAAATCATGATTTCCATTTACACCCACAATACAGAGTGTGATGTGTTACGAAGTTTATCAAAGTATATAAAGTGTTTACTTCCGGATCGCATGCGATTTTCGTTCAATACATTCATTGTAAACTTTACAGCTTGAGCCCACGAAACAAAAGATACATCATGATATATACAGAGGGTGCCAAAAATGTATACACATTTCAAACAAAACTGAATTCACACATACAGAAAATAGCGAGCACTAATCATCTTAGACTTTTACAGTTACAACAGTTGCTCAAAATGTCCATCATCGGCGTCGATACACATCTGAGTACGTTGAACAACTGATTGAGCAACGTTTGTGAAAGTGTTCTCAGCGATTGCGGCATATACCGTTTTAATTTCTTCCCAAAGTGCTGCCAGTGTACCTGATTTTCTACGGTATACAAAGCCTTAAGAGTTCCCCATAGGTAGAAGTTCAACGGAGTTAGATCCGGAAACGCGGTGGAAACTCAATCGGACCTCTTCGTCCTATCCAGTGCCTTGGATACTTCAAAATTGCTTTCCGCTGTTCAAGCGATAATCTTGACTCCATTTTGCTGTAGCAACACTAGCATAACGTAATGTGAGTCACATACGGCCCAACTTTGAAATATATTAAATAGATATCTACTGTAAAAGTGTGCATTAATCTTTTGGTATCCTCGGTATTATATATGCATTGTAAATTGAAACCTTGTGCACAATAAATTAATATGATTGCACAAGTTATACATTTTAGGTTTTCAGTCAGGTTTCACTAATTCTGAAACAGCCTATACTTATCCGATGTGTTTGGAAGGTCGACGATTCCAGGCAGTTCTCTATAGCCCAAACCGCTCAACTAATGTTCTACTTGCTAAACTTCCTCGTGGTGTTGATTCTATAAACAGTAGGCGACAAAGCAACTATGGTGAAGGTGAAGGTAACCTTTGGTCCTTATGTAACGCTACCTTTGCACTCTATAAGCGAAGGTTAGAAATTCTTATTTAAAATTATAAAAGGGAACAGTGTGATACCACTTTCTATCACAAGAGAACAACGCATGCGCCAACCGAAATTATGGAGGAACAAAGGATAAGCATAAAACAACACATAGTCAGTTTCCCACTAGATGTTATCCAGTACTCAACAGCAAAGCATTTTAGTTCTGATTTAAATGTATTCAGACTATATGTAAGTTATTACAAACAATACTTTAATAATTCAGCACTTTAATATTGATTTTTATTTATTTTAAGACAAAAAAGATTGTGACCGTTTAATTATTGACATAGAACATTGAAATGAACAGTCAGAACACAGGCTTGAGCTTTATCATAGATCAGCAGCATTATACAAAGTCTATTTTTAGCACTGGTGCCAAAGATTAAGATTGGTGCCAAATAGAGGTCCCAACGAGATTGCCTCTTCTCTGGTAAAACTGATCAAAAAGGAAATAGCAAACACAACATACGGTAATGCGCAGCCAAAACCGCATAATGAGCTTTTTTGTCTGTTTATAATTTCCATTGGTTTATATGAGCATGTAAAACAGCATTGCCTTGTTAGTGCCCACAGCTTCTTGTTAGGCGAGTTTGATTTCTCTTTGATTGTAGAACGAAAAAAAGTGACAAAGGCAAGTAATCTGTTTAAAAAAAATGAAAGACGGAAAAAAAGTTGACAAACCATAAGACCTGAATACATATAAAGTATGTTGCTGTCAATATGAAGTTTCAATGTACCTAGGTATTGTTTCTGTGAAAAAATCTTATAATGATGTTAAAACACGACGTAACATTAACATGCTGAAAAGAATGCAAAAATCAGTAATAATTGTAATCTGAATTCTTTGCAGATTATATGTAATCACTTCAGAGAGAGAGAGAGAGAGAGAGAGATCTACTAGCATGATTCCTTGCCTTCCAAGTTATGCAATTTCTGTATTAATGTCTCCGCTTAAAAACATAACACAGCTAATGAACTGTGCAAATGATAACAGTATTGACACTAGCAAGCATGCCTTAATACTGCTCATAATAAGCGTTGCGTAAATAATGTCTTTGCTCTTATTGATGGCTTAGTGAAAATTTTGCCAAAATAGGATCAAAATTGAACGGTTACACTGCAATAATAGCAGTATATTTCCAAAAGAAGGTATGTATACTTACTGAAAATTATATAGCAACTAAAATAGGTTATTTACTGATGAAACAAAAATGAGTATACAATACTGGAAAACAATTTTAACGTCAGAATAGGAAAGACTTTTATTTGAGATATTACAAGAAAAAGGAGAAAAAATATATATTAAAATTGGGATGCATTAATGCACTATGGCATCTATAAAACATTCATATTACGTTTTTTTTTAATTTATTTATTTCGGCTTATAAAGTTGGACTACTGGAGAATAGAGAACAACGATAATTTTTTTTTTAAATAAGAAAAAAATTATATCTGTTTGAAGAGTAACAGTATATTATAGAGTAGATATCAGCTGGGATTATTATATTGTACGGGCAAAAGTAAAATTGAAAACCGGATGGGTTAAACATAGAAAATTAAATAAAACAGCATAGAAGAGTTTTGAAAAGTTCAACTTTTCAGGGATTCACTCGTTAAAGAACTACACAAAGAGATTGGATTAAATGGACGATTCCGGCTGAACATGTAAAATAATAAAAGCGAAACAACAAAAAGCACATTCTAGGAATAAGTTCTAAAAGAAGAAGGGATTGATACGGAACATAATTGAAAGCAACAGTACAGGGATAAAAGCCTACCCCATACGTTTGCAAACAATAAACAATCTGATCTATTTGCTTACGGTTCAAAAGAACCCAAACCCAAAAGAAGTATATGAACACTTTGCAGTAAACTAAGTAAACAATATTGAAAACAATATACGTGGTATACGACAAACGCCTATAAAATAAATATTTAAATAAATATAGAGAATTTTTAAAATTTTATTATATGAAGGATGAATAAAATATTTAAAAAGTAAAGAAAAAATGATAAAAATCTATATAAAAGCAGAAAATCCTGAAGTGGTTAAAATGGGAATGTTTGAATTAAAGAAGACAGAAGAAAACATAAAGAGGGAAGTACTCTTATAATTAATTGTAATATTTATATCGATATTAATATAAAATTAATTACTTTTTCTCTTCGAAGTATCAAAAACGAATTCTTAAGCTTAATAAATATTCTTTGGAAATATAAAAACATACAAATCGAAAAATTTGCTAATATTATAACAAATTTTAATATAGGTGAAACAGACAAATGTTAAAAGTTATTGTGCTGCTAGACTTATAAGCTTTATGCTAAAATACAAAAGATTTCAGGCAATATACAGTACTAGAGAAACATCGGGAACTGAGAAACAGTAAACCCCTATCATATAATGCGCTTATACTAAAACAATTGATAGAGAAGCGTAATACTTATACTTTTCATTTGTTACTAAAAACCATTATATAGCGTTAAAGGAAACAAACTCCGGGATATAATGCATAAAAATAGTATTCCTAACCATTTCAAAGATGTACAAAAACGTACGAGTAAAGAAAAGAACCTAAATTAAAGTTGCATTTTGTCACCTACTCGTCTTAGTTTGTATTCAGACAAAGCTATAAGACGATAGAAGCAAGAGCTAAACAAAAGCAATATTTCGGATAATCTTAGAGGGAAAATATTTCTTAAAAATCTGATGTTCGCTAAAGAACAAGTGACTGCAGCTAGCGACGAAAATGCACCACATTAAAATTATTTCTGCTATGTTAAAATATGGGTAAGTTTGACGTGAAAAAATATAAAACATTGATTGTTCTGAAAGTCAGATAATAGAACAAATACAGAAAAAAATTAATATTAAGAAAAAAGAATCTTTCTTGCAACCTTTCCAACTAAAGGATAACTAAAGGTAAGGATAACTAAAGATAAAGATAGAGCTCAGGCAAAAGCGATGAGATTTCTTAGAGGAACTAGGGAATTACGAAAAGGCCAACTAAAGCATGAAACAACTAGTATAAATTAAAAGTCTTCTGACGAATATGTATAAAACGACTAGACCAAGCACAAAGAGGATTGAATTATATAAGCTATTTCAAAGTATTAGCCACCGTTAGGGAAACGAGATATAGAACGACCCAACAAGAGAGGATTCCAGCAGTATTAGGGGTTACAATAGTCACAACATTTCTAGATAATGCAATAGGCTGAAATGCCAATAGTTTGAAGAAAGGAAAAAAATACAACTTACTGTTCGAAACTAATACTTAACTTTTGAGCGATTTTTCACTTGTTAATAACTACCCTGTATTCCCAGCCGCCATTCTTAACGGTTTTACCAGTCTCCATACTGCAGGTTACAGTCGTTTCATCGTGTGCGCTGCATAAGATTTCCATTAATGCCCTCGGCCATCCATGCTTCCTACTTCCAGAAGACGGCCATTCAAGAAAAAGTGTAGGGCCATTTCTCCCCAGTCACTGTATTGACATGTCCGTACCGATATCGCCTTTCAGTCTTCTCTGTAACTAGTTCTTCCATTTCCTTACATCCCTACTCTAGATATCCTGACCCCTTTTCAAATTCTATCCATCTCCACTGCCTGCATTTCAATTTTCTGAATTTCTGTTAATATCCACTTCTCATCACGTTAAGTAAATATGATCTATATTACTGTAAGGAGAAATCTCTTCTTTTGACTATCTACTAATATTTCTGCTACATAAAAGTATTCTAAATTTGCATAAGCTTCCAATTTCGAGTGTTTTGATCCCAATTATTTAAACTACTTTACTAATTTTATGAATCCATTGGGTAATTTAATGCCCTTTCCATCTCCTCCAATGTACTGTTTTGTATATATTCAGCCAAAGACCTTCAATCGCTTCCAAGAGTTTTCTCATAAATATTATATACTTTAGACTTTGGGCAAACACAACCTGGTTATCTGCAAACAACAAATAATGTATTGTTTCTCCTTCTACTGCTATTCCCATTTAGTCACACAATCGATTCCAGTGCACCAATGCATGCAAAAGATAAATGTTCAATAAACACACTGCAAGTCTATGTTTGTTGTACTAAAATGATTAGAGATATTTTTCCCTACCTTCACTGCAACCTGACACTTTTTGTATAGTCTTTCAGTTCGAAGATATTAGGATGCCATCAACACCAATTTGTGTAAACCCACAGAGAAAATTATTTATAGATGTGGATTTATAGGCCTTTTCAAGATCAACGAATACAAAATGGATATCCCCTCTTTTACAATAACATTTTTCATTCCAGTGCCTAAGGCAGTAAATACGAGGTGCATCCAGAAAGTAAGTCCCGATGACCGATAAAGAGAACACAAGCATCACTAAGTAAGAAATATTTATTGGAATAATTACATAGATTCGCTGGCTACTTTTCAACATAGTCACCACCATTGCTGAGGCATTTATCGTAACGGTGCACCATCAATTGTAAGCCCAAGTCATAGGAATATGCCGCCAATGTTCGGAGCCACGAAGTCACTTCATTCTGCACCTCAGCGTCATTGTGGAAACGTTTTTCTGCCAGAAAACGCTTCATGAGACGGAAGAGATGAAAATCACTTGGGACGAGGTCGGGGCTATAGGGTGGATGGTCGAAGATCTCCCATCCAAACTCAACTTTGCTTTTGACCGTGCAAAAATCGGATGACTGCACGAACCTCGCAGTTGGCGGGAGACAATATCAGAGCAGCCATTTTCTCCTAGCACAGCGCGGTAACCACGCCGTCGTAAGGCTGAAACTTTACTGCATTATTTCCACATACTTCCTCTCTTCTACTGCGCACGCGCATTCCTATTCGACTAATGGTGCCATCTCTAGACGCGATTGGGACTTACTTTCTGGATGCACCTCGTATAATCCACACCTAATTTTGCTTAATTGAAGCCTGTCTAATTTCCAACATTTTCCTTCAAGTTATTTAACTAATCTAACTTTAAGCGCTACTTGCCAATGTAGTCCAGAGGAGTTCCATTTTATTTCAATGCTTTCCCTGACGATTCTTCGATGAAAATAGACCGGCTACTAAAAGCACTATAGTTGCCAGGCAACAGCCATAAGGACATACATTATGCGTCTATTCTGGTACAAATATAAGATAGCACTTATACAATGCGCAACGATCCATGAAGAAGCTCAACAAAGGATGAATGAAACATTGGAATATCCGTCAATCATAACGCAGCCAACACTGAAAAGCCGTAACAGTCATCCTTTAAGTTTGTGTTTACAGTTTCATCCATATTCTCAATTTTTCTCTAAATACTCAATTCTAATTTTATATATAAATAGCGTTGTGTGTGTTTTGTCCTCTGTCTTTTAATAAAAACACGATCTGATCGAAATGCATCGAAATTTGTGTGCCTATTTAAGTATTTGGTCTATTTCTGCGTTGCCTGGCTCTTGTGACTTTAGCTATATAGTTTCAAAATTTATTTTATTTTTCATTTTATTACAAACATATGATTGTATCTCTCTCTTTTTTTTTTTTTTGATTGATTTATTTATGGACGCTCTTTAACAGCTCAGGTCATCAGCGTCCCATTCAACTCAGGGCGTTAAACGGCCGACAAATTTTGCTCAGAGGCCTCTCTTTCAGTCTTGAGGTTCTTTTTCGTGCCGTAAATGTACGACATGGGACCCACGGCTTTACTTCCCTTCCGAAGAAAGCCATACTTTGGATTTTTACGCCCGAAAAAATCCATCGGTCCTGGCCGGGTTCGAACCCGCAATCTTGGGTTTAGGAGGAAAGCATGGTAACCACTACACCACCAGGACCGACCGCATGTATCTCCAAACTAAAGTGTGTGAAATAAATTGTAGCAAGGACTGAGAAACCAATGAGACTAAAATTTTGGTATAAGGATTTGAGGACAGAAATAGTACAAAAATCCTGTCTACATTGGCAAGGTGCAAGCGTTGAACAGTAATAGCACCTACTACAAATAATTAATAGATTTGTGAACTGACTTCAAGTGTTAGAAGTCAAAACTGGAAACAGCATTTCAGTAAACAATACGGAACGTAATAAAAAATATGATAATGTGAAAATGCGAAACGAAGAGGAGATCTAGTGTAAACATGGTCCTCAAACACAAGTAATACAATATCAAAAAGATACATTGCAAAACAAATGAAGAAACAGAAATACACAAATGACATAATATGCTTGAACGAATTAAAAAGCAACGTTGGCACAAAAAGAAATAGCAAGATGTCAACGTGGAGCTGTGAAAGTGTATTCATAGATCTAAAAAAATAATCTCTCGACTTTTAAAAATTTACATCAATAAATTCACTTGCAGCATGATAAAAGAGTTAAAAGTCATTCGATAGAATGTTTTTCTGGCAAACTTGATCGTGCTTTCAGATAGGCATTCGAATATATCGTGAAACCTATTGGTAAAATAGAAATATTTGCATTCTGAAAATAAATTTTATTACCGATCAAAAAGCAACCGAAAATGTGGAGTAGATATTTTCCTCATTCAAGGCTTCATAAGCACATTAAAGTCGAGAGAAAGTCAATATGGTCATTAGAAAAGTTTTTGCCTGCATTTGCCATTAGAACTGAAAAACCTATACAACAACAACAAGCCTCTAAAAATTTAATTTTCAATGTGTTATGAGCTATTTTCAAAAGAATATTATTGCTCTCGTCGAATGATTTTTTTAATCCTATGCCCATCTCCGATCTCTCGGTCAAAGTCGACGAGCAGTCCAATACAAAAAAGAATGATAAAAATAATCACTAAAGGCATTGTCATTCATATGCAAAAAAAAGTTAATATCAGGGCAAATACTGAGGTGCTCTTCAGTCAAGGATACGCCATGGTCGCAAAGAGGGCATGCATCTGTTTCAGTCAGTTCAATTTTATACAGGTGACTGTAAGTAGTCATGACCCGTAGCAAGTCTAATGCAGGCCACGCCAACTGATCTGGGTAGAGAATTAGGAATTCTTTCGGACTTGTTCAGAAGGGAGTTCCACTTTTTCCCCGAAGTTTCCCTCTATCCAGGCTGAAGCGGTTAGAATTAATAGACGACGATATAAATGGGGAGTGATATCAGTCGCCTGCACATGGTGGCCCCTAAAAGACCGATAACTTGTTGCCTTGAAAGCAGCCTAGCATACGAACAACTTGGACCAAACACTAATCAAAATGAGAATAAAATCTTTAAATTATCAAGAACAATATTGGTGTTAAGTATGATTGAGACATATTTTTCAAATGCTTCTACATACATCTACCCTGTAATCCTCCCCCCCCCATAACGTCATCAGATTCTTGCTACGTGACAACACATTTTGGTCGCATATTGAAAGAGATCATTTTCAAAAATCCATTCATTTCCCTGAAGAGTATATTATAATTTTTAAAAATTATGTTGACTAGGTGTTCATTTATCACAAATACTGGTCAGCTGGAGATTGGGAGTCCAGATATTTACAGATTTATTTACCAACTAACGTCATTTAAACAACAAACATGCCTCGGTAAATGTCAATAAAAGGATCTAGTAGAAGCATTTTTTCCATTAGCATTGACTCTTTCGTTTCACTGCACAAGGAAAGGGGTAGGTATTTGCAGCCCGGTTCTGCAGCAACAAATACTTACTTCAAGGTTTATATCTGACCCCGAAATAAAGAAGGTTTGTAATATTCAAGTAAGCAGGGATTGAATTCGGAGAAACTATTAGACTTGTCGAGAACAACCCATAAAGCGCTATATAAATTCCACAAAACCATAGATTAATTTGTTTCCGGACTCTTGGGCCATGGTGTAATGAATCAAACCATATCACATGACGTTTGGCTCGCTGCTCTGCCAAACATCATTAGAGGAGAAATGTCTCCAGTAGATCCAACCACAAGCCCGGAAATAACTCTCTACTGGATTGACGCCGGCCTGAAAGTCTTAGCTGATACCTTTGTTGGTTTAATGATAAAAATCTACTATAGAAGTATATTTGACATAGCCTATATACATCTGCATGTATCTTTGTATCCAAAGTATTTGTATTATAAAAAGTGGAAATTTTATTGAAAAATGTGCATTTCTTATTTATTACTTTCTTTCCATTTCGTATTATAAATGCCGTTAACTGATGCGATTCCTGAATGAGCATTTCATGCCATAACTATCACAGGTGTAACGCGCATCTTTCATTTTGGCGCTATAGCACGAAGTGAGCTGGGCCTGCCGTGGCTTATTTTATTTTTTTAAAGACGCTCTTTTGCATCTCATGTTCTCAGCGTCGCATTCAGTTCAGGGCGTGAAACTGCCTACAACTTTTGCTCAGAGGCCTCTTTTTTCAGGCTTGTCGTGCCTAAGTCTACGACGCGGAATCCACGGCTTTACTTCCCTTCCGAAGGAAGTCATACTTAGGATTTTTACGCCCGAAAAAAATTCATCGACCCTGGTCGGGATTGAACCCGCGATCTTGTGTTTAGAAGGCAAGTATGATTGGATTGAACCCGCGATCTTGTGTTTAGAAGGCAAGTATGATTGCCACTACACCACCAGGACGTTTTCAATCCCACGCATAAGTAAAGTAGCAAAAAGGCATTGTAATCTTTAAAAACAATGGATGGCGCTAATCATTGACTGCTAGAGTGGGAGAAAGTCTCATAAGTGTCATATGACTATAGTCATACCCTCTAAGAACTACCCTTACAAAGTCTATATGGCAGCAAAGCCTATTTTAGCTGATCGCTCCTGGTCATCAAAACTTAGCAGAGGAAGAAGCCAAAAGCCGGGCCCCGAGTAAATGCTTCTCAACCTGTTATATCAACCCAAAGATAATGATCATTCTAGAGCATTGGGCTATTACTTAGCTTCCGTGTATATTTTTAAAAATGCATTTTCATTTATTTTCCATTTTAATGGAATGACTAATTTCAATGGTTGAATTTTAACATATCACGCACATTCCGATTTAGAAAAGTAGGTCGAATCAAGTGAATGGGACATAATTATTTCATAATTTTTATTACAATTCTGTTATATCTTTGCAACTATTGATTATTCTTTCCTTCTATGCTTCTCGTCTGTAGACTTCCATTAGAACCGATTAACACTTGGTATTTTTAGCCTTGTAAGTAAGCAAATGTATCTTTTTTTTTTTTTTTAACAAGAAATAAGCACCTTCTTTTATCGAGACCGCAGGGGATGTCACTGTATGTTTGTTTAACAGCACCTAAAGGATTGAGTCTCATTATTTGTATTCTGAAATTTGTTACCTAATTTATTATGGAACTGCTTGCTATCACAGAGCTTCTAGCATTTTTTTTGCATTCGTTTCTCCTAGTTATAATTTAAATCATCACTATGTTATATTCTCTTCTGCGCGTGTGCAATTTTAATGTTTTATGATATTCAAAAACGTACGCTACGCATAGATAATTGGTGAATAGAAGGTTTATACTGCAGGTGACGGAGAGGGTTTGCTTCTATTGTCAGAATTTACAGAACTAATCTACTTAACCTGTTCTAGAGACTTTGCCGTGGTTACCGAACTATATCATCCGTATCTTCGTCCTTCACCTTAGGTAGAGCTCTCAAATTTCTACCAATCCTTAGCTTATTAACCGTAAAAGGATCTTAATACAGATGTTTAGAGTTTGGCTATGTCGGTTGAATGATTATACTGAATGAATAGATGGATTTAGCTTTTCTTGTATTGCTTAGGCAGGAAGGAGTAGACACTGCGCAGCATTTTCAAAACAATTTCTTAAAACGTTATATATCAAAGTGCCAAAAAATGTCTACACACTTTCACAGTACATATCTATTTAATAAAAAACAACAGCAATGTGTAATATGATGTTCTGTAAACAGATGTGACTCACATAATTATAATAGCGTTGCTACGTAACAGGTAAATCAACAATAAACAAATAAAGCCAAGATTATAGTATCATGTTCTGTAAAAGATTTGACTTACATTACGTTATGCTGGCGTTGCTACAACGTAATGGAGTCAAGATTATCGTTTGAACAGCGGAAGGAAATTTTGAAGTATACAAGACACTGGATAAGACGAAGAGGTCCGATTGAATTTCCACCGCGTTCTCCGGATCTAACTCCGTTGGACTTCTACCCATGGGGAACTCTTAAGGACGTTGTATACAGTAGAAAACCAGCTACACTGGCAGCACTTCGGGAAGAAATTGAAACGGCATGTGTTGCAATCACTGAGGACACTTTCTCAAACGTTGTTCAATCAGTAGTTCAACCTACTTGAAATGTATGGACGCCGATGGTGGGCATTTTGAGCAACTGTTATAACTGTAAAAGTGATCATCATTTTCTTTTTGTGTGAATTCAGTTTTGTTACGTTAACACAATTTTCTTTGCTTGGAGTGTGTATACATTTTTTGGAACTCTCTGTAGACTTTTTATTAGTATTTTCGAAAATATAAAAAGGTTTTTCTGTATTTCATAGGATACAGAAAGGCATGAGAGCTGTGCAATAATATTAAGCTCATATCACCCCATGGGAATAGCAAGGGAGCGTGATCGGAATCTTTCAGCAGCTGCCCACAGAGTTTAATTTCCGGTTTACTTGCTATGTCATGCCAGTATTCTCATTAACCAGCAAGGGTTGACTACAGTGTTCTTAGATTAACCCCTCCCAAGTGACATAATGGGAAAAGGTGTAAAGTTTCAATGAGGATGGCAGTTTTTTGACACAAATATTTTTATAAAAATGTGATAAATCATAAACCCATAGTAAAATGTCGGCTGGTACGCAGCTTGAATTAGTGCATGACCATCATACCACCGGATATGGGGTAAAGCCAATTTGTTACAATTTTTATGCAAACAAATAGAGATTACTTTACTTAAAAATACAAACGAATTCAATAACATTAAATAATGAGGTGCCAAAAATATGTACACACACTTTCACAGTAGATATCTATGTAATATATTTCAAAGTTGAACCGAAAAACAACAGTAATATGTAATATGATGTTTTGTAAACAGATATATCTCACATATATTATGATAGCATTGCTACGTGACAGGTAAATCAACAATGAACAAATGAAGTCAAGATTATCGCATGATGTTCTGTAAACAGATATGACTCACATTACGTTATGCTAACGTTGCTACAACAAAATGGAGCCAAGGTTATCGTTTGAACAGCGGAAAGCAATTTTGAAGTGGTATTGGAAAACCGACAATGTTGTTGAAGTTCAAAGGCAATGGAGACGTGTGTACAGAACAGAACCGCCAACGCGAGTAACAATTGCACTCATTCGAGACAAATTTGAGTGCTGCAATCTTTGAGGCAATTTCGCAAACGTTGCTCAATCAGTAGTTCAACGTACTCAGGAGTGTACTAATGCCGATAGTGGGCATTTTGAGCATAGAGTCCATGGATCTGTCCCTAATTATAAAGCTATGAAATTCTTATTATTTAACTAAAATGTTACTTTATTACAAATACTGTCTCCATAATGTTCATATCCCTATAAATTTTCTTTTAGAACATACAATAGTGGACAGGGCGAATAACATCCTGTGTATTTAATTTGCAGCATGAAAAAATGTTTAAAACTCGGATTCAAAAGAAATATTAATACAGATAAAAGAATGACAGAGAAATTAAATATAATTTGAAAGGATATTTGTGGCAGTTGCAACTTGATGGGTGCATTTACTCCCAATTCTGAGTTTTAAAGAGGGAGTTATTTAATGCACATAATAACAACATGTTTTAACCGAAACCTCCCGCCTCGGTAAGGTGTCATAATCAACCTTCAATGATAACGCACTTTCTAAATAATTACTGTATCTCCCAAGTTAAGCTATGTATTTTATATTTTACAGTTAGTCGAAGCCATTAACATGCCAGGTAAATAAATAGGCAACTTATACTACATAAAATGAGGGATGAATATATGACCTTTCCCGCGAAAGTAATGTTCTGAAATAAATACCATTTAAAATAATATTTCTATAACGGCTGTTAAATTTAAACTAACTATAAATGAAATATAATATACAGCGCACTACAAATTTAAACATTCATCTTAAAAGTTTAAATAATACATATACACTATATGCTATTGAATGTGCTGACCTAACAATAAATTACAAATTAAAAATACAGCATTTCTACTTGTAAATTAAGAAGTATTTTATTTCTATGTGTATATAATAGAAATAGTCAGGTTCATTTTTACTGTTTTATAAACTAACTTAAGCATTTAGTCAGCAGTTAAAATTTGCAGTGAGGGTAGTTTTTGAAACTAAATAATAGCATTAATTGTAAATATATTATAAATCAACAATAACCTTTTACATATGTGTACACACGTCAAATAGCATAGTCGCACAACATATGTGTGCGGCAATTTTAATGGATTTTATGTTTATTATCCCAATGAAAAGATAATATTCCTCAAACATAGCATCAAAATGTAAAGCTATCAATTTTTGCATCTGCCTAAAAATCGGGAATTAAAAAATAAACAACAGCCATTATGAAATGTCAATGTACATACTTACATAATAGTCATGTTTTACGATAACCTTAACTGGTGTTATTATGTGGACATATTTGGCACATTATTAAGAATATCTATCTATATATCGAACTGAAATGAAATATTACAAACAATTGTCTGTGCTGTTATAATAATAATAATAATAATAATAATAATAATAATGTACTTCATTGATATATACGAGGTGGTATCCACAATATTCGGGAATGGTGCTGCCATCTCGACAGTAGTTATAGTAGAGTTTTGTACCTCTAGGTGGCAAGGGTAGCACATCTGTTGAGTGAGTGTTTAAAGTTTCATGAAGCTGGGTAGATGTGTTGAGAATCTATAGTACTTTTCATGATACTCTGTGTGTAGTGTGTAGCGATTTTACGATGGATTCAAGATTAGAACAGAGAATGTGCATCAAATTCTGTGCAAACCTCGAGGAAAATGCTACGGAGACCATGATTCAATAAGTATTTGGGGGACAAAACATGAGCCGTACACGTGTGTTTGAGTGGCATGCTCGGTTTAGGGTCGGCCGTACAGCTATTGAAGACGATGCTCTCACGGGTAGGCCTGTCAGCTGCACAACGCCTGACATTGTTGCCAAAGTTCAACAACTCGTTCGTGAGGATCGACGTCGAGCCATTGAAGATCTTGCTCATGAAGTGGAAATTGGTTATGGGACATGCCAACGAATTTTAACTGATGAATTGACATCGTGTCGCCGCAAAATTTGTGCCTGGGATCCTGACTGCTGATCACAAAGCGTAGGGTATTGAAGTTTGCATAGACCTTCGTCAGGCCGTATCCGATAACCCATTACCGGCTACGAGAGGTGGCCGTACGCTTATGACCCGGAGACAAAACAATAATTTTCCCAGTGGAAGAGCCCGAACTCACCAAGACCCCCCCCCCCAAAAAAAACCAGACAAGTGAAGAGCAAAGTCAAGAGCATGCTCCTCGTTTTCTTTGATACCAAGGGCATTGAGAACAAAGAAATCGTCCTACCAAATCAAACAGTGAATTGCACGGACTATTGTGACGTTTTGCGACGGCTCTGTGAAAGTGTGCGGAGACGACGGCAAACTTTGGCGATAAGGGAACTGGTTGTTGCATCACGATAATGCGCCTGTCACAATTCCTTGTTCCCCATAAGCTTTTTGACGAAAAACAAGATGACGGTTGTCCCCCATTCACCGTAGTCGCCTGATTTGGCCCCCTGCGACTTCCCTCTATTACCCAGACAGAAAATCAAGTTGAAAGGACATGGGATCGACACAATTGAGAGGATTCAAGAAGAAACGCAGTCTGTGCTAAACACCCTCAAAGAACATGTCTTCCCAGATGCCCTTGGAAAATGGCAGAATCGCTGGGACCGGTGTATACGTGTGGAAGGGAACTATTTCGAGGGTGACGGCGGTCATTAGTCTCAAAGTGAGTTTTTGACCAGCATCAATCCCGAATATTCTGGACACCAGCTCGTAGGTAGATATTCTTAATAATGTATTAAATATGCCCACATAATAATACCAGTTAGCGTTATCGTAAAAGGTATTCTATTTTTAGTTGACTTCCGGGCATCAAACAAGGAAGATCATATCTTCAACGAAACTATTTCAGAAATCGTAGAATTGCAGCATATTTCTTTCCTTCATTCAAGAACATGAGAAAGTATATAACGGACATACCGATGTTATCATCCAACCTAAATGTGTGGCACATAGAACATTTTCGTCGTCTTTAGTCATCTGTGTTTTCGACCAAGAGATTCAAAAACAACTCCATTTGCTTTTTTCAAATGGGGCTATTTCAGCTAGCATCCAGGGTCATTTCAAATACCTACTATTTAAAAAGGGAATATCAGGAGTGTTCCAGGAAGCATGTGGCCAGGCTTGCCTCACATTGACTCGTATATAATTCTCCAAAACGAATTGAACCAGTTCAATACTCTTCCATACCATCACCTAAGGTTTTTTTTTTTTCAGTAGTGTTTGACGCCCGTTTTTACTACTGAGGCACCACAGGCGGTGGACACTGATGATACATGAAATGAAATGATATATTGGGAAAGAATATTTTTTTTTAAGGAAGGAAGCGTTCCAGGCCTAAGTTTTAGGTACCTCCCCGGCATTTGCCAGTTATGAAGACTGAGGAAAACCTGGAAAAACCCCAGTCAGGGAGGACGGTCCTGGTGGGATTCGAACCCCAGACCTCCCGCTCACAAGTCCGCGCCTTAACGACCTCGGCCACCTGTGGCGGTATCACCTAAGTTGAGTGAGTATAAAAGGTTTTAGTAAAATTCCCATATCCTGTAAAAATTAAGGTAATTTTGTTTTTGATACCAAATTTAACTTTTAACTTAAAGTGCAAGTATTTTCGCTTTTGGGTCTTATTAGTTAAATATGCAATCAAGGTGGGTTCTGGGCTTGAAAACTTGAGGGGATTCATCTAGACCGTAAAATTCTTTGAAGTCCCAATTAATAAAATGACGTAGAAAAGGGTTTAAAGTAATACGCCTGAATGTTTTCTGATAAATAATAGCGGAAAGTTAAATTGTTATTGTACAAATGATTAAATGTATACTATTTAGTCCGTGGTTGTGTTGTTTGCCTGTGCTAACACAACATGTATCTAAATTTAAAATTTGTAAACATTCCAAAAATATGTTTCCAACAAATTACTCCTCCGCACCCATTCAAAGTAGCAACCAGATAATTTATGAATACAGGAAATGGCGATATGCACCATTCAGAAAATGCTACGAAAACGGGGTGAAAATATCTGTGTAAGATTTGCAGCGTATTAACGAAGCGGTAAGAAATAATTAATATGTAATGGAGGGAACGATTTAGAAAAAGGAAATTATTTTATTATTTTGGCTTCTCAGGGGTAATGTAAAATTCTTCCTCTCCGACTATTGGTTTCCGCTGACTTATAGTTTTGCCACGGCTGTTGAGACTCTGATGCTGGATACTTTTATGGTCTGTGACCATAGGGGAGAGAGTAAATGGAGAGGGATTTCTTTATGGGAGATGAAACACAATTTATTGTTCACAAATTATTCCACATAAACTGTACAGCCGTTATTTTCTGGAGAATATGTGCCACTTTCGCTTTAACTATGGCGATCACTCTGACATTTCATAATTTGATAACGGCTGATCTTGCGATCAACTAAACCTGAGACGTAACTAAACTCAACTAATAAAACTTTACCGCTTCCACTCTTCCACTGAACGGAACTGAACTGACCATAAGAAATTGTTGGGGATTAAAATCAGCTAGTGTCCAACTTCGTGTAAAGCTAAATGAAAAGATAATGTAAAAGTAAACCCTCTACAGGAGGTTGTGGCAATATTATAATTTGTATAAAATTATATTATGCAAATATGTATCAAGAATTGTAAATAGTTTATTCTAGGAAGCAATTAATATTCGGTTGCGTGTTTAGGCGTCAGTGAATATTCAGATAAACCAGAAATGCATTTATCAATGATGTAAGCTATGAATTAGTGAATACTTAAAAAAGCAATATTATTCACAATATCAGTATAGAGGAATAATTATCCCAGCCACTTAAGTTTACAGTAATAGTCGTAACCTAATTTATAAAAAGTACTTTGGTCTTCTCGAAAAATCACCTATTTGAAATACAAAAACGTTTACTCCTAATTTTATTAGTTACGAAAATTGGAAAAGCGCAATATAAATCTAGAAAGATCCGTCAAAATCTTCAAAGGTAATTTATCTCTTTGTACTTCCCTAAAGTTTCGATTTACAGTTTAGAAAATGCTCTACATTTGATTTTCACATTTCTTCCCACCAACGAGAAGGAACAGCAGGAGATTTGTGAGTCAAAGAAGTGCTGACCTTATCTGTGGTAGAGATTGAATCCCTTGATACACTAAGCTTAATCCGGAACCTCGCTCATTGTTCCTACGTGGGGGCAATCAGTCTGGGAACGTATTCCATTAACTGTGGATGTCGTCACTTTACAGTTCTCACCCTCTCCATGCCTCTTCCAACGGAGGGCAAGGAAGAAGTTACTACATAAGTGTCTTAGCAGATCTCTAAAGACAAGTAATTTACCTTATGCTCTAAAGTAGTTTACATGTGAATGAGTGAGGCCACCCCAGTCTTACTTAAGGGGGACGGAGTTGTCATCTTCGATGTTCTTTCTTTCTTTCTTTTTTTTTTCTTTTTATTTTTCCCCGTTTCTTCCTTTGCTGTATATCTCCATCAGCTGCGGCCATTACAATCTCTATCACACCATACAGAATTCGATCATTTACAAACAAGCAACACACGCGTTTAGAGCTAGAATATGCTTTTGTGTGTATCATCGCAGATCCCCAAGCATGCAACGGTATTTTGAAAGGTTGCCAGAAGATCGTAAAAATAACAAATTTTACGACGGTGGAAAATAGCATATAGTTTCAGAAAAATGTGTGCGATTTAAGCAACATAGCTTTGTTCCAATCTCATAATAATATCATATTTCTAAACATGAATCGGCGCTAAAGGTCCCATTAATTTTTTCACTGTCATCTCTAACCGGTGAAATAAAAATAAAAAAATGATAAACTAAGATCATTAACCTATAATATGGTTCGGGACTTGTTTCCGTAAAGACATGGATAGAATCCTATTTTTATATTTTATTTATAACTCGATATAGATTTTTCAAAATTAGGTAAGTCGGAGGTTTACCTGAAACCCAAAATTTAAAATAGCTCTACCGGCACCAATTTTTGTTTTTCACAACAAAATTCGGAATATACCATTTAAATAACATAAAAAAAAAATAGAAAATCCGGAGTAGAGCTGAAAATTGACTTTTAAAAGAGTGGGGGTTAAATCAAAATTTAAAAATCCCTCTAGTGGCCGAAAGGCGTGTCTTTTCTCTATGTAACTCGGTATAGGTCGTTGAAATAAAATAGGAATAATGATTTCTGAAAATCAGTGAAATCAAAATGTTGGCAGTTGGGTTAACCTGACAACCAATATTTAAAATTTACTCAGCGGCACCATTATTATTTTTTTTTTTTTGCAACGAAACTCGGTATATACCATTTAAATAAAATAAAAATATTTTCTCAAAATTCGAAATTCGGGCCATAAGGTGTAAGGGGTTACCTGTAACCCAAAGTTTAAAAATCGCTCTAGCGGCACAAATATTTTCTTCTTCACAACAAAAGTTGGTATATACCATTTAAATAAGAACAATAGTTTCAGAAAATTAGAGAATTCGGACCTTTAGGTGTAGGGATTTGCTTGAAAACTGAAATTTTAAAAGCGCTCTTCCGTTTAATTTTCTCTCTTTGTTTTAAAATAAAACACATTTTAATTCAGCATATAAACTGTATTTAGAACGTTGCATATTTTTTATATTTAACAAAAGTAGCTTCGTGAAGATAGCAAATGTGAAATGTTAATGTAATATGTGTGTGAGAATTATATTTGTATGTAAAAACGCTCGTAATAGCCTTCAGAAGGCGTTTTCATTACATGTTTTTGCTACAATAAAATCAATAAATTTCATTGTCAATGAAAATCGATGGAACTTTCTATTGTTTATTGTAATTTATTTGCTTAGTATATTGTAATTATTTTTAAATAGTAACATTTTTTTCGTTTTATTGACACATATAAACTTCTTCTTAAGCACACAAGGTTTCCTTTTGCTATTTCTCTCTATTTTAATGAATGTAAATGTGAACCAAGAATTGGGTTCATAATAACAAAAATTTAAAATACCCAGTCAATATAGTTTACCTATCGATGTTCATACATTCCATTTATTTAATATTATAACATAATTTTGTGGATTAATCTCAATAATAATTATAATAATCATTCTAAAAATGTAATTTCTCCTTTGTAGTATTTATAGAGTACAAGAACTCTAATTTTTTTCCGCTTACTTGTGAAAATTAGAGTAGAGTACAGAAATTCACTTTCAAATGATTTGGAATTGAAAAACAACCAATTTAGTTAAGTAATGCATTATAGTTCAGTTTTTCTTTTATTAGTTATTCTACTTGAGGAGGAATTCGCTTAGTTTTCAAAGCTCCTGCATTTTTTTCTCCCAGTCTTGTAGCTAGAAGTTTTGAAGCTTCCCTTGGAAAATTTAAATATCTGGCCAAGTACTTTAATCTCATTTTGTGTTAAAGGTTCGGATGGGCCCTATGCCACTGCCCAACCAGTACCTTCAGATGACTTGACTAGCGTAGAAGTTTATTCAGAAGCAATACCTGAAGGTTTTTGGAAGGTTTAATACAGGAACATCATTCAAGCAGACTCCAAATGAGGATAAATCTTTCATCATTCCTTTTTGGTTTTTCATATTGATGCCTGTTACTTTACAATTAATTTTATTAAATCACCCAGGTCGTTGTTTTGCTTTCATTATAGCATTGAAAACCTGAAACTAAGAGCCTTTCGTCTTCCACTTTGACCAGGTTCTTAACTCTGCAATGTAGCCACTACACACTCTATGAAGGATCCACGTTTTATCCTGATACCCTAATTTTATCCCAAAATAACCAAACTGAGCACATTTAGCGAATGAATCTATGCTCGATCTCCGTGTTGTAATCATAAAATATTTACAAATATAACAAAATACATTTGAGTCATTCAAACATTTGTTCCTCCGCGTGGTTACAGTATAACAGACGAAATAATTCATTGAAATATTCTTTTAGACACAGATTAGGATGTTCTTGTAAAATTTCTAAGTTTGTACTTTCGCTCTTTTAATAAAAACCTATTATTATTATTATTATTATTATTATTATTATTATTATTATTATTATTATTACGTGATAAAAAGTAACGTATGGCAAACAATATTAAGTTATACTTTATACACATTATATTTCAGATAACATTGTTATTTTGCTTTAACTAAAACCACACAGTGACAGAGATGGAAGTCACGTCTGTTGATAATAATTACTCGGTTGTTGCTCTTGTCCAGCACTTCATCTCATATCACAAACCGTGTAACTGCAGAATTACAAATGTGTGTAGTTCCCACGGACCAGTTAATGAGTTTAACTTGAAATGTTGAGGTACTCTGGTGAATTAGTTTCATTGGTTTCCGAAAGTGCAGGTCATTAGAGACAGTGAACAACAGCCATGATACTGGTACGTACTATCTTGTTACAGATTCAAGTCAATCTTTCCCTTACACAGTGCAAACATACATATACTTAAATACGCATTAACATACTACCTGCAAGCAGGGAAATAAATTTTCATCCGTGTTAATAATCACCGCACCTCTGACTTACCCTCTTCAAATAGAAAATCTCTCTCTCTCTCTCTCTCTCTCTCTCTATATATATATATATATATATATATATATATATATATATATATTCAGTGCCTCTGACAGCTTCATATTTTGTTAGGCACTTCAATATGGTTGCTAGAACTAATGGTTGGTCTGATGATCATAAACTCCAATTTTTTCCTTGCTATTTACAGAATATATCAAACTTCATACTGATGCTAGTAGTTTAGGCGTTGGCTGCATTTTACCACAGAAGATGGATGGATCAAGGTATTCTAAAAGGGTAGATTATCACCCACTATTATATAATATACTAGTTATCAATGGAAAAATGAAATACATGGGATTAAAATAAAACCAAGCACATCTTTAAAGACTTTACTGTATGCTGACTATTGCAACGGGACATCCAGATTTGATCCCGTACAAATAATCAACTAAGATCAAGATTTAATCATGTGTAACTAATTATCCTAGTGTATTTCCATAGATTAATGTTTTATGACACATTTATATGAATGAAGTACATTGTTCAGAAGCAGAAATTTCTGCTGTAAAGATGAAAACTTTCATGTAACATAAGCGACTTTCTGGTGCCATGAGAAAGTTCATTCATTAGCTAGGGAACCTTTCTTTCTTTTCATCTCCATAAAATACGTCCTTGAAAAAGATTGTGGTGAATAGCTTTTACCTTGGGCAACCGTTCCTTAAAAAGAGTATAGCTAACATCTATGAATTTCAAAATGTCTTTTCGAGAAACTTCTAGCGGCAAGAGATTAAACCACTCAAGAAGTGAACCTGGTAATGCATCTGCAATGTTCAAAAATTTGAATTCTCATAGAATATGCGTAGAAAGTCTATTAAAAGCACTTTTAAGGTTTTTTACAGACAATTCGCTTAGGGAAACGACTAAGGACGGATCGCTTCGGAAAGCTAAGAAACAATTCGCTTCGTGAAGTGACATAGGGCCGTTCAATTTAGATAGTGAGAAATATATGCCTACATTTACGACACGATAAAGAGTCTCAAGCAAAAAGGGGGGGGGGCCTCTGAGAAAAATTTGTCAGCCGTTTCAGGCCTTATTTCAATGGGATGCTGATGACCTGGGATGTTAAAGAGCGTCGTTAAATAAATCAAATTAAAAAAAAAGTCAGAAAGAGGAAGCAAGTGAAGAAAAATCAGAAAAAATATGGAAATTATGGATTTGGCCAGCATTAAATAAATGCTTAAATTGTGCTAAAATGTCATAACAGTTTTCCAGAAAATAACATTTTTTTCACACACATTCTCATTACCTATTTAAATTTCCCATTAAAACTTGGAGGCATGTTTACAACTGTGCATTTCATAACCCTGCATAATAATGTTTTAATACTTAATAAGCTATGGCATTTGTCATCAGGCATATCAATAAATTTTGCGGAAAAAAATAATAATATCATGTAAATCAAATAGTAAAAAGGCTATGACTTTAAAAATGTTGTAGCACCAGAATGTTTTCCGCAGTATAAATAGCTTAAAAACAATGCTTTACCTTCCATTGGATACTGTGATATTGAATGGCCCCTATACCGTTACCGTTAAAGTATATACCGAGGGTGCCAAAAATGTATACACACTTTTATAGTAGATACCTATTATTATACTTCAAAGTTGGGCCGAAAAACAACAGTAATGTGTAGTGTGATGTTCTGTAAACAGAAGTGATTCACATACATTATGATAGCGTTGCTACGTGACAGGTAAATCAACAATGAAACTGTAAAAGTCTAAAATGATTAGTGTTCATCATTTTCTGTTTGTGTGAATTGAGTTTTGTTATGTTAACACAGTTTTTTCTTTGCTTGAAGTGTGCATAGTTTTTTGGCACTCTCTGTATTTAAATTTTAAAAGAGTATACTATACGCACTATTTTTATGTACATATGTTTCAAACAAGATGTGTTTTCATCGTGTTCTTCATAGTTCTATGCACTCGTATTCTGCATTCTTTCTTTGAATGAAAATCGTATGTGCTTATTTGAGATGGTTTAATATAATGCAAATTTGAGCAAATAATGAGAATTCAATTGATTTAAACTACTATGTAACACATATATATTGTAAATGAACTGGCTACTGCCTTCTTGGTATAATGGGTAGTGTTCAATCCCCGGTACCTGCTTGGAAACTTTCTAAGTAAGGGAGGTCTGGAAAGGGGTTCACTCAGCCTTGTGAGGGCGATAGAGTGGTGACGCTTTGATCTCAAAGCCGCATGATAGATGAACAGCGGGGTGCTGGATCATATGCCCCCTTCAATACTGTCCTTTATCAATAAAGTCGCAAGACGGAGTTAGAGGGCGCAACAGTGACTGCAGCACGCTATAGAGGAAAAAAAAAATTTTTTTTTGAATGATTTATTTATGGACGCTCTTTAACAGCTCAGGTCATCAGCGTCCCATTCAACTCAGTGCGTGAAACGGCCGACAAATTTTGCTCAGAGGCCTCTCATTCAGGCTTGAGGTTCTTTTTCGTGCCGTAAATGTACGACACGGGACCCACGGCTTTACTTCCCTTCCGAAGGAAGCCATACTTAGGATTTTTACACCCGAAAAAATCCATCGGTCCTGGCCGGGTTCGAACCCGCGATCTTGGGTTAGGAGGCAAGTATGGTAACCACTACACCACCAGGACCGACTGCTATAGAGGAGAAGGGAGCATACTGGCAGGGGGGGTGACACTGATAGTTTTAAAATTACCAGTTTAAATAAATAAATACTCTTAACAATTTAATCTAATGTGTATCAAATCGGTAATCAGCAAATGGGTCATAATTAAAATGATTTGTTTTAATAAGAATACGAAGGTGGTTAAAGACCACGTTTCTTATACTTAAGCCTGGATGCAACAATAATCCAGAACGGTATAAAACACAGAAAGTAACTGTTTTTAAGACAATGAACCCTACACTTCTGAAATTGAAGAAGCTCTGTGGAGATGCCGCACTACGCGGCCGTTCGAACTTTGCACGGGGATATACACTCACTTTAATACAATCGCATTTTCCATTTTCGTAAGCACAGTCCTTGTATCAATGTAGCTTAAAATGAGTTTTTATGGAAGCGAGTGGTGGACTGAATGGGAGGATTACTGGAATAAGCTACCTCTTCTTCCTAATTGCATGCACTTGCCTCAGTAATGGGACCGCTGTAGGAAATCTCTTACAGCTCCTCCGCCAATCTCTGCTCGCGTATTATGACAAAAGTGGAGGCTGCATTTAGCGAAATTTAATTATAAGCCTTCGCGCAGATTCGCGATTTATATCAACACAGATATCCATATTAACTGTGTGCATTCAAGAAGGAGTTCTAACGACCAAGTGGCACTGTAATGTTGTTTCTATCCTGTTCTGTAAGGGCTTTAGTCTCGCAAAAGCTAGTATTTTTTAGCTTATTTTCATATTATGTTTCTATTCTTCTTCTTCTTTTTTGTTTGTTTTTCATCACAAGCAACTTGTCGTCACTTTCTGCTGGAACCATAGTTTCCATCTATCCTTACCTCTAATTATAATTAGTGTGTTATACGCCTAGGCGGTAGTGCCCAAAAATAATGATAGTTTTGAACTTCGTTGACAATAATTCGCATTAATCAGTTCCTTGGGTGTTGCAAACACGAATGATACTCTTTTAAGAGTAGACGTCTCATTTTCTTCTCCTTCTTCTTCTTTTACCCATATTATTTCTGGTATTTACGAGGTGGTACACACAATATTCGGGACTGGTGCTGCCATCTCGACAGTAGCCGCAGTAGAGCTTTGTGCCGCTAAGTGGCAACACTAGCATATCTGATCAGTGAGTGTTTAAAGTTTCATGCAACTGGATAGATGTGTTGAGATTCTATAGTACTTTTCATGATACTCTGTGTGTAGTGTGTGCCGATTTTACGATGGATCCAAGATTAGAACAGAGAGTGTGCATCAAATTCCGTGCAAATCTCGGGGAAAATTCTACAGAGACCCTCGCAATGATTCAGCAAGTATTTAGGGGGACAATGCATGAGCCCTACACGTGTGTTTGAGTGGCATGCTCGGTTCAGGGTCGGCCGTACAGTTATTGAAGACGATGCTCACACTGGTAGGCCCGTCAGCGACCTAGTTGTGCATATTGATGACACAACGAGAGCAAGACCAAAGATACGAGTACACAGTATCCAATGCTGGCCAGATTATGCGTAGCTCTGTCGCAAAACATAGCATGATAAGAACAGTTTTAGCAAATGACGCACTGTTGATGTGCGCTGGTGATTTTGTGTACGAGGTTTCTTCAAAAAGTATCGCGAATTTTGAATTTCCGCGAGCTACGTATATTCGATTTTCGATTGTTTTGTGGCGTTATGTTGGTACTCATGTCCCTTACTTATACTGACAGGCTCGGCCATTTTGAATGTTCAGTTAATTGTTGACAGCTATTTTGCTTGGACGTGTTTTGGCTCGTCTTCGACTTTTGCCTATTCCAAAAATGGAACAAAGAATCAGTATCAAATTTTGTGTGAAAAACAAAATTAAGTGCGCGGATGCATTTCGAAGGTTGACTGTGGCATATGGTGAAGCTACCTTGAACCAAAACAACGTTTATCGGTGGTACAAAATGTTCTCAGAGGGTCGAGAAGATGTGAACGACGAGGAGCCGAGCCCGAGCTCGTCAACAACAAACGAAAACATTGAAGAAGTGAAGAAAATAGTATTGGCCAATCGCCGAATCACCGTTAGAGAAGTTGCTGAGGACCTAAACATATCGATCGTGTCATTCGATTTTTGCCAATGATTAGGGCATGAGACGGGTTGCTGCAAACACCATCGCATTAACGTTGCTAAGGAGCTATTGAATTCTGTTCGCGACGACCCAAATTTGCTCCAGAGGGTCATAACTGGTGACGAATCATGGGTTTATGGTTATGACATGGAAACTAAAGCTCAATCTTCCCAATGGATGCTGCCACACGAGCCAAGACCGAAAAAAGCGCGACAAGTTCGGTCGAATGTGAAGGTTTTGCTTAGTTTTCTTCGATTGCAGGGGCGTGATGCATCATGAGTTCTTACCACAGGGTAGAACGGTCAATAAGGAATATTACCTGTAAGTTATGCGCAATTTGCGCGAAGCAATCCGCCAGAAACGCCCGGATTTGTAGAAGAACAAAAATTGACTTTTGCTCCATGATAATGCCCCTGCTCACACATCGCTGCTTGTGCGCGAATTTTTGGGCAAAAACAACACACTTATGATGCCGCAGCCACCGTAATCCCCAGACCTGGCCCCCTGTGAATTTTTTTTGTTCCCAAAACTGAAGAGGCCCATGGAAGGACGACGCTACGTCACGATTGAGGAGATAAAGACGGCATCGAAGGAGGAGCTGAACAAGATCACAAAAAACGACTTTTAAAGTGCTTCGAGGATTGGAAAAAACGTTGGCACAAGTGTATAATATTTGGCGGGGATTACTTTGAAGGGGACAAAATAGATATTCATGAATAAATAAATACTTTTTGAAAAAACACAAAATTCGCGATACTTTTTGAACAAACCTCGTATATCTGCAATAATTAGCAAAAGCACACCGTACTGCATACTCTCAGTTACTTCAACCGACATCAACGCTTCGGGATGTATAGGAAAATAAAAGTTTGTCACCATGTTTCAATAAGAAAATTAGGGTAGCAACGGAAGAAGTTGTTTTTTCCATTGACTTTGCATCAAAGTACGTTGATTTCATATCGGAGCTTGTGCGAACTCTGGTAGAAGTCACAGTTGCCACGTTCACTCACTTCCCTCCAACTGGGTGCACTTGTGCAAGCTGGAGATGTACAACTTTAGTTTCAGGTTTAGTGTTAGACTGAAGAGCGAGTGAATCTTTAAAGTTCCTCTTTATTATATAAAAGCATACATTTCACACTAGGAAAGGAAGGATCGGACTTGAAAAATTCGGGCCCCGACCGGGATTCGGATCACGCACCTTCAGCCCTTTCGTGCTGACGCTCCAATCAACTGAGTTACCGTGTCCTCAAAGGATTCTGTTCTTCGAATGCTGAGGTTGGGACGTATTATCCTGGAACTACATGTTCCTGAGCACAGCAAATGCAGATCAACAACAAACTATTACAGTAGTGTAATAGAGCGGATAAGGACATAAGGAAACACTTCATGGGCGGTCAGCGATTGGAAATAAAACAGCTGCATAACTGAGGAAGACATCTTTCGTTACTTCTTGAATTTTTTCTTACTATTTTCTTTTTTATCTTCTTGATAGGATACAATCCTATGCTATTGTTGGTTTTTTTATCTCAATTCATTCGTTCACAATATTTTCTATTGCATTGCATTGTTTAAATATCCATTCTCTGTCCTACATTACCATTTCTAACCACTTTTTCTCAAAACTCGAGGGAATATCGCCTTTAACTCCAAGATTTTCTGCATTGTTTTCATATTCACCAACTTGTTTCCCCTTATCCCACTTCTCGATCCTAAGTTTTGTTCTCACTTCTTTAGTTTCACTACATTACAAAATTGCATGCCAGTAACTATCTTGCATTTCACACATCGGACATTCCTCTATGTTTAAACCTCCTTTCAGATTTACTACCCCTATCCAGGTCCATGCGATTCCCTCCCTCGTCCACCTGTCACATAAATCCCTATAATTCTCTATACTCCTATTTCCTTAAACTCCCTATAACCCTCAATGATTTTTTACTACTAAAACTACCCAATATCTCCTGTTTTTCCACATCATCAATTCTTTGTTTAATTTCTCTCCAAAAACCTGTTTCTTTACTTTCCCTATCATGCCATAGCATACCCAAGTCTATTTTTCCCATCATCTCATTGATTCTACTAACCCAAGTATTTCCTTCCCTCAGTTTCTCTTGCGTCACTACACGGTGTTTCAAAATACAATTTTCTTCTAAATTGTTAATCCTAAGCCAATATTTCAGAGTTCTTGTCATTGTTTTTCCTTTACCCCCTTCTCTACCTAATTCAGCTTTTGGGAGGCCCATAATTTGATTTTAGAAATTCCTGTGAATCAAGTAGCCATCACTACTCCAAATTTCTACCCCAAACATCATTTTAGCCTCTACTGCTACCGTATATGTTTTCTCCAAACATTTTGTATGCATTTCAGATTTTAATAGAATCAATTCTAGTGGTGGACTTTCTTCCCTTTTCCAGTCAATTGCTATTCAATCATAGCAATGAATAATAAAAAATTGCCTGTATTGGTTGAACTCAATCACCAGAATTTTCCAGTTATCCACTTCACCAACAGGAAATACATCTGTATTATTAGTTAAAATTGAAGAGTGTATATGTTATATATATACAGGGATATTTTTCTTTAAACGCATTTTAATAATATGTTTAACAAAAGCATTAAACTTAGTAGTTACGGAAATCTTTAAAGAAATATAAAGTCCCGTCCATTTGCAGTTAACAGCTCTCAACACACTGGAATATACTACTCAAGATGATAGTGCTTAATTGCCTGTCATAAAAGCAACAAACGAATTTACTGCCTTATAGTTATATAAAGTGTCTGTGTTATATAGCTATCAAATAAATGTATTAATCACATATTTTTCCAAAATATTTAGTTTACCATCTTTGAGTATACGTCTACAATAATTAAGGTAACACAGAATAATATTTTTGAAATTTATCATTTTCGGAACCGTTGGTTTAAATTAATTTGAAGTATCAAGTTGTTTCTGACGCTACGGTCGCCAGTGCCTGCAGAGGAAGAAGTACAGAACCGTTAGAAGTGGGAGGGTTTAGAAGTGTTGGGAGAGTTGTGGTGCAGACGTTATTTGTTAAACAATAACGGATTTTAAATATTTTTATTTGAAAACCCCTGTCTTTGCATATATTATCTGGATGCTGCTCTAAATCTAACACTTCTCTTCTAGTGAAACGAAAATATCCAGTTATTATTGCAATTATTTCTGTATTTTCAAATTTTATTCCATGATAATTTTAAATTATATTATCTGCAATTACATACTTTTCTGGCAGATTAAGGCGTAAATGTCCCTTATGTTCTTCAAGCCTTGTTTTAATAGATCTTCCGGTCATGTTAATGAATAATTTCTACATTCCATCTTATATAGTTTCATTCCAGTTAAAAAAAAAAGTAATTGCAACAATAAGAGGGTATTTTAAAACCTAGCTAGAAGAAAGGACTTAGAAATTAGTTGTCAAAAATGTTACCACTAGACCATGAAGCTGGTCAAGTGATTGTTGTCTAAAGATTCTGCTCCGATTTTGAAATTTTATATTCAGAAATAAGTTCTACTTTATGTTTATTTACAACAATTAAGAATTTTATGCAACAATTAAAATGTGTACACAAGTTACAAAGGTTAACCTTATAACGCAGAAATGTTGAACAAATGTTTATTTAGTACACAAAATTCAGTGCATGAACAGCTAACAAGTTAACTCGGAATTTCACTTGTCGATACGCTAAGATTTACTACCATTTGTGCTAATCGTTGGAATTACTAAAGCTCGAAAGGACGCCCTTCTAAGGCATTAGTTAAAGCATGTCCTCGAAAGGAACTTTGTGATTAGGGTTACAATGCTGTTCAAGTTCTGTAAAGCTGGAGATGGGTAATTCATGCCTATAAATATGCAACAACAGATTATTAGGGGTGCTTGGGTAGAGGACGGTTTCAAATCTGCTTCGGTCAGGTGGCGGGTGGGATGTTTATCCCTTAAAAGATAAACCCTGGCAAATTTATGTCACTTTTGCGTTATTATTAATTAACTACTTCATTAATTCTCTCATTCATTCGTGATCTCAAAGAGCATGGTGGTTGGCACTGTACGTTAAACAATTACAACGTAAATATTATATTGTATACACAGCTAATGATATGCTTGATTGATGGATATTCATAAGTGGAAATGTGCAAAAATATAAATGTATATACTAATGAAAGTATTATCTAGTTATTGCTAGAGGATCATTTACAGCATCTGTCTTTTCACACAATTCACATCGGTCACTAATAAAAGTCTTTTGGAGTCAACTCTTACACTAAAAGTGAAATACTAGAGTTGGCTTCATATAAAACCAATTCGAAGCTACAATACACTCGAGAAGGTGCAGTAGGAAATCTGTCTCCGAAATTTCAAATAAAGTAGCGTTCTGAAGCACATAATCTATATATAATATATACGAACAAAGTTTTACAATCTTATCACACACTTAGTTATATCTGCGCTGGAAGTATTTATTACCACCGGAAATAGATCATATGGTCATCCATATAATAGCTAACGACATTTATGATGTGTTTCTTTCTTTTTTTAATGGTGTTTAACGCCGGGTATCACAAGCGGTGCACACTGATGATGCATGAAATGAAACGATAAATTGAAAAGAAACTCCCAATCTTTGTTAAGGGTACCTGCCCGGTATTTGCCACTTATGAAGACTGAGAAAAGCCTGAAAAAAGAATAAAAACCCTCAATCAGACAGAAAGATCCTGGTAGGAACCTCTCGGGTGTCCATATATCTTAAAGACCCTGGCTGGCTATCTGTGTCGGTGATGTGATTCGTGAATGTGAACAAGCAAAATAAAAAGAAACACTTCAATGAAAACAAAATCAATAGTTAATAATTGGATGATTGTTAATATTCGAGAATTGTACTTAAAAAGGTGCTGTATCTCACACAAGTGTGAAATATTTTCTTACTGAAACGAGAGTGTCAGATATAATATTAGATGGAAAGTAGTTACTCTAAATGATAATTGTGTTTCTATTCCTTGATCAATAGCCGATGCTACTATGAACTAATATTTTTATTTCTGTTCTTTATATTATTTTGTTATTTTGTGTTTTAAGTTATTGAAATTAATATATGAATATAGGTACATAGATTTAAAAGTCGCTGTTTTCAATACATATATTAGTACTCCATAGTTTAAAGAGTAAAGGGGAAAGATAACCTGGTTTTAAGTGTTATGTTTTGATTAATACGAAAGCTTACTGTTATTTAATAATATTAGTTTAAAAATGTGTTCATTTTAGATTTTTTATTGAAAATTTCATTTTTATAGGCGATATAAAAGATTTAAGGCACAGATGTCCAAAACTGTCTTGTGATTGCGTCATAGTTATTTTGCCTTCATTCCCCTGCTGTTAGAAACCCTTTGATCTCTACCTCATGTTTCCTACCACTTACACATTAACAAACGTTGCTGGGGTGACTGAAACACCATGAAGATGTCTAGATATCCAGAAAGTGTAATTAGAACAATTAAATGAGGAAGTTTTAAATGGAGTAGGAAGGAAATGTGAGCAGATAATGTGAAATACTTTATATGTTCAAATATCATTAAAACAATTATGCTATACAATCTCACCTCAATAACAGCCACCCTGAAAGTGCACAGCTGAAATCATTGTTATTACTATAGTTCGATATTTAGAATGTTGCTATTATATCTGTATTTTCAATCATGATCCTAGTGTTAGAGCGAGCCAAGAGACCTAATGAATTGATAAACAGTTTCTCACTGATGCTACATCAATAAACCTGGCAGAAAAAGTAAGATTATTTAGTTACATAGTAGCATAGGAAAACAGCAAAGCTATAAAACCTTTTTAGGAATGGGAACTTTTAAAACAGTACATGGCTTAATGCTAAAATTCAGTGCCCCAAAAATAGGCGCAATTTTTAAACTACACTACTCAAAATAATTAGAGAAACACATGTTTAAATCAAAGCCCCAAAATAAATATTTACACAATTAAATTTTTGACAGTTTATAATTATAAATTGAAGAACTGTATAAACTTAGAATGGGTATTCTAACAAAATTTTGATTCACAGCATTAGGAATATGAATAAATTATTGATTGATACAGAAGACAAAGTGGAAATACAAGATTACACTGTGTAGTAGTAAATGTTTCCATGGTTATTTCAAGACTCAAACCTAGTGTGTCCGCCTTGAGCTGCGTTGACTGCATAAAACCCACGTGGCATGCTTCGCATCAGCCTCCTAATAAAGATTTGTGCGATTCTCTCCCATTCTTCAATGAGTGCATTTGCGAGTTCTTCCAGGTTCTGTGGCACAGCAGGACGCTTGCGAACAAGTTTTTCCAGTTTATCCCACAAATGCTCAATCGAATTGAGTCAGGGCTGCATGCAGGCCCGAATTCAGCATTCTTGCAGGACATCTTCGGTATTCCGTGCTGTATGAGATTTAGTATTAATCATGCATTAGCAGAAAATTAGGATCCATCCAAGCAAAGGGTACGACATGTAAACATCACATTCATGCGCTCGGGAACAACAAGCTCTGTTCGAGACTCAATAGTAATGCCAGTCCAAGCCATAATCGAACCGTCTGCAAATCTATCACGTTCAATAATGGCGGCTGGAGCAAAACGTTCACCTGGACGTCTCCATACACCTGTATGACCATTACAACCCTTCAAACGAAATCTTGACTCGTCTGTGAAGAGACCAGCCTTCCATTGGCAGAGCTGTCAGTTGAGATGATTCTGAGCACATATCAGCCAGGCTTTCCTTGTTCTGACGTGTCAAACGAGGGGCTAGAAAGAGGATTCTAGATTTCGAACCTGCATTTCTCATTCTGTTTCTTACAATCTGATCAGAAATCACCACTCAGTTGTTGTGCTTATATCATTTTGTAGACCTCTGACTGTAGGTTTGCGTCTGCACAAAGCTGATATCCATCCTGTACCTCTGATGTCTTCTTCTCATGCCCTTGTCTGGGCCTCCTCTTTTATCCACCTGTCTCTATATATCGGCTCCAAACACTATGGATGACAGAAGAGCTGACATGCAGAATCCTGGAGACAAAGCGAATGGAATCGTCATCTTCAATCCATGCAACTGCTTGAGCGATTGATGTTTCATTCAGATGTCTCTGTATTATCCTCAGAGAACACAAAATAATACTTTCCTACCACAGAGTGCTGCTAAAACTGATTTTCAGAAAAATAAGTCAAAGAGCTCTCACTTTTGAAACTTAACTAACTTATTCAGAGAAAAATTAACAAATCCTAAAATATCTTTATTCTATTTTTATAACATCTGACTGTTAAATTTTTCATTGTATAAGTATTTATTTTGGGGCTTTGATTTAAACAAATCAATTTTTTGAGCAGTGTATAACTCGAAGAATGTAAGTGTTATTCAAAGATATTGGCAGGCAAGTGGTTGTTAAAATATGTGAATTCCAACATTTTATTTAACTTCAAATGGGGGTAGAACAGCTCAATTGACTATTGGTATAAATAGATAAATAAAGGGCAGTATTTCAGAAGATTTGTTGTACATGGTTCCATTAAAAGGCAATTAACAGGAAATGAAATAGTTAATGTTATTCTTGCGTATGCAGAAAATCTATTTGTAGTGGTATAAACTCGTATCAGTGACTGTTGATGGGAAGCCATTGTTGGAGCTACAAATGGTTTTATTGGCAGATAGAAAAATGTCTTAATGTAAAGTTTAGAGATACTCTACTCAATATAATGTCTTATTCACCAATAAGTCCTAAGTGTTATTCGATGTATATGGAATCAGTCAAGAATGTGGTAACACAATTTAAATAATATATAAATAACAATGCATTGAAACATTTTCACTTCAGAAATTTCTAGAAAGTGTAGGTGAACAAAGGTGAAGATCGTCGATATGCCCGATAGCGATGAAATGTCAAGAAGAGTGTTTTTATCTATCTAACGTAATACCTAAACTCATGAAAGAGAAATGAATTCTGCGGAACTGAGCAACGTTAACTGAGTTTGCGATAAGCACAACCATTTGAATAATCTTAATATCTCCTTGCAAGGTCTCCAGCAAAATATTGTTAATATGTATTGTTGCATCGTTATCTATTCACTAGAGCTTTTCAGCGAACGTATCACGGAGGCCTATTTTCATTTCTTGTGAACCCTCTTGCATGTTCCTCCAAACAATTCCCTTTATACAGTGAGGTTCTGAACAATCTGACATGTGAGGGAAATCACGGAGAAACGTTTTGCAGATTTAAAAAACTTTGAAAAACCACATTGTATTTTCGGTACTTGTAAGCAAAACCAAAGATTAGATACACAGTAATAATGTATATATTTGCAAACTGGTACTGTAAAAAAAGCAAAAGTATGCATATCGCTATGTCACACACATTTCCGTACATTAATAAGTAAGGTTGGCTCTCTCGCTAGTTTTATGACAGCTGTATTTGCACATGAGAGTAATTTTTTTTTCACACTGTAAACTGTAAACTCTACATCTAAGAAACGCATATCTGCCCGGCGTCTTCATGTCCAGTTACGATTACATGATATAACCCTTTATTTCAATTCTGTAATTTTGAAGAAAAAAAACTGGGTGCAATATAAATGTACACACACTTTCACAGTAGATATCTATTTAATATATTTCAAAGTTGGACTGAAAAACAACAGTAATGTGTAGTATGATGTTCTGTAAACAGGTGTGAGTGACTTACATTATGATAGCGTTGTTACGTGACAGGTATATCAACAATGAACAAATGAAGCTAAGACCGCATGATGTTCTGTAAACAGATGTGACACACATTAAGCTATGCTAGCATTGCTACAACAAATGGAGTCAAGATTATCGTTTGAACAGAGGAAAACAATTTTGAAGTGGTACTGGAAAACGAGAATGGTGTTGAAGTTCAAAGGCAGTGGTGACATGTGTACAGAACAGAACCGTCAACGCGAGTAACAATTGCACGCATTATTCGAGCCAAATTTGAGACTCATAGTGCAGTATACGATGTTCACAAGGGCAGATCTGGGAGACCTCGCACAGCAATAAGCCCCGCGTTCTCGGCTATGGTTTTGTAACGTTTTGAACACTCACCGCAGAAATCTACAAAGCAATGTGCACGAGAGACTGGGATTAGCAGAACCAGCGTACTCGTATTAGCAAAGTTGAAAGTTTGCATGTATTAAATGAAGATGACCCTGCAATGGCACGTGCTGCAATCGCTGAGGACACTTTCGCAAACGTTGCTCAATCAGTAGTTCAACGTACTCAGAAGAGTATCGACGTCGATGGTGGGCATTTTGAGCAACTATTGTAACTGTAAAAATCTAATTGCAAATCTAAGTGCTCATCATTTTCTGTTTGTGTGAATTCAGTTTTGTTATGTTAACAAATTGTTTTCTTTCCTTGAAATATATATATACATTTTGGCACCCTCTGTATTTATTAATAATTTATATTCAGTTTATAACTGTTTATTTATTACACATTCAGTAACTAGTAACAAATTGAAGAGAAAATTATGTCAGTAAGCCGCTACTAAGTGGATTGACGTTTACTGTTTCCTTGTTCACTGCTTTACTTACCTGTCTCAGTTTTACTCCTTACCTGGTCCTTCTATAAAGTGGATATTAGCAGTTTTGTCCCTGGCTTGCCCACATATAGTTTAAACTTAAGGTCTCAAAACCCTACATCGGAAAAAGTAACACTTTTTTCATCACTTTTGCAATCAAATTAATGTTATAAAATAATAACTAGTAGTATTCAATAATATGTAACTAATTGCATCTATATATTAAATAAAATGAAAACGACTTCGATCAAAAGTGAATATGGTTCCTTTAAAGATAGGATTAAAGAGTGCAAAAAAATGTAAAACATCTTAAAATGTGTACACTGCAAAATATTAAAAGAAATAAATGCCTGAAGTAGGACATTCGAAAATATGGCATGATAATTAAAATAGAATGTTTCTCACCAAAATATGAAAGAAGAAAAGTGCATTCTATGAATGTTCCCAAACATGAATTTAATATTATCTTGAAAATGATATTAACAGAAATGTTAGGAAATAATATTGTCCAGAAGAGGAGACGTAATCTTGCCAAGCAGGTAAATCTAAGTGACCTACTTTCTCCCCTCCACGCATCAAGACCGAGGAAGAAGGATGGAAGATTCGAAACCCGTAAATAGTAGACAGCTGAGCGGAAGGGCAATGCTCCAAGTTCAGTGTTACAGAGGTATTCGACCGCATTGTTCAACCGCGTCTGCTGGAGTGAGTTCCGCTAACTGAGCTCCTGAAAGGAGATACATATAGTGTTGTGTATATCGGAATGTGCATAAAAAGTGATCACATCATGGGTAGGTGCGAAAAGAAGTGTAATGCAAAACGCCTTTCAAACTGCAAACAAATGTGTTTATTACCATGGTCCCTCAACGTTGCTGTTTCTGTGGTGAGAACACTGCCTTAAACTCATATATACGTGCCAATTAATTAAAAATATTCATATTTCTAGTACATTATAGTTCTAACTGAACAGGAATAACAGCAACCCAGCTATGATCCAACTCCAGCTAAGGCCAGATGAATCCTAATATTAATAAACCACTTTGAATGTGTTTTTCAATTGATTATTTATTATAAATGCAAATCACTGATTAAATTTATACAGAAAAATGAGGTAGAAGAAGAGAATATATTGCAATGCGAAAATAAGACAACTGAAATGTTCTTTATGTCAGGAATTAACTTTTTTGCCAAAATTAAATAATCCAAAAGCATAAATGTTTCCGTCTCTATCATCAGTTGGTAATTTCAATAATATGGCTGAAAGAATGCATATTCGTTTTAATTATTGGTATGTGGGCACATTCTTTGGTGATATATCATCCTCCAATAGAAAATGTCAACTTTCCTTTTCTTACAAAAATATAAATACTTATCATTTTTGACACGTCTTTAAGCCGTTCATATTCTATGATATTTTGTTCCACACTGTTATAGTAAATAAAAAGACCATGAAAGCCGCCTCTCTTCTCAACAACAATTAAATTAAATTTTAATGTGTTTGTTGTAAATCGGATAATGGCGGCACTGTTTTACCTGTTAATTATATCACGAAGTACACTTTTCTGCTTAATATGATCAGCGATAACAATACATATTTTCTATTGTAAATGAGATGAGAAATAACTCTATCCAATTTGTTCCTATATACTATATTTAAAATGTTATTTATTCACTCTAGAACAGTGTTTATCACTACGAAATCACCGCCTTTAATAAAATCTAGAAAACTACTAAAATTCGCCTTATTCTAGCGAATGTAAACAAAAAAATACATAATTTGGGCCGTGTATGAAGATATCACAGAACCTGGGTTGTCTTATATTCCCACTGGAAGAAATTAGCTTTATTTATTTATTTTGAGTTCTTCTGTTTTTTCTATAAAAAATTGATAGCGATCTGCTTATGTAACCACAGAATTTCTTCCGGAATTTCAGAAGGAGCAAGTTCCCGTAAGCATTAAAAGAGGAATGTGTTTGGCATTTACATTTTCAATTTCATAGTTTTTTCTTTCTTTTTTATATCCACACTGAAAACAAGATGAAAGTCATTTTATAAGAGCAGCCTAAATAACATGCGTTATGCGAAATTCCCAGAGTATTTAAACAAAATAATCTAATAAGCTTTGCAATAAAATTCTTTCTTTTAGAAAAAAAGTTAATCTCAGCCTTTACTTTCAAGAGGAAAACCGAAGCATAGCAGTGACAATTTCTCTGTAGTTACTTTTTCATACCCTGTTCAGATAGCGATATCGTAGCCCATTACGACAGGAGCTCTGTTTAACAAGAGGTATTTTTATTTCTGCTGCAGCAAACAGTTGATTATTTTATATGGCATTTAAAGTGATGCATAATAGTAATTAAAATAAATAAAATCTGCGTCTATGAAGGCTGTTGTTAAATCCAGAAACTACACTGGTAAACAGTCATACTGTTTGCAAACATCTCCAACTTAAGAAAAGGTCTTACGGCTCATCGTTGACTGTAAAATATTTTGAACATTTGAATGTCCGGAGGGTTGTTAGTAAATACAAAATGAATATATTCATGTTAAATTGATATTAGGTTGTTTAACGTAATTTGAATCAGGATTCTCTAATACCATTGCGATTAAGCAGTGAAGTTAATTGCTACCTCTATAGATCTGCAGTTGTGTGTCGAATGAAGATGCAATGATCAGTTCTAAGTTTGTGTTTCAATTTCCTCTTTTCCTTGGCAATGGTAACGTTACGAAAATTTAAAGTTGCGTTTTTCATGCTGTCGTTAAATTAGGATGATGATACATTTTTCCAGTTGATATTTGGAAATTTGGCCATTATATAACCAAATGAAGATTTTAATATACGTTTCAATAATAAAAAAAAAGAATATAAAATTTATGGATTGACTTTGTAATGGGAAATGATAAGCACCACGTTGTAATGACAATGTATGACGTGATAATTGGTAAGAATGCGAATTTTTTCTCGATTTGTTAAGTTGGTCCGACGATGAGGAGTAATATGAGTGCCGTATCTCCTTTCCCACTGCACCTTTGGGAACATATGCGTCGTCAGTAGTATATATCCCTCCTCGCGTGATTTTTATATCAAATTGATATCAAAAGGGGTGGGGGGTGATATCAAAAGTGGTGGGAGGTGGGGGTGGGAGGTGGGGGTGGTGGTGGTGGGAGGTGGTGGTGGTGGGAGGTGGTGGTGGTGGTGGTGGGGGTGGTGGTGGTGGGGGTGGTGGTGGTGGTGTGGGTGTTGTGGGGGTGGGGTGTTGATATCAAAATCTCAATTTGAATTGATATCAAAATTTCTGTTTGATTAAGCGATAGGAAAATCTCTGTTTGATCGAGTGTTGGATTTAAATCTCCCGAAAAAAGTGTGTGTGATCAATTAATTACGTTGTAAAAAAATGGAGAGCCCTTCCGCCACTGCGTTGGCAGTTCGCCACTGCTCGCTCCCCCCACCGCTCGCTTTCACCGCCCGCCTCGCTTTGTTCGCCGCCCGCCTCGCTTTGTTCGCCGCCCGCACAATGCTTTTGCGTGAATTCGGTCTTCAATGGGTGGTTTCTTATTCGTTTGTATATATTCTTTTTAACAAAAACTCTGTATTTTCTCACACAGGGTTAGAAAAGTCAAAAACAATATGTGTGGGTTTTTCTTTACAGAGCCAAACTAAAAATAACACGTTGGCTCTCTCTGTATTTCTAAAAAGCTATTATTTTCACAAGGAAACAAAAAAACATTCTTCTAAAAATCCTATCTTCAGAGACATTTAAAAAGTTCTTTCTTTCGGGGGAAAAAGACATTGTTAATAAAAGTTCTTTCACATTGGCTCTCTCTATATTTCTAAAAAATCTATCATTTTCACAAGGAAACAAAAAAACATTCTTCTAAAATCCTATCTTCAGAGACATTTAAAAGTTCTTTCTTAGTATGTTCGGGGGAAAGGTGGTGGGGATGGTGAGGTGTAATTTTTGATATCAATTTTTTTAAAATCACGCAAGGAGGGATATATACAGAAAAAAAATTAACATATACAGTTAGATATTTTTTATTGTACACAAAATTAACTTGGAATGGCTGTCTACAAAATTTTAAACACAATTAGATTTTTTATTGTACACAAAATTATACAAAATGACGGTGCTCACTGATCACAAAAATTAACTTGGAATGGTGGGCTACAAAAAACAAGAATTTGTTTTAAATACAATTAAAAATGCAATATTTTTAAAAAGTCTGTCTCACTGGTGAGGGTTTTCAAAAAATGTTTTTATCCCTTCACAAAAATTATTTTAAAATGTGTGGTATATGTTTTTTTGACAAACAACACTTCACAGTCTTCGTCGTTGCTGCTTTCCTCCTCCTCCTCCTCGTATGGTGTGGTGACGCAGGTGAGCGACATGTGGGAAAAGTTGATGTTGAGAGGTTCCTGGGTCGACGGGGTGGCGATGGGGACGACGAAATCGTTGATCGATGGTGTTGTGAAGCATCCTGCCGATGTGACCTTGTACTCTAGGGCTGGTGTCTTGTCGATGGTGCCGAGGTAGATGGTGCAGCGTGCGTCTATGCCGTAGTGAAGTATTTTAGACGGGGTGCACTTGACTTCCACGACGTCGGAGTTGTTGGTTGCTAATTTGACGGTGACAGTTTTGTCATCGCCAAAGAAGGAGATTTCAGTTGAGATGAGTTTGATGTTTGCAGGGTGCTTGCCGCTTCTTGTGACGTGATTTTGGTTGTCAAAAACTAGTTTGACAAACACATTGTTGCCGACCCCCACCGGATCTGTTTGACAGGCCATGTTGATTTATTTCGGTGTAAACTTCAATACGTGTCTCCGGTAGCCGTTTCTGAGGACCTCTTCACCCTGGTACACGATGTAAAAATCGAACGAGTTGAGCTGGTTGATGAGTTCTGCGGAAAGATTGTTAAATCTAGTAGGTAGAAACACTTCTTTCCCGTTTTCGAGGCGAACAAGCGCCCTGGGTCCGTGCTTTGTTGATATGTTCCGGACCCCTACCACAACGTATGGTACGTTCGGTTGTAACGTTGACACTGACACGTACTCCGAGCTGCTCGCTACTGTAGATAGCTGGCGTAACGCGTCGTTGATCATGTTGACTTCTCTGTAGAACGTTTGCTACTGACACACATTGGGCAGTTTTTGGAGAGAGGGGGTGGACCATCGATGTGTGTGGTAGTGGAGGGGAGGTTGTAGTGCTGGTTGCAGCGGCGGTAAGGGGCGTAAATTATTTTAGCTTCAGGTGTAAGCACCGCCCATACAGCGTCCACTTCTTCTGGTGAATGATGTATAAAGATGGCGTTTCCCTCCACGGCAAGTAGATGACATTCATTTGGGTCCATCATTGTGAGGCGTCGACCATTTTTCAGAAACTTTATCACTAGGTCCATGTCCGTCGTCGCAGGCGTGATTGAACTTGTCCATCGTGATCGCACCCTCCATAACTTGTGTTCGTGACGTCATCACGGCCCCTGAACTTGTCCATCGTGATTGAACTTGTCTTCGTGACGTCATCACCCTCCGTGACGTCATCACGGCCCCTGAACTTGTCCATCGTGATCGAACTTGTCTTCGTGACGTCATCACCCTCCGTGACGTCATCACGGCCCCTGAACTTGTCCATCGTGATCGAACTTGTCTTCGTGACGTCATCACCCTCCGTGACGTCATCACGGCCTCCTGAACTTGTCCATCGTGATTGAACTTGTCTTCGTGACGTCATCATGGTTGAACTTCGCCTTGTTTGGACTCCAGCTCTCTGATGAATATCGGTTTTAGAAAATGCTCCATCTCTAGGAACACTCTAAAGGTTGCGCAACGGATGTATCTTGTGTATTCGGTGTAGTTCATTTTCTCCCCGGAATCGTGGGCGTGAAGTAAATACATGCGATAGGCTGCTATTTGATTTTGTACTTCGAACTCTTCTTTCTTCTTGTGATAGATGATGTCGGTCACCATACGCTGTAGGCTTTCTAGCGTCCTCCATTCCTGCATACTCAACGATGTACAACGACCGTCCATTTTGATGATAATATTTTGTGTGCCAAATAAACGTTTAAAAATTATGGATAGTCGGTTGGTTATCTGCCACTCTCTTAGATGAAAGGTCAAGCTCTGTATAGTCGGCATCGTCTCTGAAAGCTTCTGCCACTCGGTCGAACCCAGGACCACAGTGTTGCGTCGCCCGCCAATGGTCACCACGATCTTGTGAGGAGATTTAGGTGAAAACCCAACGGCTGCAAACTTGGACTGCTTGCTGTTCAGGAAGTAAACATCCGTTAGCGGCCCCATGTCACTGTAAAAACAAGAACACCCCTTATGTAGCACACTCTTTTTTTCATTCGTCAATTAACCACACATACTGAATGCGACTTACCTGTTCAGCTCTCTCGGAACAACTGGTAGAGCGGATCATGTCAATGCGCCTTCTAAAAAAAAAAATACAAGAATTAGCAACATAAAATGTGTCAGAGTTATTCATGCATGATCATCCACAATTTGTATTAATACTAACCTTTAACGATATACATCTCTGATGTGTAGTTTGTGAGCACCCGCCAAGACTGTAGGTTCTTTTAATGATGTCATCGTTGTGATTAAAATCACTTATGCTGAATTTTGAAAAGAATTTCTCCTTGCGCAGACCTTGGAAGCGGTGGGATAGGTAAGCAACGACGTAATGGCCACAGGTAGTGCTGAAATCGCCTTGCAACCTTCTAGTGTTGTGAGACCATCTTGTACCACAACATCGATTTAAAAAATTTAGAATTTCCCCCGAAAGAGGTTCTATACCATAGCTATCGAAATATTCCCCCCGGTCGTTCTTTGCAACAAAGATGCAGATCCAATGTTTCCCTGGTTTCGTGCTTGGGTCAGTGTTAATGACAACTGCTATGGGAAGCTGTCTATTATACAAATTTATCGACGACAATTGGTCGCAAGCGTACACGCCTAAAAAGTGTGGTGTACATTTAGACAGAAGTCGGTGTATTTGCAGCGTATTCATGATACCAAAATGGTCCTGTTAGCATCAATTTCTATAGTGCGATGTACTTCTGCCATCACCAACAGGTTGATAGGTTCTGGAGTTTGATCTTTAAATCCTACACTTATAGACACAGTACCGTGTCGTTGCCCTGAAATGTAAGACTCGTTAGCGCTCATATCGGCTGTAAGATCAAACACCATAATGGTGTAACCGTGTGAATATTGATGTCTGGAAATTGAATGCCCCTCGTCCTTAAAGTGTATTCCGAGACCATCTTGAAGAGTTTGAAAACATTGGAGAAAGTGACCTGCATCAAAATCGGGCTGTAGGGGTTGTGAGGGAAAAGGCTGGCCGTTCACATACAGTTGAAACGAATTCATTTTAAAGTGTTGTAAATTGTATGGGTTTTTGTTAATGTTGCCGTTGTATGCCTGGTCTGCAACCATCGCCACTACCACTCTTCGAGGTATTTGCCCGATGAAAACATCGTTGAAAGTCATATTACTAACCCCCTTTGGAATGTTGAGAGCGTGAAATCCTACATCTTTGAGATGGTACTTTGCATTGTTCTTTGTTAACACAGCCTGATGGGCAAGTTTGATGGTCGGGGACGGCCTCACAGCTTTCAAAATCAGTCTAGCAGACTGAATCTCTGTGTAGGCTTTAAAGTCCTTTATATCCGAAAAGAGATGAAAGTTGGGTGAAGAGGGGGAGAGTTTGATGGTGACGCTAACATTGTTCAAGAGCAGATTTTCCTGATTAAAGAGTGCATTGGAAAGATTGCCCATTAGCTGTACAACTTTGCTTCCTTTGGTATAGTCGTTACGCCACTTAATTCCATCATTTGTTACATACGTGTCCATCATTCCTCCCTTGTCCTTTTTCCAGAGTGTGGACTCTAGTCTGCTGTTCATGACATCTTCCGAATAATTGAGTAACGTTTCAATGTAAGTTCTATAGGGGTAGCCTGGTTGAGGCATGGAAACTGTGACATTGTTGAGTGATACTTCCAATTGTTGAAACAAGGAATTTAGGGAATTGTTTACAAAGGTAACCTGTTTGTCCTCTTTCAAGTCGTTTCCACCGTCATCCACTATTCGCACGAACAGCTCAAGTACTACATAAGTCATATCGAGGTAATCGTCAGCATTGCCAGAGTAATGAAATGTGATGGGGGCATTTTTCATAAGTGTATTTTGTGGATTTAGAGAAATGTAACGGTACTCCTCCACGTTCATTTGAACGGGCAAGTCTTTAAAGATGTCTAGTTCCGAACTCATGTGCACCAACGATTCGTCAGCCATTATGAAAATACGTCTAGCACCTTACGTCTTCGGCGTTTAGTCTTAAACTGATTATATATTTCACCCTTCCTGCGCTTTAATAGACCCGTGCCTATCATAGAGTCTATCTTTACATCAGCTTTCCTTTTCAAGTTAGTTCCCGCCTCCTTCAATCTAGTCTTTAAAGATTCTTTTGGCGGTACCCCCGAACTTGCAACATCTGCAAGCACGTTGGCACCCATTTTCAATGCTTCTTTACCTATAGCTTTCACTCCGCTCTTGAAAAACGGTAGCACAGTTCTGAAAAGACCGCCGAGAGCAGAGAACAAGCCGCTACCCTTTTGATAACGCTTGCCTCTATACAGGTGAAAATCTTGATTGTATAATCCTCCTCCTGCCTGGTTTAAGTAATATCTGGTGACAGTATCCAGCTCCATTATGTCTGTTTCGGACGAAACGTTAGAACTATAGTAGAGGAAAGTCCGTCTACAAATGGCAAGAAATCTCCATAACCGTTCCTTAAATCTATATTCACGATTTTAAAGTCCTGTTGCATCAAAGGTACCCAGTTAAGTGGAATGAACGACTTTTCAATAGTCATGCAGGTGTTGTCACGTTTTTCATACTCTACAGAGACGCTTTCAATGACTTGCACAAACGTGTTGCCCACCACTTGTGGTACTATCAGATTACAGTAAATGAACATTTCGTAAGGGAAACCCATGTACGGATCTACAGGGTGTTTGCCAATTTCCTGTTCAACCACGTTTGTGTAAGGTTCGAACCCCATCATCTTGGCCAAAGATGGCGACAAAACCAGCACATGTATTAGGTTCTTTGACGTGGTTTTAGGAGGAATGTCAGGTTTTTCCTGCGTTTCTACCGTAGGAGAAGTGCCCGGTTTACGAGGGATTGGTGGTTTAGGATTGATAGGTTTTGGAGTTCTAGTAGGAGCAATATTTCTAGCTTTGTTTTTTAACGTTTGGTTCGCGCCTTCAGGGGGTTTAGTTTCTGTTTTCGATCTCCTAGAGGACTCAGCATTTTCTATATATCCTACATATTTGCTGCTGGGGATATGACTGTTCTGTGCGACTTTGATGTTGATGCTGGCAGTATTTTTGTTCTCGTTATAAATGAAAAAGTCTTCGACTTGCAAATTTTCACGTATAACTGAGTTGACAGCATGTACCAAATCCTTAGAATTGTGCACGATGCCATGTGGTAATTGTAAGTTAAATTTTGAATGTGTCACTGGTGCTACCATATTATACATTGTACCAATGATTTGATTTTCGTGATTTGTTACGTTATAGAATTTCACAGGGTACCTAACCTTTTGCAGTGCGACTTCCCATTCTCCTTGCAATACTATTCTCTCGGGTAAGATGTTTGAAAATCTGGAAGTTGTATTGTCAGTGAAATGGTCCATAGAGGCGTTACTCACGAGCGTGAGGGAAAATGGTTTTGTTCTAATCATATCGAGCTGATACTCGAACCCGGTACCCACGAGTTAAACTTGGTCGGATAACCTCTCCACTTAACCAAAAACTGTTTATTTCGACCGCGGCCTTTAGTGTCGAGTATTTTGTCTATTTTGAATGATGCCGGGGGAGCTACCTTTTGTATCTCCTCGGAGTAAAAGATACCGTCTATGGCCTCCCCACCCAAGTCCTTTAATTTATACACAACGGGGGAGCCGTATACCACCTCGTCAATCTGTAAAATTTCGTCCGTCCAATTTTGCTCGTACCCCTTGGCAAACTTCATTTTCTCCTTAGATATACGCACATGGTCTCCCACGTTAAATTTAACTTTACGTGGTTTGTCTGCATTCCGACCATAAAGATTTTCGTAAACATGCAAAATGTTGTCTTCATTGACATCCTTTGGAGCCATCTTTATGGACCTATGAAAGGAACTATTGTAAGACTTTAAAAGTGCAGGAAGCACGTCCACGTATCTATATGTATTTTTATGTGTGAAATATTTCCACATTTTCGTCTTTAAGGTTCTATTGAAACGTTCTACAACACTGGCTTTGACATTATTTTTTGTAGTGTAATACTTTACACCATGTTTGGTTAAAAATGTTTGAAAGGTTTTGTTGGTGAACTCCGTTCCTTTATCTGTTTGCAATATCTTGGGGGTACGATGAGCGAATATAGTTTTAAACGCTTCTGTAATTTCACCCCCTACTTTTGATTTTAATGGTATAGCCCAAGCATATTTCGAGAAAACATCAATAACCGTCAAGATGTAAACGTATGGTTTATTGTGCTCCTTTACGCCACTCATAATATTTAAATCGGCCTCCCAAAGGTCGTCCATGTTAGTCACGTGATAATTTCTGGTGGGGAACCGTTTTCTTATCGGTCTATGAAATGTATAACTATCCTGTGTTTGAAGAAACGACTCGATCTTAGATTTCGGTATACCTGTGGCCTTGCGAAGTTTGTCTGCAGTGCCAAAACCAGCATAGTGTTCAGGATTGAAATAGATTTTCTTCAGTGCGTTCATAGTTGTTCCCACACTTGTCTGCGAAGGTTATAAGACTTTTTTACTGGTAATCGGCTTTTATTTACTTTCGTCTTTGTCGATTTCTCTTCCTCCTTTACCTCGACACCATTGGTTTCAAGGTATGGTTCCCTCACTTGTGACTCGATACCATTGGTTTCAAGGTATGGTTCCCTCACTTGTGACATAAGATCGAGATAGTTGGCCAACTTATATTTTATCAACTGCCATTTTTCAGGGTGTGGTAAATGTGTACGCTGTAATTTATTCATTTCTCTGATGAGTTGGTTAAGTGATTTGTCCACGAGGTGAAGCTTTTCGACAGCTTTTGGCTGTGAAGCTAGTATAATTTGCTTACCGTGCTTCATTTAACTCAAATTTGACACGAGTGCACTACCGAGTGAAGCCAATATCGGGAGTAGAAAAGCAGGTAAAAAACCTCCTCTCTGTACAAGAATCTTTTTCTTTTCCTTTAAGGAAAGTCGTTTGTTAATTAATTTTCTCCAGCTAGCTTTATGCTTCTTTAAGCGTTTTAAACAATTTATAGGTAAACTAACATGACCTCTGCACACGTTGAGTACACACTCGGAAATGGCTTTAATTAGCTGAGGGTTAGCACTTTTCAACAGTTTTTGTCGCAAAATAGGTTTAGCCTTGGCTAGCACTGACAAATTTGCATGTTGCCTTGCAATCAGTGGGCTACTCAGTCTGGCAATGCTCATCCTGTCTATGTCTGTGATTAAATGACTGAAGTGTGATCGTTGCTCGTTTATTTAAACTCTCTGGGAAGCACACAAATAAAACCTTCAGAAAAGTGGTCAACAATTGGGTATAAAATAAGAAGGCGTTTCCCCTGGTAGGACGCCGGTTCGATACCTGTATTGATTTGGCGTGTACTGAGTGCAATCCAACACTAGATACCCGTGTGGGTTTTCAGTAGCTTTTTCAAATGCCTCTAAAAGAAACCTAGAGTTCTTTGGTTCGATCTGTTGACAAAGCCTATGAATTTGCATTTTATCTCTATTGTTTTTAAACACGACAATGTAGTTTGCATTTAGAGATATAGTTCGAAATTTCTTTCCTTGTGGAAACACGTTTTGTAATATGTAAATAATCCCGAAGCGTTTGTGATGTGAATCTCTAGTGAAAAAATTTGACACGTTTTCCCCGGAGGCTTGATACATTAAATCATCCAAAATATCTAAATCCCCCTCGTTAACAGTGTCCAAATCTGGTATACCTGCATGGGTTGCGAAGAACGGGCTTGGTTTAGGAGAATATTCTAATGGATGACACCACAACACTTTTCTCGCGGGTCTGTCAAACATTCTGTCTGCATTACTAATTAAATTTTTCACAAATGTAGACTTACCACACCGCGACGGACCTGCAATTAGCATAGTGCACGGGAAATTAAATTTAAAGTGTTGGTTAGTAGACATTGTGGGCGACTGATGTGATCTCATTTAGACACGCCTTCTTTTATACCCATACGGGTAGGAATCAAAGTTTTCACACTGCACACGTTTGTTGACCACCATCCTATAGGTTTTCACTGAAGACTCAGTTACCACAGTTCCTAGAAATTTCCTAGAAATCTGTGTGCCTTCAAGTACTACCGACATTGAATTATCCCTCAGCACGGTGTTCCTGATAACGTCGGAGTTTACATTTTCCAAATTCCCCGAGTTGAGGGTGATGCCTTTAATTTTACAGACAGAGTGCGTCTTATCTCCACACTTAACCTCTATGGTGTAACTTTTTGGACCTGTAGATGCAAATCTGCAAATATACGCTCCATCGCCGTACTTTTCTATTTCATCTGTCATACAGCCTAAAAATGGTCCCGTGGTTGGCATCCATTCCCCCGGTCTGTACGTGGCTATAACAGAATCTGTGTCGAAATAACACACGCGTTCGCCCAATCTCCTAAGGTAGGAATAGAGTTCGATTCTTGCATGGGCAGTTGTATATGCAGCTATGACTGTGTTACTAGTAAAATTCAATTTAGGATTCTGTTCGCAATGTTTCCACACCACATACATTACCTCCTCTGTAGCGGGCAGGTAAGACTGTACCTCTACACCTGGGTCATTAAGTAGGTCTATGAGCCTCGAATAATCTTTCACAAGCTCGCATGTGGACAAGTTATCTCTTTGGCCGTATTTTCCCCAAAAGGAGTTTAACATCAGTTTGGCCAACTCACGTCTGCCAGGATTGATTTCAATAGCGTCTTTATCCAGTGCCACGCCTTCTTTTTCCAAAAATCGTGCGATATACTCGTTTCTCATGGCAGGAGTGTCGCAGTCTTTGGGCCAACCGGAGGCTTCGGTTTTAATTTTCAGAAACTGATTCACATAGTCCTGAAAAAGCCCCTTTTCTCCAGTGATGGGGTTATAGCGTACCATGTCATATTCCCATATTTCATACACGTGAATCACGCTATAACCTTCCTCTAATGCGACTTTAATCTCGTCCACTACCCAGGTTCCTGTCATACATCTTTCGTCCTCTGTATGCGTGCACTCTGTCTGATTCTCCATCTCTGCACATGTTCGGCATAGCGGAAACATAAGTTTACCGTTAATGCGCGACGGCAGGACGGGGTGGTACAGTCTTTCTGGGGGAAGAATTTTACACTTTACAATACCGCCCTCAACATCTTGCAAATTTGGTAAATTATTCACATGAATTTTTGGGTGTCCAACAGGGTAAGCCTTGGTCTTATTTACGAACGGGTACAAACTGCACACATCATAGTAAAACATTTTCATATCTCCAGAGGCTTCGCAGTAGGTTTTCGTACAATTTGTACGTCCACCAAAGAAGGCATCTCGTGGATTGAGAGGTTCGGGGTAGGGAAAACTTTTGACAAATTCAGCCAAAACCCTATTGGTCTTAATCAAACCATTGAACTCACACTCCCACATCTCGGTCACGTTATACCCAGCATGCCTCATCATCTTCGTGACCTTCACGGTGTCCTCGTATCTGGAACTCATGGTCTGGTTGCCAGTGTTGTATAACCTTGAATTCCTATTCGGGTAACAACGTGTGCAACCGTGGTAGAAGCATCCATGAAAGAAATAGACACATTTCCCTTCTTCTTTGTACCCGTCCACTTTATGCCCTAAAACTTTAATTTCCCGACACCGATAAGCATGCTGTATGATGGTTGATTGCTGCTGTTCCAACCAAGACAGCCAGATACACGCTACCCGCGATTGCTTATCAGCTAAACGGTATCCTCCTGCGGGAATAAGTGGTATTTTATTTCTTGGCATGAACCGTTTCCTATATACATTCATGCATGCCTGAGCTATGGTGACGCATTCTCTAAACGGGTCAATACCGTTCTCGTCAATAAATTGTTTCCTAAATTTGGAAACACCTTGACTCAAGAGATAAACGTCAGTTTTACAGTAAGTAACCATTTCTTTTTTCATGTCAAAGACATAATTTGAGGACAACTTTTCATTATGCCACTGCTCGAAAGTCTTGCGGTCATCAACACTCATGCCATCTGGGCAGTAATATTTTTGCTCTGGTACAGGACCAACATACTTTTCGTTTTCCTTGGTGTTGAACAGGTAAGGAAAATAACCTTTACATTCAGGCAGTTGAAAGGTTTTTGAAAAGTGAGACAGTGGCATAGGAATGAAATTCAAAGAGTCTAGAAAAGTTACACTCTTATACTTCATTCTGTAAATTTTGCTTCCATTCATAATCAGTTCGGGGTCCCAATTTAGGGTGCCCACCATGTGTTTTAACAAAAACTGGCCATCATACGACCTCAAGTTGTGTGCTATGACAATAATGTCACGGGATTCGAACCCTGGTTGTGTGATGTGGTCAAACAATTCTTTTACAGGCTCCTTGTCGAATACCCATTCTTTAACACCACACTGTGTACAATAGGGCATCTTATGAGACTTGTCCACACACAGACCACAACTTTTATGCATTATACATAGATTAGGAATGTGTTCAAACACGTCTGTGGAATAAAGCGTGTTCTGAGTACACTCGAAATCTATGAACATGAACACGAAATTCTTTCGCAAATTTGGTGAATTGTACGGCCGAATGTAGCACTCGTGGTTGGCATTCACATGGACCTTACAAGTAACACAATAAATTTCTCCGCACTGGTGAGGAGTTTTCCTAAGCCTCATATTCACAAGTTTGTTACACAACGGGCATACTTTTTCCACGTCGCATACTGACATGGATTTAGGGTAATATTTTCCCTTAATCAAATGATTATTAAAACAGGTCTCCCCGTTGAAATCGCGATGACATGAATCGCATTTCACATACCTATCAAATGATGTTGGACACCTCTGTCGACACTTGACACAGTTTAGATCACACCTGTGAGTTTCTTTTTTATTAAGTGAGGGAAAATTACAATGTCGGCAATACCACTTACATTTGAATGCCCCGTGTAGGTTTACAATTGCATTAAAATGGCTGTCGTGGAATATTACGTCGATGTGTTTATCGGTGTTAATTTCCGACTTGTAGAGGACATTTTTACCATTATGACCACCAAAAACAGTGATAGGATACTCCTTTAGCGCTATTTCAAAGAGTTTCACGTCGTCAAGTGTAAACGGGCCATCGGTTTTGCCTATTTTCTCACACAACTCTACAGCTTTTTGTTTTTGCAGACGGTCATATCGCGTAATAGAACCATAATGAACATCCCCGTCAATTTTGGATTTGCACACTGCGATGGCTCTAGGTAGACAAAGATTGTCTTTGTTTTTAATTTCTATAATACCTTTGTTTTTACTACAGTCGTCGCAGCGTTTGTAACATGAACCTGATATTTCATTTGTCCAAATACACGAAATTTTGATTGCCCCTCCCAACAAAAATTCTTTGTTACTTTGCATTATTTTCTCCATTGATTTCAATACGGCCTCGGGGTTTACCTGATCAAACCTACGTACACTCATGTTAAAAGGTCTAGCAGGATTTTTGGTATCATGAACGGTTATTCCTACGAACCCTGGTTGGTTTTTTAGCAGATTGTCATCAACAAATGATAAATAATCATGAAACACTTTGGAAACCCATTGGTCAGGATCTGCATCTTTAGGCATCGAACTCACCATAATTTCAGTTTCAGAGTACCCAGAATAAAATTTTTTAGTTGCCCTCTGGCTATGGTTAATAATTTCGAAAGATGGTTGCAAGGTTGCACTTACCTGTGGCACAATGCTGTCAACAAGAGAAGGTGGTACACCATTTCCGGTAGAAGGCGAGCCAGCTCCGGTAGAAGACGAAGCAGTTCCGGTAGAAGACGAAGCAGCTCCGGTAGAAGGCGAGCCAGCTCCGGTAGAAGACGAAGCAGCTCCGGTAGAAGGCGAAGCAGCTCCGGTAGAAGGCGAGGCAGCTCCGGTAGAAGACGAAGCAGCAGGACGGTATGGTTCACCGTTTCCGGTCTGATCACTTTTGCTGGCCACACCGCCCGAGAAGCCACGTGTTCTCTTAAGAGTGAGCTTGCCCCCATAACGTGTTCTCTTGCGATGATCACAACTTTTCTTTTTGTTGACGAACTGTTCTAAAACCGACGTGAACCCTTCAACTAGACTCCCAGTACCGGAGTTTCCGTTATTCCTCGAAGACTCGGGCCCCTGGTCACTGATGGAAGTGTTTGTAGAAGATTGATCGGCAGAAGATTCGTCTCCGTAGTTGACAACCTTGGCAGACATGATTACCACGTGATATAAGCATCTTTCGTCGCGATTGAACTTTTATAGACAACAAAAGATAACGCCCACACCCAATAGACAACAAAGACCACGCCCACAACCAATGAGAAGGTGAGGTTTCTACTGCGCATGCATAACCCTACAGCCAATCGTCGTACAAATGGTGGGGGAAGGTTTTTTTAATCTTCCATCGGGTACGCGGTGTGAGTTTGCTAGAAGAAGAAAAAAGAATCCCCTTGTTTTTGACTTTTTTCTGTCACTGTGTGTTAGTAAGAAAACTTTTAGTTGGCTCTGTAAAGAAAAACCCACACATATTGTTTTTGACTTTTCTAACCCTGTGTGAGAAAATACAGAGTTTTAGTTAAAAAGAATATATACAAGTTAAAAAGAATATATACAAACGAATAAGAAACAATCCATTGACTCGGTTTTTTAGAAGAAGAAAAGATGGCCTCCGAATTCTTTTATAAACACGCGTGAACAAAGCATGGAAATACAGAAAAAAGAAACTTTTAGTTGGCTCTGTAAAGAAAAACCCTCACATATTGTTTTTGACTTTTCTAACCCTGTGTGAGAAAACACAGAGTTTTTGTTAAAAAGAATATATACAAACGAATAAGAAACCACCCATGTCGATGTGAAAGAACTTTTATTAACAATGTCTTTTCCCCCGAAAGAAAGAACTTTTAAATGTCTCTGAAGATAGGATTTTAGAAGAATGTTTTTTGTTTCCTTGTGAAAATAATAGCTTTTTAGAAATACAGAGAAAAAGCAACGTGAAAAAGAAACTTTTAAAATACCCACATATTGTTTTTCGACTTTTTGAAAACACCGTGACAACTCCCATGTGAGGGAACAAAAAGCATTGTGTGGTGTACAGAGCGAGCCAACGTGTTAAAGAACTTTTTAGTTTGGCTCTGTAAAGAAAAACCCACACATATTGTTTTTGACTTTTCTAACCCTGTGTGAGAAAATACAGAGTTTTTGTTAAAAAGAATATATACAAACGAATAAGAAACCACCCATTGAAGACCGAATTCACGCAAAAGCATTGTGCGGGCGGCGAACAAAGCGAGGCGGGCGGCGAACAAAGCGAGGCGGGCGGTGAAAGCGAGCGGTGGGGGGAGCGAGCAGTGGCGAACTGCCAACGCAGTGGCGGAAGGGCTCTCCATTTTTTTACAACGTAATTAATTGATCACACACACTTTTTTCGGGAGATTTAAATCCAACACTCGATCAAACAGAGATTTTCCTATCGCTTAATCAAACAGAAATTTTGATATCAATTCAAATTGAGATTTTGATATCAACACCCCACCCCCACAACACCCACACCACCACCACCACCCCCACCACCACCACCCCCACCACCACCACCACCCCACCTCCCACCACCACCACCTCCCACCACCACCACCCCCACCTCCCACCCCCACCTCCCACCACTTTTGATATCACCCCCCACCCCTTTTGATATCAATTTGATATAAAAATCACGCGAGGAGGGATATATACTACTGTCGTCATTCTGATTCCCGGTAGATTCTGTTGGTGTTTTTGTTAGCTGGATATTTTCAGATTTATGAACATCGGTCGCTGAATTATATGTGAGGTTTATTGCTTATTGTTGTCCTCGATAAACGCAATTCTTGTACCGAGAGATTGTTGGAATGTTACAATAAGTAGAACGAATCGCGAGACACGTGATTGTGTATGTATGTCTCTAGCAAAACTGACAATTACACGAAGTTTTCAAGTCTACTGAAAAGTATAACAATATTTAGTTTCTTTAGTTTAACTTTACGACTCTCGCGTATTTATTCCGTAATACTTTCACGCAGTTTCGAAATATGTTATATTTCCTTTTTAACTATACTCGCGTTCTAATTCAAGTGAGGTAATTATGTACGCGAACTGAACTCGAACTGGCGTCTTCTAATAATCGACAATATATCTCTTACTGTTTTCCAAGATGCTTAACTGTGTTACGTAAAATTCGTTAATCTTACCTTGATGTTTGGTACCTCTGGGATGTCGCGTTTCGTTCCAGACAGCATTATTGTTGTTATTAGGCGCTTGGCATTTGTCAATTTTCGTAACTTTATGTTGCTTCTACCTCTGATTGGTCAATTTATAACTCTTAGAATAGACCCTTAGACTCTTAGAAATTCGTTACGTTTAAATTTGTATGTGTGTGCGTACACGCCAACAAATAAGTTTAAAGTACACATTGTAGGAACACGTATGATTTACCAACTATATGAAAATAAGACTGTGAATCCAACACAATTAAAATATTAATTATGGGCTCTTGAGGTTTGAATCGTGGAGTTTCCGTTTCAACTTTGTGAAATCGAAGAACTTCTGGTAGTCTCTCTCACTGGTGTGCATCACTTTACTTTCTAGATGACCAGTGGCAATTCACCTCTAAGTCTGTGCTTTATGTTTGTGGCTTTTCTGTGCGGTAGAGATATCCTTTACATAAATGCACGTCTGTTCGTTCAGTTTGATGAAAGTAAAGGATAGTTTTTGTAGAGTCATTTCAGTGTATTATATCTTCGAAAGCATGGATGCATTAATATGGCAAGTTTTCTGGATTAGAGATCTGTGCATCATATATAATACATTGATAATAATTTTCTTTCAACAGGTTGCAGACATTCGAACATTCAATATTTTGTGCTGGAAAATTATAAGAATGCTAAAATATCTGGTTTCATTATATGAATTATTAGACAACTTATAACATAAATATTAGTAGACTTGTAGTACCTTCATAGATTGCAGATATCTTCACTAACAGGAGAATGTGTTTTATGTAGAAATGAAATTGTCGAATTATATATCAGCATAAGCTCATGCTACACTTTGTGGAAAATCGAGTTCATACATAGCTTGCCATTTGCCATTTTTAAAGTCACTCAATATTCAAACAGCAGACAGCAATAGACATGGGCACCCAATGAAAAGAAAGGGGTAGCAAGAGAAGTTCATTGATGTGGATTCTAGAGATAATTAATAAAAATGTGAAATATTTATAACAATTTGCTTCATGTACGAATCTATAAGGATATAAGTATAATTTATTCTCTCGAATGTCGTTTCGATATTTAGAAATAAGAATGATAGACGAGAAAGAACCACGAACTTCATGAAATGTCACATGATATTGGTACTATTTTCTTTTCGGGAATGTCATTTGCCCATTACCAATAAGCTGAATATTCCGGATTTTTTTTTGCTTATTACTTTATTAGAAGTGTGTAGTTGGTATTCTGGAACATGATTGGCTGACTAAATATCTTCTTGTGATGCTGCTCTCAATGTGATGAATATCATGAAGAAGAGCACAATATAAGTTTAATTTGTCTTGTGATTCCCGATGCTAACTTTTGTAAATGTAACAAAATAGTACGTTTTAGTGATTTGCCATACTTTAAACATGTAATTGAATGCAGAACGGATAATTTCTGCTATTAAAGTTGAAATTAAGAATTTAGGAAAGCAAACAGTGATAAAATGAGAATAGTAATAATCAGCGTAAGTCCGCCAATCAGATGGCTCCATTCTGGTCACGAGAACTCCTGCGCCCCGCCCCCAGCCAATCAGAATGCTCCTGGCGGGAACTATACAAAATTAAAATGGCGCTCCATCTACCCTCATAGGAAACTGCGCTACAAAATACCATTTTTGGCAGTAATGAATTTTTGGGGCCTGCGCCAAGTTTGAAAAAGTTTTTTTTATGTATGTGAGAGGCTTTCCCTCTGAGGTAAATAAAAATGTCATTTTTTCTCATAAGTGTTGAGTTTAACTCATCATAAAGCGCTACCATCACATATTCTTATACTTTCCCCTCTGAAGAGGAATGGTGGACGAGGAAATGAAAGAGGTAAATAAAAACGTGTTTTCACTTATTTAATGGTTTCTTTGTAGAATGCGTTTAGCTCATCCCAAATAACATCGTAAAGAACAAATTGTGAGCAGTTTCTTTTAGAGATACAAAAGTGGTTCTATTTGAGGCATATTCTTTCACATCTTTTGTTGCTAAAACATATTTAGCAAATTAATGTTGCAATATATTTGCGTTACATAAGATGAACTGTTGTTTGTTGCTGGACCGTAGGTGAAACTGCTCTTCGACGCACTTGTACAACTGGTTGTTGCACAAGAGTTCCGCAAGCTTCGATACGTGATTTAGCAATGTGGTGAAATAGTATTATGAGGACAATGCAAGGCCTTTTTTTCATTCCACCGATTTCCATGTAGGCTTCGTAATTTCTCTCTGGGTTTGTATAAAGTAATGAAGATTCCCAGTACTGCGGATTGTAGGGGATTCCTCGCGAATATATCGAATTCGGATTTTGTATAGGCAGTCATAATGCTCACCTACGTCCACTTAGTCCACATATGCGGGAAAATACGCACGGAATTTGGGCAAATATGTCTCTAGCTGCTCTTTTCTTTTCCACAATTTTGTTTTTGGCTTTAGGATCTGGTCTCTCTCTCTCGTTTCTTCCCCCTTTTGCTAATTAAGCTTGCCCACTATATTTTTGGTACTTTCTGTGACTCGATTGGCCACTAAGTCTTTGATTTCTGTGCCCGGCTATTTCGTAACAACGTTGGACATGAGGTTTGCATCCTTGATGAGGGCTTCTCTACCTAAAATGTTACACCTGATAGGAAGATGGGTTAAGATGGGTTTGACAATTCTGAACAGAGTCCCCAGGAAGCTACCTTAACTTCTTCCTTGCTGAACGTAGGGGTTTCCAACGTACAAGGGCCCTAAATACTGCTCTAGACGTCCGCCGCTCTAAAGAGATCCTTTACAATAGAGTCTTAACTCTGTATAAATTAGGATAGAGTGAATATATGTGTGTGTGTGTGTGTGTGTGTGTGTGTGCGTGCGTGCGTGCGTGCGTACACTTATCTTCTTGCCATAGAAAAATTCAAGAAGTTCAAAATATAGTGATTATTAATCTGTGACTTTTTGTTAGTGTTTTATCCTTTACTGCTTTTCTAGTTATAGTTATTTTAGTTACGTTGTTAATAGTTCCATTATTTTTCATTTATATTTTATTTGTATGTGTATAAATATATATATATAAATATATATATATATATATATATTTGTCTCAAAAAAACCCACCCTTTCCTAAGCTTCTCTCATTATAAAGATATTCTAAGGCGTGGGATAATCCTCCCACAAAATGGCTGGCATCGATCTCATTTAGCTAACCTGCCAAGCAACGAACTCACGTAGCCTACATTCCAAAAGTTATTTCAATAGCGATTTTAAACTTAGGACTAATAGGGAAAAAGTCATCAATAGCGCTTTTAAAAGCACCAATATAACTATTAGAGGGGTATTTTAATTAAGCCGTTTCCAAAAATAGGCTGTCGGGAGGCATTTTAGTGGAGCCATTTCCTTCATACTTAATATGACAATACTTGGGCTGTTAGAGGGTGACATATATTTTGGGGGTAGAACCGTTTCCTGTATACTTAATGTGTATCCATGACCAAAAATGGGCTGTTTGGAGAAAGAGCGGTGTATTTTTTACTGACAGCCTATTTCCTTCAAAATTAACCAGACAATACCATACCAGAGGACCATAAATGGGATTTTAGTGGGGATGGCTGATATTTTTGGAGTAGCGCCGATTACATGTGACAATACCTGTTCTGTTAGGAAGGTGAGTGAAACATCGTATCAAAATAAACAGCCAAAGCGTCCAAATCAGCCTAGTAGAAGTAAACTTCATGTTATGTAAAGCAAATATATTGCAACGTCGACTTGATAAATACTATCAATAACAAAAGATGCGAAAGAATATGTAAAAAATGCCTCAAATAATAGCATTTTTATATCTGCAAAAGAGACGGCTTCGCAATTTGTTCTTTACGGTGTTATTTGGGATGAATAAACTCAATACTTGTGTCCGACAAAGTAGTCAATAAATAAAGTAAAATAAAGAAAAGCATGTTTTATTTACATCTTTCCTTTCCTCGCCCATCAATTATCATCCGAGGGGAGAGTATAAGAATGTGTGATTGTAGCACTTTATGAGTTAAACTTATGAGAAAAAATCTATGTTTATTTATCTCGCATACGTTTAAAAAAACGTTTTAAAACCTGGCTCGGACCCCCAAGAATTCATTGCCACCAAAAATGGTATTTTGCATTGCAGCTTCCTGGACTGTTATGAGGGTAGATGGAGCGCCATTTTAATTTTGAATTTCCCGCCAGGAGCATCCTGATTAGCTGTGGGCGGGGCTTAGAAAGGCACGTGATAAGAATGGACCCATCTGATTGGCTGACTATACGCTGACTATTACTACTGAGTTTCTAATAACCTCTATGTAGATGTTTAAAATGTTCCATAACAATCCTTGAACTTACTCAAAGTGAATCTTCGGTAAGCACATGCATATTTGGAGAAACCAACACACTTCTTATCACATGCGCGCGTGAACGTGTGTTTAAATGCATAAGTTGGCACAAGATTGGAATAGAACCATGAATTAAGATGTGAATATGGTTATTATATTGCCTACATAAGCTTAAATGCTAACTATTTCTCTATACCGTTAACAGTTAACCGCTGTGCGGCTGGCTTACATAGGATATGCAGTCATCCGCAAGACCATGCGTGTGAGTGTTTGCACCACGTTTTCAAAACCTTTGCTGCTTTCAGTGTTAATATTATAATATAAGAATACCTTCTAATTATCAGTTATGTGTTTTTCGTTATATTCCGCTTATACCTCAACCAATTTACAACTCGTGGAAAGCACTTTTTCTGCCAACATCCAGTAATACTGTATATGAATATATGTTTAAAAGTCCATTGGGTGAGATCTAACAGTCACCATAAAATATATCAGGCTCGAATGAGCAAAATCAAGTAAAGCACCGTGTAGCCGAAAATAAAGGCCACATTTAATTAAATTAATACGGTTATAATCGATGTTAATAATTAATGTAAATAAGATCTGATGCATATATGTAATTTGTATTAATGTTATTGTATTCATTTAAATAGCACCTGTGCTAAGTCTTTGGAATGTATCGTATTTAAATCTGTTCCAATGGAATTTTAAACGGTTTGACCAGGGAAGAAGGCAGCATTTTGTTCCGGCATGAACTCGTTTCTTTTGAAAGGATTTAGGAAAAACAATTTGCCGACCCGGGACACAGAATGTGTTTTTTTAACTAGCGCAGAGAGAAGAATTATTTCAGTAGGTAATGGTTACGGTGCATAATGACAATAAGGAAAGAATTCTCTCGAGAAAGAAGCACATTTCGACCTTAGCTGACAGCATATATTTTATAGCCCGTTTAACAGTAACATTTAGACACGTCAACAGGATTGTAACATGACTTTAGAAACAAATAGATGCTTCTTGTTTATGGCCGAGAGGTGGTCTATCGCGATTTTATTGTGGGTAAATCTGAAAGGCTTGTAGTGGTAACCATACTTGCCTCCTAAACCATAGATCGCGGTTTCGATCCCGGCCAGGACCGGTGGATTTCGGGCACAAAAATCTTAAGTATGGCTTCCTTCGGGAGGGAAGTAAAGTGCCGTGGGTACCGTGTCGTACATTTACGGCACGATACAGAACCTCAAGCCTGAAAAAGGAGGCCTATGAGCAAATTTTGTCGGCCGTTTCACGCCCTGAATTGAATGGGACGCTAGACAGAGACATCCTTACTCTCTCTCTCTCTGACCCAATGATTAACTTATTAATATATGAAAGCTACTGGATACGAGAAGAGAATGACCAAAAGTCATAAGCGATCAATATATACACCAGCCATCTGCTTGATCGAATAAGAGATTAGTGAGGAATTGGGGGAAAATTCGAGGGTCTGGCAGTGCTAAGAGAAAGAAAAAGAAACAAAGAGAGAGAGATAAATGGATTTCGTAAAGTGACATAATTATGATCGTACACGCAATAATTGTGCAAAAAAGTTTCATCTTCATTATCATAAATTTGCTCCTCATGACGGCTATTTAAACATTTTTGGATAACATATTCAATTATCTGGTGATTGTATTTAGTTATTAATATAGATAATTTAATCAATAATTACAGTCGCCTATTGGAGGTTGAAGGGGGATTCAAAATTTTCTTTTATATACTTACATGTTTACATTTGAACAAAAGCAGTTGCCAGATATTTCATTATCAGTATTACATTATGAACAATAGCAACTCATACTATTTATAAAGTAGCATACATTATTGTAGAATTAATGTAAGGTATTATTGTAATAGATATGTGTAAAGTTCATAATATTATACATTATGTAATATGTAAATGTAAAGTTAACAAGGGAAATATACACAATTTAGTTATTATAAGGTGCTTAGGAAGCATGAAAAGATGAAACCGTTTGCAGCTGTTAAATTTGAGACAATTTCGTCACTCTTTTCTTCCAGTTAATTACTGCTACATTTTTCTCCTCAAATAAATACGCTAAACCTTTAAATCTTGTGTGTGCTTCATTTTTAGAATAAGAACTTAGTTGGCAATATTGCAATTAACAGTACTATCAAAATATATAACATTTCCATTATTACCTGTGAACCAGGTTTTTAACTCAGTTCCAAAAATTCGGAATTTTATTTCACTGCAATATTGTTGTTGTTATTATTATTATTATTATTATTATTATTATTATTATTATTATTATTATTATTATTATATTGCTATAGCGGAACAGGTCTAACGATCTTAGTTTTGTTACAGTAAATAAATAAATAACAAATAACTTTGATATAAAGTAGCTATAAACATTTATATTCTGGTTGAACCTTGTTACCTCTACATTAAATTTAAAGTTAAAAAAGTTACTTTTTAATGTTATTAAGGGAATAAACCATACTCAATCAGTAAACAAATACAAATAGATAAGCGTATTATGTATGAGAATGTAAAACTAGGTTTTATAACGAATAAAAAGCTCTCAACAACTACTTGTTATACATAAAAAATGAAGTGATATTTAAAAATAAACAAGCTACTGCTCAGTAATTACTGCATATGATAAATATATGAAAATAAGAAAATGATAAAAATATTACAAGAATTAGGGATGCAGAAATGCATAAAACACTTAAATAGTACACAAGAAGTTCGGAATAGTACCATATTTGTGTCACTCTTTAAGTGTTTTATATAGTTATGCTTCGCTAGTTCTTGCTTTATATTTATATATGTAATGCATTTGGCATATGTTAACACAGCCGTAAAGAGTAATTTATTTATTAGTTAGTAATAATTCATTTCATTTTATATCACAAGTCTGTTGTTCAAAAGATATGGAACACACTTTAAATATTTCAGAGAAATTCATAGTTTACAGTTGTATATAATTACATTTTGAAACACTGTTTTCCTCTCCTTTTTTGAAAAGAGATTTAACAATTGAGATTTTAATTCCGGGAAGATGCCAAAATTTAATTATTCATAACTCTAATATAGTTATATTTGAGGATTTACAAAATATGTGACCACAATAGTGTCACGTGGAAAAATAGGATAATTCCAAAATCTCATCTATTAATTGTTTGTAAAGTTAACAGGACAGATGTAAATGCGTTACAAATGTTTATACCAGAAGGGCGTGGGGATTTTCTAGGGACTAGAGAAGGTATGCCAGATATAGAACAAAAAAATGAATTTCTAACGCCTACCTTGTAAAACTTTGGGTAAAGGCGGAATATTACAGGAAGCATATTCATTACTTAAAGAATAAGGCACGTGCCTACCTAACCTATACAGTGTCTTGAGAACATAAGCAACAAAAGCATCTAATTAACCAAGAACTGAATATAGAAACAGGTAGTGACGAAAAGTTTTCTGCAAGAAATAATAAAAGAGATACCATTTATAATTGCAGTATCTTTTGTAATTACTACTCAAAAGAAAATGGAAAAATGGCGGAGTAGCATCCTGAGAAACTTAACTGTCGAGAATATGACTAAAGATAATTTATTTAATTTTATTTTTATTTGAATGTTAATTTTAACAATAATAATAGTAGCAATGATGATATCTATGATGGTTATAAACGCAATAATAACAGTAACTTTGACTCAGAAATAGTCAAACTAATTTAATTTTAAAATAGTTTCGAAACAAATACCGGAAAAGATAAAATTTAAAAAAAAAAAAAAAAAAAAAAAAAAAAACGTAAGTTAAGGGGACTGCGTGGTATAATTAGGGAAGTGTTGAAGTTAGGTAATGAAGCCATCATTTCAGAGCTTAATCGTTTATTTATAAATAATCCGAATCTTCCGAAGGCTGGATAAATGCTATAGTGACAATAAACATTAAAAAGACCATTTTCCAGCTTTTCAGTCTTCAACACACCACACATGACTTAGAGTTTAAAATCAATATTGAACTACTACAAGAAAAAGAACACACTAAATATCTTGGTATAACACTTGACAAAAAACTTTCCCTCTCTGAACAGACCAACAATATAACTAAGAAAGTGAATAAGAAGAACAATATATTATGAAAACTAGCAGGAGTCAAACGGGAAGAGCCCATAGTTCTAATTTTTTTTTTTTCTGAGTAGTGTTTAACGCCCGTTTTTACTACTAAGGCATCACAGGCGGTGGACACTGACGATACATGAAATGAAATGATATATTGGGAAAGGATATTTTATTAAGGAAGGAAGCGTTCCAGGTCTACGTTTAGAGTACCTCCCCGGCATTTGCCAGTTATGAAGACTGAGGAAAACCTGGAAAAAATCCCAGTCAGGGAGGACGTTCCTGGAGGGATTCAAACCCCAGACCTCCCACTCACGAATCCGCGTCTTAACGATCTCGGCCACCTGTGTACTCCTAAATAACACGTACATAAGACACATAAAGCCCAATTTGCTCTATGAAAGTGAGATAATGTCCACAATAAAAACTAAATTGGACACAATACAATCTAGGTCCTTAAGAATAATAACAGGAGCCGTTAAAACAACACCAATTCCTACATTGCAGAGCCGCTAACAACTTGCCAATTAAAACAGAGCTGGATATTAAAATGACTATTAAAAACACAACAGACTTTCAAAAATGACATACAGAAAGAAGATTTAGACAAATTTTAAAAAATAAGCTCTAAATCTGTCATTACACCAACTAATCCTTTACAGTATATAAATATTAAAGTGAAACCAAATCTGGATACAATGGTCTCCGATAAGAACGACCCACCTGAGGTATTAAGATTGATAGCACTTAGTACACTAAACAACTAATACATGGGATAGAGTGTCTACAGATGGATCTCTTGAAAATGGAGAAGCAGCTTTGGAATATACCGTGAAGAACTCTCAATATTCACCTTCGGGACAGTGTGTCCTAATAATTTTAATGATGGAATAATGATCATTACAGCAGCTTTACAAAACCTACTGTACAGACCTAAATTAAATAAAAGAATTGTTATCTTAAGTGACTCTACAGCAGCACTACAAAGTATAATGAGTTACAGCAACACATACTCAATCCAGATCAGAAATACAGAAGTAATTTTACAATGGGTCCCGAGCCATGTGGGATTGAAGGGGAAGAGATTGCCCACACTTTAGCAAAAAAAAGGAGCCATCATAAAAGTAAAACTATCTTTTGAACTAGAATTTCCCTCTAAATTGAAACTCAAGAACAAGAATAACAAAATATCAAACAAAAACTTAAAGAAAAACCATAAGATCTAAGTACTTTCAAACGTCTTTTATTGAAACCAAGAAAATTTGTATTTGCGCGTTTCCACTTAATTGTTGGGCATGATTACCTATCATAACATCTCTTTAGGATGAAATTAATCAAAGATAGCCGCTGCCCACTGTGTAAGGACGCGAATACTATCTTAAATAAAGAACATTTACTGAAATGCAGCCAACTAGATAACAACAAACAAATGAAAAATAATTCGGAAGCTCTTTATTGGGAAGTAGGGGAAAAATTATAAATATCAGCATCCCCAATGCCCACCAGCAACAATCAACCATGTTATAGTGGCATCAATATATAAAGGCGACAATAAAATTACTAATTACAGATAGTTTGGTATTACATCTGCAATACGTAATGAAATGATAGCTTGGTATGTACGTCGTGTTCTAAATGCTGAAGACTGTTAAAATCAGCACTATGGATTTAGGAGAAGGTTTTCATGCGACAGCTATTTTATTGCTGGATCTAATTAAAAACATTGGCACAGAGGAAAGAATTGCAATTGTAATTGTTTGCTCTAAAAAACAGTTTGATCTATTACATGTGACATTATTACAAAAATTAATTGGGTTAGAATAAAATAAAAAGATATTACTTTAGAAGTAAGTGTAAGGACACACTAACACAATAATCATCAGTGCATTGGGAAACTTTACAACACGTAGGTTTATAATAGTATGTGGGTTTTTCCCCCCTACATTTTGTTTAAACTTAAGAATAATACAAGCAACTCTTTTTATAGATTTAAGCTTTACTTTTGACGTTTTATTCCATCTGTTGTAATGCACTGATTCTGTTGGGGAGGCAGGGCTAATGGCCATAGTAATTATGTGTTATTTTTTGGCTTCACTTCGCGATTCCCAATTATTATTAAAGCATTTTACGGAGTATAAGGGGAGAACTCGGCAATAGTAGAGCGTGTGTTGAATTTTATTTAGCTTTGCAACACATGGAAATTATTTTAAGTTCGCGCATTCACCGAACTGATTTCTTATTTTCGCATAAGGTAGGTTTATTTCTTTGTGTCCTTAAACTTCACAATTATTTCTACACATTGTACGTTTTAATATTTAGCAAAAATGTTCAAATTTGCTTTCCATTTCCCCTTTGAGGAAATTTCAACTTGTACAAATAATTTACAGTTATCACATGCGCCGAAACACGAAAAAGGCATCCATTTGGGCAAATTTCCATATTACGCAATTTCTTTTTAACAAAAATTGCAAAGAAATATTATACTACTTCATAATCACTCCTTCGCTCAGTCTCCGATTTTCATATACCATTTACGCAATAATAAGTTACTGAGTACTGAAAATTGGTCTTAAAATGACTCTAAATGAGCCGATTTGCATATTCAAACTTAAAAAAAAAAGTATAAGAAAAAAATTATAATTTAAGGGGTTACAGTTAAATTTACAAATTTAGTTTGTTTGATGTTTTTATAACCAGATGCCAATTTTTTTAATTAAAGACCAAGGAGGTTTTATTCTCCTTTTCGTTCTTCTACATTACTTGAAGACTCGATTACCAAACAAACACCAACGCTAGCCTTTAACAACCTACTCTTGCAAGTGAGAGTAATATAATAAATAAATCAGGTAAATTGAAACCTTGTTGATAAAATTTAAAAGTATTAGACAAAAGAGTGAAGAATTTAACTTTCTGTTTAACAGTGGGTAAAAGAAATCCATTGAACAGATACGACCTGCGTTCATTATGAGGAATATCGTAGGATATGTTTAGTATGTATTGGTGGGTTTACCTTAAAAAGTTATTTATCTCGCGTGTTGGTTAACTGTGACTTGATATGAAATATATTTTGAGCCTATCGTCATTTTAAAGCCCTGCAAAACAATAGCATTTGGGTTATGGCACCAAAAACACAATTTTTATGTCCTTGACTGACGCAAGTCGAAGGTTATTGTCCATCGAAATATCTTCCAGCATGTAAATGTTTTCCCGCATACCTTTGGCATTTTATAAGGAGAGTGCGCATGGTTAAGGAAGGATAGCGTAGGCGCAGGTACAAGAATTTCAGCGTGCAATGACAAGTGGAGTGGAAGAGGAACGGGTCCCGTTACACCAGGAAACCTATAACGGGTCCTACTGACCTCCAGTAGCGGCAAGTTCACGAACGGAGAGAGCTTGGCATTCCACTCAGATGAGTCTTTCGGCATTCTTACACGAACAACAAATTATCACAAGTAATATCACAAGAGGGTCTGAGATTACCGATAAATTCACGAATGTAGTGAGTGAATTTATCTGGAAAGCTCATACCCTCGAGTATTTATTAGGAGTATTTCACGAATAAAATAAGAATTTAAATATAATTTCTGTAAACTTAGCTTATAAAATAGTAATAATTGTATTTTTGTACTTAACCTTTTCAAGCAATCTTACGACAGCAGAATGTCATTAGAGAAAAGCTGAATGCGGCTTAGGACTATTTCATGAATAGAATAGGAATAAGGATGATATATATTTAAATTGGCGCACAGAATATTAACGCATGTATAAAATGTTATACTAATGAACATCTTTTCCATTAGAAACCGTGACACTGAAATGGACAAAAGTGGACTATTACAATCGCTACCGTTCGATTTTCTAATACCAACTAGAGAGAGAAAGAAAAAAAAGCATACAGCGCCTTTATTTTTCTTTGTATTCTGTGGCTAATGATAAGATCAATTTGCACATTTGACGCATCACCAAAACGCTTTGAGGAACCCTCCATTTTGCGTTATGATTGTCGATTTTCCATGCTTTTGTTGCCATCAATAGCTCCCCACCGCCTCTAGCAAAAGTGGTCAGTTATGTGGGTGTTCAGGAATTATATAATGGAGGTATAGAGTTGGCTATACTGACCACAAGACAAATGCGCGTCGCGTGATAAACGAATTTGATAATTTTTTCCTGATAATTTCACTCCTAATCCAGCTGTGATTTTATATGAATCCTCGATTTTACAACTATGATGATAGCGGTAGGGCATCTGTGAAAAAAAAAAGTAATAGATTGCATTTGTGAAGTAAATGTCACGCAAAAAAGATGCCGCACAGTTAACACAAGCGGTGCCATTTTCCTTTACTTTCACATTCTTAGAACTATATCAACAATCGTCCTAACAGCTGATAGTTATCTGAAAGACAAAATGGCAGATGCAATACAATCACTTCAGATGTGCAGGAGAGAAACAAAATATACCATTAAAACTTGCATAAAATGTGTGTGTGTGTGTGTGTGTGTGTACTTTCAGAACACTGAACAACAAAGAAGATTAGAGCCTATAAAGATATCCGTTGTTTAATACCTCATTGTAGAAATATTTTTAGAACTTAAAAATAAAATCCGCATTAAATGGTTTTACTGAAACAAATCTGCATAAAATAAAAAGTATACCTAACTTTTACTTTCTATTTCATAATCATGATCAGCTCAACAACGCTAACAAGAATTGGTTACTAGATGATTAAATTTACAATTTCATTATTAAGGAGTGCTATTCAACTATGATTCAAAATATAAGAATATATAATACATTTAACCCCACGTTATTTCTTGAAATTCGTCCATCTCTATGCTGGAAATAATTTTGAATTCGCCGTTTCAATTATCTTTCATTGCGATTGATCAATAGTCTTCTATTGTTATTATTTATAGGTATAATTACTTATTGTGGTAGAGCTAAAGCCATTAAGCCTTCTCTTTCGTTTTGCCAATATGTATTTATTAGTTTTATTTACGGACGCTGTTTAGCATCTCAGGTCATCAGCGCTTCATTCAATCCAGAGGGGGGGGGGAACAGTCGGTAAATTTTGCTCAGAGGCTTCTTTTTCCAGGCTTGGAGTTCTTTTACGCAAACCTACGGCACGAGACTCACGACTTTACTTTCTTTCCGAAGGAAGCTATACTTAGGATTTGTACACCTTAAAAATCTAACTGGCTGGATTGAACCCGCGATCTTGGGTCTATGAGGCAAGTATGGCTAGACCATCAGGACTGACTACCAATCTCACGATTATTATACTAAGTTTCAGTGGCAATATTACAGTTATAACATAAACGGTGACTACGACAATATTCTTATACATATAAACCTATGTAAAACATGAGGAGCTGATATTTAGGCGGTTGGGACATTTTGATCTTAGAAAGGAATTTTACGAATGCCTGTTTCCATTGCCTGGAATAGAATAATGTCGTGAGTGAGGATTTGAGGTTATGAATCACAGTCGAGAGTATTGTGGGCATTATTTTGTTTATTAGAGTTATTATTTATATAATGTTAGTCTTCATACGTTTAATGCTATCATAACGTCTGTTTTCATGGTGTATGTAAATCTCAGGTATCCCAGAAAGTGATGTTTAATTCTCAGGAAACTTGTAAATCAGCGGTGACGTCTTTTCCAGTCCAATTGTTTGAATGCCTCGTCGCCTACCTGCCACGCCATTGGCCAGTCATTCGCGGTATTGGCTGTTTGTTTATTTGTAGTGGGGCATGTTTACTAAACAGTGCCGTAATGTATGTATTTACCTTCTCGACATTTTTATCTATTGTGTATAATGCCCGGGTTGTATTCCAAGGAACTAACATCGCGTTAATTAGAAGCTATAGGCAATTTTGTAGTGAATAGTCTTAAGATAAATAAAAACAAATTTAAGATATTGGTGATGAAAAACGGTTTCAAATTAAAAAAAAAAAAAAACAGGAAAAATTGTGGTGGGTGGGTGGGAGGGCATAGAAATCGAAGTTGTCAAATAAATTGATTATTTAGTTGTTAGATTATCTAGCAATGGGAAACGGAGCGATCAAAAAATGAAAGCAATAGCAGAAGGAAAAGTAGCCATGAGTGTTGTAAACAAAATACCAAATATGCAAGTAAAATGGTTAGAGAGAATACCTGGCTCAATAGTGGAGAGCAGAATGATGTACAGAATAGAAATTTAGGGGCTAGACGAAGGATGGAAAGGAATAAATGTAATAAATATATTTTGTAAAATTGTCCAAGATCTTCACCTAACCAGGTTGCCCTAATGGAACTAGGACGTTGGGCTATAAAAGCAAGGTCATGGAAAGAGTATTGAAATATTGGTACAGAATATGGAGACTAGAGGAGGAGAATATTATTAATGAGTGTTTGGTAGCACAAGAAAAAAAATTAAGGGGAGAGAAACTTGGTTATTTAAAATCCAAAATAGCCTACAAGAAGTGGGCATGGAACTAGTATGGTACGAGGGAGAAAGATTAGGTACAGGAATTTAGAAAGAGATAATAAGAATTGAGGATATTGAACAACGGGAAATGTGGGAAAATCTTAAAACCATAAAATCTTTGAAATTATATGGTACACTAAAAATATGTGGGGAATAGAAAGATGTATTGAAATTTGTGATAAGGTAGGAAGGGAAGGATTGGCATGGTTTAGAACAGAAGTAAAATATTTAAGTGGATTAAAAAGTGAATATGCTAAGAGGAAATGTACTATGTGTAAAGAACCAGATAGTACTTGGCATTGTATACTAAAATGTAAGCAAACCAAGTTTTGGAGGGAACAGTTCCTATTACGAAAGTATGAAATAAGAGATGAAATAAGAGGTAGAAGAATTTTAAATTTAAAATCAGATGAAAACATTAAGAAACTGGGAAAATATATAGGCAAGATAAGACAAATTGTAAAATGCTTAGGAAAGATGCTTGAGAAATGATATAGAATTGTCAAATAGTGAAAGGAGGATGATATAAGTAGGGGAAGGAATTGGACCAGTTATCTAGTACTAGTTAAACAGGATCGTTATACACCAATAACCAGGGTGTTAGCGTGTATAAGGTTCTAAGTATAGAATAAGCAATACTGCGGCATTAGTCAACGAAAACTCGTCGATACATTTCACGTTTCTGAAGTTGCAGTTGATGGGTGTTGGGACACTGCAGCGAATAGGCACGTAAATAAGATCGTGAGTTGAAATGCCCGATGTTGGCACCTGCCCACGTGTCAGTATTCTGTCAAGGTTGTAGGTAATAATTTAGCCCCGTAGGGTTCAGAGTAATTAGTAGTTTGGGTAAGAGCAACGGGAAGCATTGATAATAGTGCAGACGTGAACATTGTCTCTAGTTGAATTGTATAAATGAAGTCAGGTACCATTAGATTGGTGTTGAAATAACACATATTTATAGTGTCCATAATATGCCAGTAAATTAAATAATTTTTCTTTATCGTCTGAATTATTTTGGGAGGTTTATGTTTGACACCGAGTGTACATTACTTAAAGCTGAGCGCTATCTTTAAGACAAGACTTACGGGGCGAGGCGTGTATTCGCCATCATTTCGCTACTTTTTTATTCCTCAAATAATATCTATAAGATGAATATTATTTTTCAAATGTAACATAATGAATATTAAACCTATTAAAACAATATAATAAATAATTGTCTTACTACGTGATAGGCGGACAATGTGTACGTGTTATACAATCTTCGATGTTATTTTAGATTGAAAATCAGTTCGAACATATATTATTATACCACCTTCTCCTTTATTATTATGATCATTACGATATAAAAGTTACACAACCAGATTTATCAGCGAAGAACATACTAATTACTTTCACGGTCTGAATCTTGGAACTTAAAAAAAATGTGCGGGCTTATTGGCCGTGGCCTAATGATCGATTCATAATTTTGGTGACCTTACGTTTCGTTCGACGCTATGGAGGACATCTTCAGAGGCAACTCTTTTTAAGAATGAGGCTTTGTAGTCGTCTATAACTGGTAAGAGTTGGACTGTGACGAGGGAAGTAAAAAGGGGAGTGGAATGGTCATGGTCATTGTGGTATTGATCTACAGCAGGAATGATAACATGCTTCTTAAGTGTTAAGTTAAGTTTCATGTCTTCTTCTTTCCTCTTTATATTGTTGGGGTGTTTAAATATTTCAATAGCTTCCCTGTGTAGTCTGCCGTGATAATAAAAACAAGGACCTTACTGTTTTCATAAACCATGTCGTGGTCTTCCACATTGATTACATGTTTAGCAACCACAGATTTTTCCCAGTCTCTTTAATGTTCTGGAAAAAAAACCGTCATGGGTGGCCGAGGTCGTTAAAACGCGGACTCGTGAGCGGGAGGTCAGCGGTTCGATTCCCACCAGGACTGCTCTCCCTGACTGAGCTTTTTTTCAGGTTTCCCTCTATCCTCATAAATGGCAAATGCCGGGGAGATACCGAAACTTAGGCCTGGAACGCTTCCTTCCTAAGAAAAAAAAACTCCTTTCTCAGTTTACCATTTCATTTCATGTATCATCAGTGTCCACCGCCTGTGGTGTCTCAGCAGTAAAAACGGGCGTTAAACACAATTAAAAATGTTCTGAAACATTTGTTTTTATGCTGCGTTTGATAGTTCAAACATTAACTTGCCACAGTTGCTTGCAATGCTACAAATACATTGACACTGTCAACAGTGGAGCGTGTGCAGTCTTGGCAGAACGGAGAACTTGTTGCATTTTTGCTGTGGGTATTGAGGCAGTTTTTATAAATGTAAGGGAGGATAGGATTATTAAATAGTGCTTAATGGCATTTAGGAAGTATAAGTTTACTAAATAAAGTTATTAGTTAATGATGGTGAAAGGTGAGGAATTTGTTGATTGTGGGTAGCAATTAGGTAGTACTATTGTATTCGGAGTAAGTCTCTTCTTCTTCCCGATGTTCTCCTTGATTTGCAGTCTGTGACGCAGATATTGAACTCAATTTAATCTCAGGAAATTTCTGAAGTTTCGTAACACGTTCGTGTCAACGGAAAGGGCAAGGTATCTAACACATTGCACAGAAAATCATAGAATTGCGGTTGACACATTTTATTAACCGATTTTTAATGTATTTCCATATGTTTGGGTATCCGTAGCGTCTTGAGGTTTTCTTTAGTTGTTTAGTACACACTTGCACGATATAAGCTTAGTTAACCGCGATTCGAGACACATTTTTTATAATACTCAATATTTCTAGTCACCATTTATCTCTGGCGATATCTTCCTGACAGTCTTACAGCAACCTAATACTTTCTATCCCTTGTCGCGTAATACCTCGTCCTCTATGAATCGATGCGGTTCCCTAACTCGCTTCCTGATGTCCTAAAGTTTACAATGGTTCACTGACTTAACTACTAGTGAAGTTCTATTCTCTTATTATGCTAAATACTGTTCACTAGCTGTTTGTCATTTACTAAAACTAAGTAGTTGACGAATGAAATGAACTGCACTAAACTGCTCTGATAACTCAAACCGAACTACCTGCTTGATCAACTGCTAATACGTTTTAATGACGACTGAATGTTTTAACCAACTATAAAATGTTCGGTCGTAATGCTACAAAACTTTCTATATTACGACTCGCTTCTAGTTTTCTGCATGATTTTCTATTGGTTAATGCTCAAGTTTAATTCTCCCCTCATCTTTTCATTGGACGTGGGCTATTGTTCTAATTTACAGCTTCTTTACCGTTGTCAGCAGCCTAAAAGATGATTTTCAACCCCAACAAAATGCGTTAAAGGTCAATTCCCCCCCCCTTTTTTTTCTTCTTTTGAATGGTGTTTAACGCCCGTTTTTACTACTGAGGAACCACAGGCGGTGAACACTGGTGATACATGAGATGAAATGATATATTGGGAATTTTTTTTTAAAGGAAGGAAACGTTCCAGGCCTAAGTTTAGGGTGCCTCCCCGGCATTTGCCAGTTATGAAGACTGAGGAAAACCTGGAAAAAACCTCAGTCAGGAAGGACGGTCCTGGCGCTATTCGAACCCCAGACCTCGCGCTCACGAGTCCGCGCCTTAACGACCTGGCCACCCGTAGCGGTCAATGGATTCCATTACGTCCTTACTTTTTACGAAAGAAATCTTTCGGTTTTTTCGCACAAGGTGATCACTCGAGTTTCCTGTTTTTATGAGGGTCTGTTTTCTTGATCCACCTAGTCCTTAAGGCTAGAGGAAACTCTTGTTATAATATAGGCATATACAATAAATGTAGGTCTGGTTTCTTGCCCCAATAAAAATATTTATAGCTGCAATTCCCTAAGATAGATGTCAGGTTCAATACAAGTCATACATGTACATCAGAATATACTTATAAAATATTAATTTTTACGTATGTAACCAATATCAACAAAAACTGATTCCAAGTTCTTCGTTTACGAATTGCGGCTAATAGACGTTCTACTGACATTCTATTCTATTGCTGTGGATGCTGATTTGATTTGTTACAAAAGTGTGAGTGCGTTTTGTATGATGAACTGAATTTTTGGGTGAAAGCTCACAGAGGTCACAGTTATAAGAACTACATTATTTTGCCATCTCGCTTCACATTTGTGAAGTTTTATACGATCTTCTGTTGAATGATTGCAAACCAACAATTTTGTTCCCATAAAATAATTGTAATAAAAAGGACCGAAGTTTGCGTTTCCCCCCCTTTTTTTCTCTCTAACTTTATAAAATAAAAGTTCTTTTCGCAGCAGCTAAGTGTTTTCTATTTTGATACCAGTTAAATGAAGGGATGGAATTAATATAGTGGACTCTCTCCTTTTAACTTCATTTCTTTCTAATTTCTATCTTTGGAATAGAAATAAATCTAATTGTGAATATTGCATACCACCGCAATTATCTTCTGGCAGTTCAGGGCTTGAGGAACTGTTAATTTAAATATGTTCTGTTTATTTATTTGATTTATTTACGGATACATCTCAGGTCATCAGCGTCCCATTCAATTCAGGGCGTGAAACAGCCGACAAATTTTGCTCCGAGGCCTCTTATTTAAGGCTTGAGGTACTTTTACTTGACATGAATCTACGGCACGAAATCCATGGCTTTACTTCCCTTCCGAAGGAAGCCATAATTTGGATTTTAGCTATTTTCCATTAACCCTGATGAGATTGAACCCGCGATCTTGGGTTTACGGGGCAAGTATGGTTACAACTACGCCACCAGGACGGACTTCTGATCTTGTTCCCTGCTTGGACCAGATTGGTGCTTAGGGTGACATCAGCATGTGATGCGCTGCAGAAGGAGAAATAGAAATGTGTTCACTGAAAGAAGAAACACTTCTTCGCCAAATTTCATTTGATCAAGCTGTACAATGTCACATACAGAGGGTGCCAAAAATGTATACACATTTAAGGCAAAGAAAAAACAACTTTAACATAACAAAACTGAATTCACAAGCAGTGATGTTTGCGAAAGTGTTCTCAGCGATTGCAGCATCTGCCGTTTCAATTTCTTCCCGAAGTGCTGTTAGTGTAGCTGGTTTTCTACGGTATACAACAGCCTTAAGAGTTCCCCATAGGTAGAAGGCCAACGGAGTTAGATCTCAGTGGAAACTCAGTTGAACCACTTAGTCCTATCCGGCGCCTTGGAAGATTGTCATCAAAGTACGCACGTACATCTCGGTGATAATGTGGTGGTGCACCATCCCGCTGGAAGTAAAATTCCTCATTTCCATGAATGGCGATTTCTGTTCTGTAAACACGTCTCCATTGCCTTTCCGCTTCAACAATGTTTTCGGTTTTTCAATAGCACTTCAAAATTGCTTTTCGCTGCTCAAACGATAATCTTGGCTCCATTTTGTTGTAATAACGCTAGCAAAACGTATGTGACCTCCATCTATTTACAGAACATCATACGATAATCTTGGCTTCATTTCTTCATTGTTGATTTACCTGTCACGTAGCAACGCTATCATAATGTATGTGGTTCACATTTATTTACAGAACATCAACTGTGAAAGTGTGCATGCATTTTTTGGCATCCTCGATATTTGAGAAAATTTGCATCCTTTCAGCTGTTCTATTCTTGAGGTAAGCTTTTCGCTCTTTCATTCTTTCTTTGAAGAGGTGAAAGGTGTGCTGCTCTAAATTAATTTATTGCATTTACAAGATGACTTATCATCCTTTAGACGTTTAAAACTTTATCAAGTGGCACGGCTTGTAGCTAATGTGTACTGGAAGCCAACGTAAGCGAAGTTTGTCCTCTCTGTAATAAAAGCTATCCTCCAGTATTATATATATATATATATATATATATATATATATATGATATGAATGTCCACAAGAGGAAGCATGAGCTTCTACCTACTTGCTTGGGTGTAATTTTGGAAATAAAGCACCAATTTTACAAATATTTCATAATTAATATTTTCTTAAGGAAAGAATTATTCTTGTACAATATAATTCCCAACTGCAATTATGAAGAAAAATTGGATATACCATTTTATCTCTCGCTGCAGAGATAAAATGGCCTTCCTGTCTAACAATTATCCTCCTAATATATGCATGCTACTTTAATATTCCTGTTTAAGGTCCCTTATATTGTTCAATACAGTATGCATACAATTTTCGCTATATTTCGAACTAAACGTCAAAGGCAGGAGACAAATGAAGATGGTAAAAATAAATACTAAATCTCCAAGGTAACTTATTGCATGGAAACAAATTAGCAACAACATGGGCAGAGAGAATATGTGTGTGTTAATTTAAATCCTGTTATGCAAAATGCAAAAATATAGCTGTCATCTTTCTATCTCTGAGTAAACTTTCAGAGCAATTAGTCGATAAAGCATCAATAACTGTTAAATTTAATGCATCATCAAAATCCTCACAGTGAGATGGGGCATGTTGGGAAATCTGCAAGGGAGACTTGGTTTTAACAGAACGTCTGTGATTGTTCATACGTAGCGAAACAACAGTGGAAGATAAACCGATATAAAATGCTTTGCAAAGCTTACAAGCTAACATGTATAGACCATGCTTAGAAGAACAAGCAGAAATGAAGAAGTATTAAATTCCCTGGATAAGGTGGGGCTGTGGAATGAACAATTTAGAAAAATAGCTTAAAGATGAATACATTAATAAAGTATCGTGACATTCTTTCAAAATAGGTCAGATGCTCTCAATTCCAGGCACATAAGTAGTCACCAGGTTAATGAAGTTCTTATAGAAGTTTTAGGTTTGCATTGGAGCAACTCCTGAAATATTTCCAACAATTTACAAGATATTCTCTGAAGTGACATCATTGCAAAAGATTTTGATTACGATACCAGTTACCTCTGCTGAGCCATAGAGATGCTTTTCGTGCTTAAAACGCATAAAAGAGGTCTTCTTTTACTCCTAAAATAATTCCCTACCCCCCCCCCAATTATTATATACGTTTGAGATCCGCAATCTCATATAAAACTAGAGAATAAGCTGCTAATAAAAAAATGTTGCATTCTAGTTTTCTGTTAAGTAATAATGAAATGTCTTATATTCTTGTACCTACAGTATGATGAGAAAGTGTAATATTTTTAAAAGTTTCTGTTTGAATCGGGGCACATAAGTTCAGCCGCATTTGTCAAAATAAGTTAGCAAATCCTTCATCGCTGAAAGGTTTTTAATGATTCTTTTATTCTTGTAGATCGGGCATCTGGCTCTTCATTCAAGGTTTTGCATCTTAAATCAACTAACTCATGCTTTCCAACCCTGAAATTAAGATACGAGGGTAGGTCCATAAGTTTCCGGCCTCGCCAATAAGGATTACTGTCTTCACAAAACCCTTATCTGGTGCCATATATCAACCGTTAAGTAAATAATTGCAGTTGTAACCTCCGATCTGCTGTGTTCAGTTGTTCAGATATAGTTGTATAAAGAAGGCTATGTGTAGAACATTGTGACATGTTTAAAATGGAGTATGGAGCTGTTATTAAGTTCTTCACAAAAGAAGAACTTACTCCTAATGAAAATTAAACAGCGAATGGACGGTGTATATGGGGAAGCATTTCCCTTATATTCTACTGTAAAGAATGGGCCAAGCTTGTTCGAATGGGTTGAGAAAGCATTGAATACGAAGGGCGTACAGATCGGCCCTTGGAGGTGCTCACTCCTGAAAACATCGCTCTTGTGGAAGGAGAAATTACGGAAGACCGGCGGCTCAAAGTTACAGAAACAGCAACAAGTTTGGGCCTTTCTAACACCACAGACCTTTGAATTATTCATGAACATTTAAACATGAATAAGGTTAGTGCAAGATGGGTGCCTAGATTTCTTTCCTCAGCCCAAAAGCAGCAACGAATCATCTGTTGTCAAGCATTTTTGGGGCTCTGCCGTGGCAACGACAGAGAAGTTCTGCAAACCATTGTTACAGAAGATGAAGTCCTCTACTATGATCCCTTGTCCAAAAGAGAATCAATGGAGTGGCAGACGTAAACCTGGCGAAGCACCGCCTCTAAAGACCAAGATCACTCAGTCAACCTAGAAGATCATGACCACAATCTTTTGGGACTCTTCATTGACTTCAAGGAGAGGAACTCTAGTAAATGGGGAGTACTGTGCTGGCCTATTGCACACACTACGTGCTTCCATCAAAGAGAAAAGGCGAGGAAAGCTGAGTGGTGGTGTGCGCCTTCACGACAACGCGTCTGTGCACACAGCTCTTGTTGCAAAGAAAGCTGTGAAAGAATATGACTTTAAGGAGATCGACCATCCACCCTGCAGCCCAGATCTAGTACCGGTGACTATTTCCTCTTCTCAAAACTCAAGAAGGACCATTCGAGAAAAGAAATTTAAGTGTGACGAAGAAGTGATGGATGCTGTTTATGCCCATTTTGCAGGCAAGACTTATGACTGTTTTTGGGGGAAGGGGTTGAAATGTTAATTCAAAGATGTGAGAAGTGTATTGCAATAAATGGTAACTATACCGTGAAATATAGATTTTGACTTTATCATACCTAGAAAATGGTTCGGCCGAAAAATTATGCAACATTATATAACAATCAAATAAAATTCCTGAATGATTGATAATGCAATATGTTAGCTGGTATAATTTTCGGTGTTCTCCATAACATAATATATAAGGTAGTTGAATAATGTTCAATTTGTTCCTGAAAGAATTTTGGAGCAAATAATGAATCTTATGTTTTCGGGATAAGCAATAGAGTATTTTCTTTCATTGAACTTAAGTTACCCCTGAATGAAACAAACAGCCCATCACTAGAACTCTCTCTGCCGTTCTGTACCGAAGGGGAAATGAATGGAAGGGTCAGCTTTGACGTCTCCTAAAAGTAAGGTCTGAGCTGTAGAAAACTAACCACCTGCCGTCACACTTACTGTTTATAATGTTGTGCACTTTGTTGAAAGAGCACATGTCGCAAACAGATGAACAAGTTCAGTAAACCCGGAATGCTTTGCTGCAGTGACAGTTTCTTCCATGATACAGAGGGCAATGACACTACGCTCGCTCGAACTTTTTCAAAGAAGTGATCCTGGTTACGCACTTCCTACAGTCTGCAAGTGGAGCTCACTTTAGCGGTTGATGCTGTCTTCGATTACTGTACTATTTATTTATTTACGACGCTCTTTAACTTCTCAGTTATCAACGTCCCATTCAAATCAGGGCATGAAATGGTCAATACATTTTTCTCAGAGAACTCTTCTTTCAGGCGTGAGGTTCCTTTACGTACCATAATCTACGAATTGGGACCAGCGGCTTTACTTCTCTTCAGAAGAAGGAATACTTAGGTCTTTTATGCCCTAAAAATTAATAGACTCTGGCCTGGTTTGAACCTATGAACTTCGATCTATGAGGCAAGCACGATTATCACTAGACTATTAGGGCCAACGCGCCCACTGTTCCAAAGAATGGTGTTTAACACCCGTTTTGCTACAGAGGCACCACAGGAGATGAACACTGATGATACATGAGATGAAATGATATATTGGGAAAGGGTTTACGTTTTTTTTTTTTTTTTTTTTTTTTTTATTTTAAAGGAAGGAATCGTTCCAGGCCTAAGTTTAGGGTTCCTCACCGGCATTTGCCATTTATGAGGACTGAGGAAAACCTGTCAGGGAGGACGGTCCTGGTGGGATTCGAACCCCAGACCTCGCGCTCACGAGCCCGACCCTTAACGACCTCGGCCACCCGTGGCGGTCACCCATTGTTCCAAATATGCATCCGCCGATACATAAAATTTGTCATAAATGGCGCCAATGCCAGAATTCTGAACGTCAGCCTAAATTAAAGGTAATGAGCTAAATATTACAACATTCCTAGGAAAAGTTGAGCTTTCATTGTAGTATTACGGGCAATGTTCTGCAAACACATTGTGTGCTGTCCGATTATAGATTGATTCTAAATGGCCGGAATCACGAGGTTTCAACCTTTGACCAATGCCTATGTTGTTTAAAAGATTGTCAGCTATTATTCTGTTCTCCCTATTCGCAGTAGATGTACAACAGCCGTAAAACTCCTAAAAGGATTCCGGTTACAACTTTATTACACTGGCAATCTGCAATATAGACCTTGGATGATTGGATTTATCAACCTACCATGTTGGTTCTTTAGTTTCTTTCGGTAGTGAAATAAATGGCGACGGCGATGTCAAGTTCATACAAATAGTTGCAATTCCTCGACTATGGTTACGGGACTCTCTCCATTGTATGGTAATGTCACATAATCTGTTATTTCCTTTCCTTTTCTCCCTCCAGTTCTTTTCGTTCGTGTTACTCCCATTTTTCTAAAATTCTCGAAGGGGGCATTTATCGCTTGGTTAAGATATGTGGCGTCACTCTTCCTTTTTACTGCCGGCCTACCTCCTAGGGTCGATGGAATTTCCGGCAAGAATCGAAGGGATTTCTTCGGGCGTAAAAATCCAAAGTATTATAGCTTCCTTCGGAAGGAAAGTAAACCAGTGGGTACCTTGTAATATATTTACGCATGTAAAAGAACCTCAAGCTTGAGAGAAGAGACCTCTGAGCAAAATTCATCAGTTGTTCACGTCCAGAATTGAATGAAACGCTGATGACCTGAGATGTTAAAGAGCGTCTGTAAATAAACCAAATAAATAATTTCTTCTTCATTCTCACGTTTGCTGCCATGTACTCCAGCAAAGTGTTGATCGTTTGTTTTGTTACGTGAACACATTTAGGTTTATTGCTCGGGGATTCTGTGAGCCACCGTTTAGTGTTTTGTGTGTGTGTGGCATTAAGAGAGTGTTTTTCTTGTACATTTACCACTTTTTTTCTGTAGCGGTCACCTTCCTTGTCATATTGAACCAAGGACTTTAGTATTGCTTATTAAATTTATAAATCGTGAATTCTTTGATAATTTGGGCAATCAATAAATTCTTTTTAAATCCAACTGTACTTTATAATTATTCTATGCTAAATGTTCTTGGAAAAGGTAGTTTCGCAATTTTTCTTCGTTTTATTCTTTGTTGAATTTAAAAAATTATATTGGGTATGTTTCAAAGCTTTGTTCTTGTTCATTTTAACTGTGATATTAATATGCACAACGTTTGATTTGTAATATGGCTGATAACGTTTTATTGGAGAGTGCATTTGTTAAAATTGTTAATGTAATATACATATGTTGAAATGAATTGTAGAGTGTTGTTGTAGTAGGTATGTTATTTTCTCATTAAATATGGTACAGGTATTTTCAGCGATTGAATCCTGCGGGTTCATTAAATCATTTAGTTTTCTTAAAGGAATAAGACTAAAAACTATGCAGCACTGGCGAAGAATTGCTGATCTAACAATTAGTTCTTTTCATAGCCAGAACGCTTTGGGGGGGGGGGGGTACATCATCATTTTACGACGCAGAAGACAGAGATCATTTTACGATAATTTTCAATATAGGAATTTTATCTGGGGTGTATGCCTATAAACCGCAAAAATACTTAAACTTTAAATCCGAAATTTTATATTCTCTAATTTGAACTTTCACAGTACATATATATTTAATATATTTCAAAGTTGGACGGAAAAAATAACAGTAAAGTGTAATATGTTTTAAACAGATTTAACTCACATACATTATTATAGCGTTGCTACGTGAAAGATAAGTCAACAATGAACAAATGAAGCCAAGATTATCGTATGATGTTTTGTAAACGGATGTGACTTACATTTACGTTATGCTACCTTTGCTACAACAAAATGGAGCCAAGATTATCGTTTGAACATCGGAAAGCATTTTTGAAGTGATATTGGATAACGGAGAATGATGTTGAAGTTCAAAAACAACGGAAACGTGTGTACCGCGCTCTCCGGATCTAACTCCGTTGGACTTCTACGTATGGGGAACTCTTATGGATGTTCTATACAGTAGAAAACCAGTTACTCTGGCAGCACTTCGGGAAGAAATTGAAACGGTATGTGCTGCAAGATCTGAGGACACTTACGCAAACGTTGCTCAGTCAGTAGTTCAACGTACTCGGTAGTGTATCGACGCCGATGGTGAGCATTTTGAGCAACTGTTGTAAATGTAAAAGTCTAAGATGATCAGTGCTCATTATTTTCTGTTTGTGCGGATTCAGTTTTGTTATGTTAACACAGTTTTTTTCTTTCCTGTAGTATGTATGCATTTTTGTCACCCTGTGTGTGTGTGTGTGTGTGTGTGTGTGTGTGTGTGTGTGTGTGTGTGTGTGTGTGTGTGTAACAGTGGATACTAAAAGATATGCTCATTACAGTGACTGAAGAGAAAAAACTAAGCGCTGTTACTGCTGGAGATAGCTATGCATCCAAGAACAGCCTCTCTAAATCAACATCAAGGATCTTTCACTAGAAAACCGAGGCAGAACACACCTTTCTATTCAGAAGAGAATTTTCCACTAGCTGCAACAAACCAATAATAATTCAGAACTGCGAAAATTCTCGTAAGATACAACTATTTGGCAGATGGAAATAGTAGATAGTCTATCAAATTGGCCGAAGTTTTTTCCAAAAGTTTAGCTATTTAAAACAGATTACAACTTGTTTGTTTTAAAGTATATATAAAGTATAATAACACAATATGCATTTACATTACCTCCTAAACTTTTGGAGGAAATACAGAACGTACATATAATACACACACAGTTTGAGGACAATGCGCAGCGCACGGCCAGGCAGTACACAATAGCAGGAATACAAATAAGCTAATTAAATGGAACCGCCCACCTCAGCTTGTGAGATGGTCTTAATAAATTCGCGCCAACTCTTCAAGGTTTATCAGCCATAGACGCCCAGTAGAATGCGCTTGCTTTTCCATTCACTTATTGTGGTAAAATGAGTTCAAAGTTTTCACCTAAAGAGAATGACAATAGTGTTGTATGAAATTAAAATTGGGCAGAGAAAAAAGAATATATCAAAATTTAATCTGTAACTACAATCTAAAGATAAAATAAAGTGTGGAAAATAATGTCAAACTTGGAATGTGAATGCATCTCATAGTTGAATGACCACCAGCAACGGTCACCATTTGTTCTTATCCCAGTTTCCCATAATTTTGTATTTTTCCTAAATACTTTCTGGGCGTACTTTGTAATCTATACTATTTGCATCCGTAGACAGCTGAAATAATGGAAGTTAATAATGATTGTATATCACTGAAACTTTTAGTGGGTGTAATGCGGTGACTTTATAATTATATGGTAGTTTCTGGTGGGTTATTTTTGTTGATTGGTTTATTTACGGACGCTCTGTAACATCTCAGGTCATCAGTGTCCCATTCAATTCAGGGCGGAAAACGGCCGATAAATTTTGCTCAGAGGCCTCTTCTTTCAGACATGAGGTTCTTTCTTGCCGTAAATGTACGACACGGGACCCACGGCTTTACTTCCCTTCCAAAGGAAGCCATACTTAGGATTTATATGCCCGAAAAAAAAATTCATCGATCCTGGTCGGGTTTGTACCCGCGATCTTGGGTTTAGAAGGCAAATCAAGTGGGTTACATTTGCATGTTTACAAAAAGGAGTAATTTTTTCATAACAAAATGGAATAAAGGAGTAACATTTAAAATTAAAAACAGGTTACGTATTTGTATTTTAATTTCTTAACTATAAAAAAGCAAACATATCATGCAATCAGTTTAGTTTTCCCCGCAGAGTATTTTTCCTATGGGAGAGTTCGTCGGCCAGCCGGGTCTCGGTGATTAGTGAAAGGATAAAACAATAAAACAAACCAACCATACAGCAATGCACAAACTCATTATTTACCAAATTACACTGAAGAAAAAATTTTGTTTTCTTTCTTTCTTTTCTTTTTTTTTTTTTTTTTGCGACATAAATGAAATCTATTTTTTCCTAAGGAAAGCATTATGTTGAACGTGAATATGACAACGAAAGATTGGCTATGGTTTAAGGATAAATTAAGGATAGTTACAATAGTCATGTTTTCTAGGAAAAGCTGCTTGATGTCATTTATTGCATATTCCTGATCGCTTATCTTGGCTAAATATGCTTTCTCTTTGCTTTCCTTTTATAGTCAAGTTCAGGAGCACCTCTGTTAACTGTCCAGAAGTAGCCATCAAGCATTCTTGCATTCCACTTAACTTGGTAATAGTTTTCCTTTAATAAAAATGTTTAATGGAAACTTTCGCCATATTCGTCGCTAACATCCCCAAAACTTTCAAGAAAGCAGTTCAGGTGTCAGTGTAAAAAGTGTAATTTAAGGGGAATGATGCATGCCATTTTGTAATAAGATGACAAAGCTGTAACAAGGTCCTCATAGTTTCCAACTCGTTTGTTTTCAAATAAATTCTCTGAAGGAAATCCATGCCTCTTTCTCAACATCACTTAAAAGATGTTCAAAGATATCTTGGTGAAGTTGACGAATCTGTAGGCCAACAAAAACTCCTTCCTTTAACTTTGTCTCACTAATCCTCGAAGTTTTTTTTAATGGGAGGGGGTGTTCAATGCCCGTTTTTACTATTTATCCTCGGAAGTTGGGGTAGATATACACAGTTTTTTTTAAAATCAAGTTTGATATGAAGCGGAGGTATTAAAACCTTCTCAGATTCTATTTTAACATTAATTTTTTCCAGTTTCCATACTCACTCTTTTTTCTCTCTCTCTCTACTGTTCCATTCACATATGAAACAATAGTATTTAGTGTAGCCTAGTTGGAGTCCAGTTAATATTGCTATTGCTTCCAAGTATGAACATATTTTCCATACAGGTGTTATACTGCTTTGAGACTTAATTTTTATGCATCTATGAACAACCGCCACTCCTGAGATCTGATTAGTAAGCACAGCCCCCAATAAACCACTATCATCACTGCAAAACACTATATCTCCTTCCGTAGAAAACTGTTTTTTCTGAAAGTCAAGAAAAAATGACACTCACATAGTTCCATTGTTGGAATCTGCAAGCTAACAGCTTTGCATTGGCTTTTCAAAGTTACAGATCTCTCTCACTAAATCATTTAATTCATTCTGGCTAAGCTTGTGCTTTTCGGAAAATTTAACATAAGGTGTAGGATCTGTAAAAATGGACGTTGTGGATCATAAGGTTCGTCTTCTGTGTCTATGGAATCTCATTCTGGAGATATGAGAACAGGTAGTTTCTCCCTATGGGAAGAAGACAAGTAGCAAAATGTATACTGGGATATACAATTATCATTCGACATACCTTGGATTGGTGGATTTATACGAAAATAACAGTCATCTTTGTGATTTGTGGACTCCAACCAAATCACGGGGATGGAAAAAGACATTGAGTTCAGAACACTGTATAGCAAGCCTGGAGCCCAGTTCTTATCTTGGCCTCCTAATTTTCACAATTTACCAAAATAAAGATTGTAAGTTGCTTTTACAACAGTAGTGATATTCGTCCGCTGCTAGCTAACACCACTTGCAGCAAATATAACAGAAACTATTTGGATTATTTATACACTTAGGAGTGATTGTTAACAAATAATTCTGAGCAGATTGTTAAATGGATTTTATACCAAGACCCACAATTTGTTTTAAGGATTTAAGAAGAAATTGTTACTCGACCTTTCATAGTAAACTGTCATAATCAGATCAGCACTACGAAACTCATCACAGACACTTAGTAGACCTGCTGTAAATGAAGTTTTTTTTTTTTTTTTAACCTTTGAATAATAATCACAATAATAATAGAAGTTAATATCCGAACATTCTATTGCAAAACTTTCTACCAGTTCCAAAATCTAGTCGTTCTATCATCAATAAATAAGTTTCTGGTTCTTCTCAAGAAAAATAATTTCAATTTTTTGGGGGGGGGTAAGGTCTTTCATACATAACATAAAAAAATTATTTGTCACATTCTAACAGGTGCCTCAAAGCAGCCATCTTGTGCACACACTTAACTAAGTTGAGCTCACATCCATGAAAACCACCCGCGGCGCACAAGGGCTGAACAGGTAGAGTTTCAATTCACGCCTTAACGCTGCGCACATCTTAAAAACTGTACCTTGTATCAGCAGGCTCGCTCGTGAAGGGCTGTATACAATGTTACGTGATGATCAACGAAATACAATATGGGTATCGATCTTAAAGAAAAACAAATAAATATCGTTGCAATATATATTAAATCAAGCATATCTTAGTTTCATTGTCCAAGATGTATAAAACTAAATCTAACCTGAAATTTTTAAAATTCGGATATATTAGTAATGTTACAAGAAACAAGTATATTGTTTTGTTTCGTCTATGAAAGTCGTACTATAAGACCAAACCAGATACCTTCTATTTGTAGAACAAAGTTCAGGTAAACTGTAAATAGCATTTATTCGTACATTTCAAAATGCCTAAATTATATTTTTTTCCATTATTCCACATAGGAATAATACGAAAAAAAATATAGGAGCAATACCCTCCTCCTAGCAGTAAATTGAGTCACATAAAAGCTGTCGGTTAGCGATTAAAACCCCCTTTTCACTTCAGAAACATCACAGGAGGTGGACAATGATGATGCATGAGATGAAATGATAAATTAGTAAAATAATTTTTGAAATAAAGCGTTTTAGGCCAAAATTTAAGGTACCAAACCCCCATTTGTCATGGAAGAGAACTGAGGAAAATGTGGAAAAAAGTGTCATGAAGGACTGTTCTGGAAAAATTCAGAACAATGATGATAATGATAGATATATTTTGATGGGGATGATTTAGTGTAAACATAAAAAGTATCCAAGATTAAATTAGTCACTGTAAATAATTTGTCAGTCAAGCTCTACATCAGACCAATAACGCTAAGACAGTCTATTCAAAAGTTCATGAAACTAAAACATTATCACTATCTTCAGAACGTTTTTATGATTACTGTGTTCAAAGTTGATGAAGGACAACAAAGAAGTTGATGTTTTGAAACATCATTACCACCACTATTTAATTTGCCTCCTGATTAGATTACGAAAACTTGTGTTCTAGTCTGTTTCCTCAGCATGTTGTGTTCGTTGTTGAGGATGTGACTGAATATGAATCTTGATTTACGTGCCATCCAACATCCTTCATCAGATCACAGTCGATTCTTTTTCTATTATGAACTGTTTTCCTTCTATGAACAGCTCATATTTCATTATTTAAAAAGGATTTCCTTGTTTAAACAGTGCATACTTTATTATGTTTCATAAAAATGCCTAATTCGATTTGTATTTGCTTTGGACAGGCATATAATTAATATGACACTTATAGCACTAAGAAATTAAATATCGCTTTACGTAAAAGCATTAGCAATAATCTTTCTCAGTGTACAAGTCAAAAAGGAAGTATAATTTTGAACATGCGTAGGATATAAATTAAGTGATAAATATTTTGTATGCTGAAAAATAAAGATAACTGCAATCCTTTTCTGAAACTTCTGAAACCAAAGAATGCATTGAAGATACAAATCACTCGGCACTAACCGCTAAGAGGTATGGCATTATTTAAAAAAACGAGTCATCACCACCTTATCCTTTAATATTTGCCACGTGGTTTGCGCCCCCATAGGCGAAATCGAACTACCTCATTATATTCTCAATAAAAACCTCCCCACGTGGTTTTCCGATACCGAAGAGGTTACAAAATATGGTAACGAAACGTTTAAACTGCAAAATATGCAGAAAGGATTGGCTCGTTCTAAAATAAATTGCGTAATAAGCCGCGAAATGTCAGCGTCCTGACGCGATCAAGGTTCAAATCATAATTACCTTCAGTTCGCAACGTGGTCATTAAACATTCACTTTGGTGTTCAGCTTTTGCAATTTTTACCATATCATCCCTTTAAACCTCTTTCTTGTTAGCATTGAGTTATACAATGGAATTAATATGTGCTGTTAAGAAATTACTTCACTAAGACAGTTTAATGCCACATTGTACATCACATTATTACTAAGGGACAACCAATTACAAACGACCGCATAGACTACCTCCTGATTAATCTCAAGATCGAGCAGGCAATATGTCATCCATCTAGCAGCAGTTAGCCAGTCCTTAGCATAGGCTACCTGTGAAGACTCAAGGTGATTGAAGACCTTGTGGAGATTACAGACGCCTTAATTCTCAGACAGTTCCGCATAAATGTTCTATAGCACACATTCATCGCGTCAAGTACACTCTCTGGAATAAGTTTTCTCTATCATCGATTTGGTCAAAGGCTATCATCAGACACTTACAGCAGAATAAGACATCACTAAAATTGCTTTCTGGTTCCTTCAATTTCCTCTCAAGCCTTTCGGTATGTGAATTGCAGCACAAAAATTCCAAAGATTTAACATTCGTTTTAACCAGTGAGGCGGTGTACACGTATTAACACAAGAGATGAAATGATAAACTGAGAAAGGCTTTTTTTTTTAAATAAAGGAAGAGTTTCAGACCTAAATTTAGGGCACTTCCTCGGCATTTGTGATTTATGACTGAGGAAAACCTGAGAAAAAACCAGGTCCTAATGGAAATCGAATCCCAGACTTCCCACTCACCAGTCCGCGCCTTAACGACTTCAGCCACCCCTAGCGGTCCAAAGATTTGTGACCTCTTACTTCGCGGTCTACGAGTAGATTTAGCAACCTATCGACGATCTGCTCATAGCATCAAGTAATAACGAAGAATATCTTAAGACCTGGAAAAAGTTTTCATCGTCTCAGAAAATATGGTCTTATTATCAATGTAGCTGTTGTTGATTTGGTTTATTTACGGACGCTCTTTAACATCTCAGCGTCCCATTCAATTCAAGGCGTGAAACGGCCGACAAATTTTGCTCGGAGGCCTCTTCTTTCAGGCTTGAGGTTCTTTTTCGTGCTGTAAATGTACTACACGGGATCTACGGCTTTACTTCCCTTCCGAAGGAAAACATACTTAGGATTTTTACTCCCGAAAAAATCCATCGACTCTGGCCGGGTTTAAACCCGCGATCTTGGGTTTAAGAAGGCAAGTATGGTTACCACTACACCACCAGGACCGACATCAATGTAGCAAAATGTGTATTCTTGAAAACATACGCTAGATATCTAGAACATGAAATAAAGCAGATTGAATCAAACCATTGCCATAAAAAAAATAGCGTCTATTTTAGAGTAGGAGAAGCCTCAAACTGTCATAGGTCTTAGAAGATTTATTGGTTTAAAATAGTTATTTCATTAAAAAGGCACGAACTAATTAAATCCCCTACGTGTTTTCTTAATAGGTATAACAATGATAGACAAATCACTGATTTGACATGGGGGAGTTTATTTGAATAGTGTTTAACGCCGTGGCACCATAGGCTGTCACCGGAGAGTGAACGAGCATTTGAAGAATGTAAGAAGAATTTGTCTGAAGCTACATAACTGCACATCCTAGGGACAAGGCCGGGTTGGTTCTCACAACTTACTTCAGGCACTGTCCTGGAACAAGTGGTTGATAATAACAGAGATCCAGTAGAGTTTCTCTCTACTACAAGCGGATACGATACAGCGCTTATGACAGAGAGGTACCAGTAAGCTATGCGGCTATTAAACTCTTCAAACACATGCTAGAAGAACAAAGGTTTTGTGTTGGAACTGAACACGATAATATATGCATTGCAGCAGTTTTAAGACAAGCTTCACCACGGCTTCGGCAACTGGAATTCATATCGCAATATACCACCGATATTAGCCATGTAAGAGGATTAATAACACTGTAGCTGATACTTGATCACAAACTGAAGAAATTAACTTACCAAGTATTACTAGTGCACAGTGTGAAGAGGAAGAAAGATAGAAATATTTTAACATCTGCGACTTGCTTCCAACTATATAAACTTCGAGTAGATGGCCCGCCCGTCTTTATATATTGTAACGTATCAACAGAAAGAATTCGACCATGTATACCGTAAACTCTTCGAATAACAATTTTGATATCATTCACACAACCTGTCCCATACCAAGTCAGCTTACAAGAGAAAAATTAGTATAGGGATAAAGGTAGTTTCCAGTGATCAAAGGAACAAGAAACATATAATCAATCAACTGGCTTTAAAAAAATGTTTCTTTCAATAGAATTAGTGAAGCTGAAGCCATATATAGAGAAAAAGAATTAGAAACATTGACTAAATAGCTTCTTGCAAAGAAAAGAAAAGAAAAAAAAATCTGAACAAAAAAAAAATTAACAGCGAATCCAAAGAAATTGCCTACTGCTTTGCGTTGAGCCCATTTTAATCGCATATTGTGCAATTGTCTCTTTAAACTCAATTTAAAGGTATACCATATGCTTATAAACCATGCACAAATCAAGATCACTAACCTTTCGTATGCACTCTGAGACAGTATTTATGAGCTGTCACCCCTATATTTAGAGTATTTATAGCAAGTAATTTTATGTAAATTCCTTATTACAGTCATGAGTGCAATGTCATTTTATTTCCTGTACAAGTGTTGAGTTATTGTGTGTAAAATGTTATTTTCTTGCCACAATGCAGAACGCAATCAAATGAAATCTTACCTGGGAATTTCTGTTGCCTATTGTAATGATATTTTATAAAGGAGGATCCAAGCAAAACCGACATTTTCTGTAGAGAATTCTAAAGCATGGTCCTTGAAAAGATATTTATTTCGTTTACAGTTAGGGAGCTGTGTTTTTTGTCATGTTAGCTAAGGGTGAAAGCAATAAATATACGGAGGTGAAAAGACAGGCTGATAACCTCTGGAAGGGAGATCCTATGTGAGTTACATGTAAGAAGTCACGTAAGCCATCTGACAAATATTATAGCAGAGGAAAAAATGGAGGAAACAGATTACCCAATAGAGATGCGAGAATGGGAGAAAATGTTCTAGATCTTTCTAAAACATATTTGAAAGAATAAAACTAGCTTCGTGAGACCAACAGACTGCCATGTTTATTTAGTCTTGCAATTTTGCGGCACAGGGAAAGTCGATCCGCATCCATTTTCAGTTCAGTTCAGTTAGTGGAAAGCTGTAGTCAGTTTTGGAAGAGTATTCAGTGTGGGGCATTGTCAGTGTGGAAGATAGGCACGATCAGTTCATTTCCATTTCCATTTCAGCTCCGTAAAATAGTATTAAGTGGAAGAGATTTATTAGTAGAATTCAGTTGCGTCTCAGGATTATTTTATTTGAGGATCAATCTTTATCAAATTAAGAAACGTCAGAGTGATCGTCATAGTTAGAGCGAAAGTGGCACATATTCTCCAGAAAGTAAAGGCAGTACATTTTATGTGGAATAGTTTATGAACAATGAATTATGTTTCGTCTCCCATAACGATATATCTTATCAATCTCCATATACTCCTTTCCCTATTGTCACAGGACCATAAAAGTATCCAGCGGCAGAGTCTCAACAGGCAAAATATATGTCAGCGGAAATAATACCCCCAAAAACCCAAAACAATCAAATTAAAAGCTTTCCAAAATCTTTTCCTCCACTCTACATATTTAATTAAACCCCCCTCTTCTTTATTCAACACCGCTGCAACCCAAAAACCCAAAATTGAGAACTTGATCAAAAAGCCAAGCCTTAATTTAGAATCGTGCTAGTTTGTGATGTAGCTTGGTTTTATATATAATTTTAACTTGAAACGATAACATTCCCCTATTTGGCATTCGTTAGGATATTGTTCGTGCCATGTGCTTCTTTAGTACAAGCATAAGGAAGTTATTAACTTCCCAACTCCTTAGCTTACATATTTGAAAGTTATAGGGGAGTTTGGAACCTAAATCCACTAGTCATTCTTTGTATGTAATATTAGCTTGTTGAGCAATTTTTAAACTATATAACATGTCAGCAAAAAGACCCAAGAGGTTAGAACTCCGAAAGAATTAAAAGAGAGAGAGGTTTGCCCTGCAGTTGGTATTAAATAAGGAAAGGGGGAAAACATAATTAATGGTATCATAAAGACAGCAATGAATGGGGAAGCTTGAAAATATGTGATGCGTTTCCGTAAATTTTATAATATGTAGCTATCTTGTTTTCTATTGCAGCATTTCATTTAACACATTGTTGTAAATAAGGTTTCGTATTGCATTGCTGATATATTCCTGCAGAGACGTACTGAAGACGCAGTTAGCAATGAAGAGTACTGTATTGATGCTGTTAGCAGCTATAATATACTCCTTTTACCAGCATGAATTACTAGAAGAAACAGGTTTTCATGCATCGGCTGACCACAAAAATTCCCTTTGAAAAAATAAGTTTCATCTGTCTTGCTACTAAATAATCTTGAATCGTAATTATACACAGAGGGTGACAAAAAATGTATTCACACTTCAAGCAAAGAAAAAAAAAAATGCGTAACATAACAAAGCCGAATTCACACAAACAGAAAATGATGAAATGAAATGTTTTCGGTCCAATTTTGAAATATATCAAATAGATATCTACTGTGAAAGTATGTATACATTTTTGGCCCCCTCGATAGATACTTATTGCTCAAATTAGAGAATATATAAAAATTCGGATTTAAAGTTTAAGTATTTTTGTGGTTTTTAGGCATACACCTCAGATAAAGCTCCTATCTTGAAAATTGTTGACCGAGACTAGTAAATGGCTATGAATAAAATGATCCCTGTCTTGTGTGTCATAAAATAATAATGTCCTTATTGTGCACAGCGTAGAAAGCAAATGCGTAAGGTAAAAAGCCTTTGTACTGGAACTAAAAGTACAATTTGTATTTAGGTCAAACTGACAACGGAATTCTTTGTGGCACGCAGTGTAAATGACACGGTATTGAACTCCTCGTGACATTTCACATGAAGTTAAATGCTGAACGGCAGATTGTATTAGACAGGACTAAACTATCGACCTAAGAACTACAGCAGTACTCTTTATCCGACGTAAACAAAATATATTGTGCTCTTTCTTATCAACCACCTGTAGCTAGCTTATATTTACGGTCTGCTGGTCCTTACGGAATTTTTTGAGCAAGCGAATTTTTTGTTCGTCATTCTATTTCTGGGAATATTCGCAACATTTATTTTACTAGCCCGTTATTTTAATTATTTAGTAACAATGAAAATGCTTTAATAGAACTCTTTATAGATATAATCATACGCTAACAAATCTAATACTAGTCCATTACAAATATATTGTTAAGTGATGTTGCGAATTTGCTTTTAAATTAAACAAAGCTAGGAGAATAATTTAAGCAAATGACATTTTCCAATGACATTAGCAACTATAACAAGTCCGGCAGGTACTAGCTGCGTAAACTAAGCGAATTCCTCGCCTTGTAACGTAACTTTAAAAAAATAATATAAAATCAAAATTATAGACTTATTAATTAATGAAATGAAATAACTACCTATGTACCTGGAATTGAGAGCATAAACCTTATTTTGAAAGAATGTCACGATATTTTATAATGCATTCATATTTAAGTGACTTTTCTAAAATTGTACCCCGCCTTACTTTTAGAACACCACCTAACCTTAAAGTATATTTTGCCACAACCTGTCTCCTTCCAAATTACCTCGTAAGCATGTCGTATATATGTTATCTTGTAAGCTTTGCAAAGCATTTTATAAGATTTAACTTCTACTGTTGTTTCGCTACGTATGAACAATCATAGACGTTCTGTTAAAACCAAGTCTCCCTTGCAGGTTGCCCAACATGCTTTATCTCACTGTAAGGAAGTCGGCACTGTGGTCTAATGGTACCCATACTTGCTCGTAAATCCAGGATCGGGGGTTCAATTCCGACCAACGATGGGATTTTTCGGGCGTAAAAATCCTAAGTATGGCTTCCTTCGGAAGGGAAGTAAAGCTGCAGGTCACGTGTCGTACATTTACGGCATGAAAAAGAACCTCAAGTCGAAAACAATAGATCTCTGAGCAAAATTTACCGGCGTTTCACGGCCTGAATTGAATGGGGGTGGGAGCTGATGATCTGAGATGTTAAAGAGCTTTCGTAAATACAATAACTCAACTCTAAGGGTGTCAATGGTACATTTAATTTAACACTTATTGATGCGTTTTACAGACTCATCGCTCTGAAAGCTTTCTCAGAGATAGAGAGATGGTAGCTATGGCAATTCAGAAGGTAACAACTCCCTAACAGTTACAATTAAGTTGTTCATATAGGTAGTTATACTTCAATGTTCACCGGCTATGATAGTAGCAACTAGCAAAAGTAATACTGTTGAGTGTTTAAAAACTATTTTAATACACTAATAAAAATTTAACCTGTAAAAGGGCAGAATAGAACAGTTAATATACAGAGAGTGCCAAAAAAAAAAAAAAAAAATACACACTTCAAGCAAAGAAAAAACTGTGTTAACACAACAAAACTGAATTCACACAAACAGAAAATGATGAACACTAAACATTTTACACTTTTACAATTACTACAGTTGCTGAAAATGCCCAACATCGGCGTCCATGCACTTCTGAGTACGTTGAACAATGAGCAATGTTTGCGAAAGTGTCCTCAGCGATTGCAGCACATGCCGTTTCAATTTCTTCCCGAAGTGCTGCCAGTGTAGCTGGTTTTCTACGGTATACAACATCCTTAAGAGTTCCCATAGGTAGAAGTCCAACGGAGTTAGATCCGGAAAACGCGGTGGAAACTCAATGGGACCTCTTCGTCCTATCCAGTGCTTTGGGAGATTGTCATCAAGGTACGCAAGTACTTCCCGGTGGTAATGTGGTGATGCACCATCCCGTGGTTTACGGTACCATGAGTCTCAAATTTGTCTCAAATGCGTGCAATTGTTACTCGTATTGGCGGTTTTGTTCTGTACACACGTCTCCATTGCCTTTGAACTTCAACAACATTCTCGGTTTTCCAATACCAATTCAAAGTTGCTTTCCGTTGTCAAACGATAATCTTGGCTCCATTTTGTTGTAGCAGCGCTAACATAACGTAAACTGAGTCACATCTATTTACAGAACATCATACGATAATCTTTGCTTCATTTGTTCATTGTTGATATACCTGTCACGTAGCAACGCTATCATAATGTATGTGAGTCACATCTGTTTATAGAACATCATACTACACATTACTGTTGTTTTTCGGTTCAACTTTGAAATATATTAAATAGATATCTACTCTGAAAGTGTATACATTTTTTGGCATCCTTGGTATTTGTTATAGATAGTTTTGTGTGCTGTAAGCGCATAACAGTAACAAAAAATGTAATGCAAAATGCTGTGCAATAATGAAAATAATATTGATATATAACTCCAAGTACCTGACGACAATTTTTATGACTTTCTGAGGTTTCCAGCATATATTTTAAATAAAGGTGCTTGAATAAAGGCAAGTTGATTATTATGAAAGTTTTACAAAACAGAAAAAATAAATCACTTTTAAATAGTCACTTACCAAGCTAAACTAAATCATATTAATCTATATATATATATATATATACATATAATTCAAAATCTTTCAGTGTTTTTTTTTTTTTTTTTTTTTTTTTTTTTTTTTTTTTTTGATATCACTGATCAAACTCGGTTTGGATACGAAATAACATCCGTTAAAACAATAAAAGGTTAGAAACATTATCACACAGAGATCTGTTGTGCAATTCGTGACATTTGTCACTCTTTCTTATATTTTTAAAAGTCACCTGTCTGCAATTGGAAGGTTCGGTGTGTTATTTAATATGTTTACACAGTTTAACTAAAATAATAACTTTCATGCGTATTTTAAAGAGTACTTACATGCTATACTAACACTTACAGGTAATGTCTTTGAAATAGCAGTCAAAATTAAAATTACCAATGAGTTCCTATCCGTAAATTAAGTGCATATGACATATAACGTAGGAGATGGTAAGTGAGTGCTAAGTTGTAAGTGAATTTAAAAATATACGGCAATGTTAATGATATTTCATTTCTAGCTCAAAACTTGTGTAGAGAGAGAGAGAGTTGAGCCGAACCTATATTTGATTTACAGATAAAGAAGGCAATTAATATAAAGTCACCCGTTTAGATGCCAGTTTATGATACAGAAAGCATTGTTGATGTTTCAGTAAATGTTTTAACTTACATATACCGGAGAAAGGCTGTGTGCCACAGTTTAATAAGCAATTAGATTTCTGCAACATCTGAAGTTCATGTTAGTGTTTTCAAATTTTCAGCTGATGAAGATGTGCGATAGAATGAACAATTGGCAATAAAGTGAAACTTTGCAGAAAATTACCTATGTAATTTAAATTTATAAAGAAGAAGAAGAAGAAAACGTGAAACAGTACGCACTCAATTTGCCTAGGTTGTTTCCATGTACATCTAAATATTTAAAAAAAAATATGCCTGGTTTGCCCCTTTAACAAGATGTGGGAGAAAAAAAAACAATAAAAACACTGACAACAACAGCAACAGCAGCTAGAAGAATGACCAAATATTAAAAAAAAATTACTGCAACAAATATTTTATTGCATTTTGTGATAATTAAGAGAAACAGATGAACTCAGAGGCATGGAAACATGAGGAAGTTTATGGTAGATATTTTTACATCGTGAAATTCTCCAAAATTCCTAAAGTGAGGGCTTAGTGTCAAAATAGACTTCTGAGCAAAAATTTATCGGCAGTTTCACGCCCTGAATTGAATGAGACGCTGATGACCTGAGATGTTAAAGAGCTTCCGTAAATAAACCAAATAACTAACTAAAATGTCAAAATAAGCAGTGATTTGATGTGAAAGTGTGCAATGGAAAATTCCGCATTCCTAAAGATGATATTCGGTGAATTGCACTATGCTCATGGAAGCTTGGACGATGGTTGTGGCTGGCCAAGATCTTTAGACTGCAGTGTCAAATCCTATGTAAGGGAAGTAGTCAGTGTAACTCAGAAGAATGTTGACATAATAGGTACACTTTTATAGAATGATAAAGCTGATTGCAGAGAAAATTTATAGACAGATGTTTCTTTGTTATGCTGTACAAAATAAATTGTCAAAGTTGCATGTAAATATTAAGTAATGAATAGAATATAAGGAATATTTTGGTAAGTTAAGCAAACATGATCTAAGCATTCCATTTGATATAATTATTTAGGCTTTCACGGTCGGCGTTAATCCAATAAAATGATGTTTCCGGGCTTGTTGGCCGTGGTCCAAAGGCTGTAAATGCACCTGACGTTTCGCCCGTGACTCCGCCGGGCATCTTCGGAGGAATCACGGGCGAAACGTCAGGTGTATTTACAGCCTTTGGACCACGGCCAACAAGCCCGGAAATATCATTTTATTGGATTCCATTTGATGTTAGGACATTATGAAAACGCTTGCACCAGAAAATTATGAGAACTTTCACAGCAAGCAATTTAAAAGAAACTGCTGTTTAGTTTAACCTATAAAGGTATATATTAAGTCTACGTGCTCAGTACAATATTAAATTTTATTACCTGTAATGCACATGATGTCAACATTTTGTTGAACAATTATTGTAAGCAAAAACTGACCTAAGAATACACGTGGATCCTAGTTACCCGAAGAAAAGAAATGTGTTCACTTCAACACAGTAATAAATAAGTTATGCATTCATTTCACACCTAATTTGTTATTTGCCTCTTGGTTCATTTAATTCTTGACTTACTGCTACAAAATGTATTTTGCTTTTCATCTTTGATGTTCTCATTAATTTTGTTATTAATACACTACTAGCGTAATATAAAATATTTCATATGTATTTAATTTTATATTCAGTTTCCGCAAATGCGTTTCATTATGAAAGTTACAACACCTTGTCATTACATTTTCAGTACAAAAAAAAATATGAGTGAATGTAACAAGCATAAAGACTGAATAAGTGTAAAATAATATTAAAAATCGAAGTGAGTGTGTACGTGTAACAAATTGTTTAATTCCTGCGGAAGTTTATCAGATCTGAAATTCTGTTTATTCACGCAATATGGCTATTTCCTTACAAAAATAACTATATACGGCAAATGAAAGAAAATATATACCTTCACATCAAACAAGGCGATAAATGTTTCATTTTAAACTAGCTATGTTAGTTTACGCTCCATTACAATCGGTCACCGACAGCCGCCCTTCCGAGTCAAATGTTGTCGCATTTGACTGTCACTGGAGGCTTATATGCACTGGCTGTGCTTCAGTTGAAAGTTTTGACAATTTTATCACCCAAAAAAAAAAAAAAAAAAAAAAAAACTGTGGCTTTCTCGGATTCTAGGACAGAGGTTGGCATTATGTTCACAAAACTTAATAACTTTATCTGTAAATAGTAGTTTAGGATGAATATTTTGCTCTTAGCTTCCACAGAAATAAAACGTTTTCTCGTTGAAAGTCAGCATAGTTATGTTGATTATGCTACTGAAAAGCGCTGTGTGTCCTACAAGACTGTCTCAACATGCTTGTGCTAGTTCCATAAGGGTTCGGTTGCTGTTAATAATAATGATGAAACGCGCACATCATACATAAAGGTAAATAATATAAGTTAAAATTACTAATGATTACTAATGAGAAGGCATTAGCAATGTTTTCATTTATTCTGTAAGAATCAGTAAATAATCAATGTAATTTTGCAGAAATTTACTGTATGTATGCTTTAGATTCTTCCTTTTTCATCTCAATCCAACATCTAGCAAAATAGTTAGAATTTAGCTCAGGGGGAATAAGACTTTTATGCAGCTAGGCTGTAATTCATAAGAGATGAAGCAAAGTAACAAAAATGCTCCCAGAGTTGAAAACTTGAAAGAATTTTTTAATATCTGGATTATGAACACCAGCACAGAAAATAAAATTACTTGTTTTATTCTCATCTTATGGCCACGTTTCTATTTCTGAAAGTATGTTTTCAGCCTCAAAATAAAAAAAAAAAAAAAAATTCTCATGCAAAAGTTACTTTAATTGTTTATTTTATTCACAACCAAATGCCAAGTTTTCATTAGTGTTTGGAAATACTGATTGGCAAACATACGTAGTCTTACTAATTGCAATATGAAACTATTATACCTTTCTGAGGCTTAATTTAAGAGTCAAAATGACTGCGTCACTATATCAGCTGTTTCAAAATTATTTGAAAAACTAGAAATATTTAATTACAAATCAAAAGTTGCAACATTTAGATAGTTTGTGCATTATACAAAATAAAGTTAACTACTTGCGTAAGTGTCTTGGCTTTTGCAAATTCAAATGAATATTAATTTGGTCACAGTGAAGTAGCACGCCTAAAGGAAATACGAAATCTGCATTTCAGTTCATGAAGTGTTCCTTAATTACAGTTATCAGATTTTTGGAGGGAAGGAAAGAATTACCACCGGATGTTCTTTAGTGTAAATTAATGGCATATTTATTTAACATGCATTTTAATATGGTTAGAGGAATTGAAATCTGATTTATACGCATAATAATAATAATAATAATAATAATAATAATAATAATAATAATAATAATAATAATAATAATAATAATAATAATAATAATATACCAAAATATTTTCTACATAAAACCAAACTGCCCAAAGTTTGTTTGGTGGGCCACACTTGATTGTATTCTAATTTTATATTCTTCTTTGTAGGTGTCTTTTGTGCATAATTTTCACTTTAGCTTATAATGAAACAATTTTAATCACTACTTTATGCTACTGGCATGAAAACGTGTGTTATTAAAATAGATGAAACAGGAGATATTAACTTTACGTACAAAAAGACTCAAAAGCATATTTCCTTCCGGAGCCGGTAATTCTGACGCTGGCGACTACGTATTCATTTTCCAACGCATTGTTACCAATAATGCCGCGCTTATCGTACACCCAGCCGGTATCAAAAGAGACGACAAACTTTTTTGACATATGACCGTTACTCGATATCCCAAAAATAACACGTATAATCTCTCCAGTAGCTGTAGGTTTGTCTGCTATTAATCCTAGACTGCTATTGGCCGAAGCTGTTACAACGTTTCTCGTGGAGTTTGTTTACTGTTAAATCCCAGCTTGCTATTGGCTAAAGCAAAAACATTATTGATGCGGTCTGACAGAGAACCTCTGCCACTATATTATCAAAAGCTCTGAGAAAAATATGCCGAATAATTAACATGGCATTGCTACTTACTTAAAGTTAACCGGTTGGAAATCATGAATGCGACGTCTATACACATCCTTATTTGCCATAGTCAAAGATAACATGACGAAACAAACAATTTACGAGTATTTATAACATTTATGTCAATATTCAGGAAAATGTTTACATAGTTTGGAATGACGAATATATAATTTTGAACAGGATATAAAAGTAAACAACATATTAACTATAATTAAAAACGAGATACCTCACAAAAATAAATTCTGGATGGAAATAATTTTTCATTTAAATACTAATAATGTGAAGGAAAACTTACTAGTAACAATTATGTTATATGTGGAATGTTACATAGTCTTAAACTAGTCTCTGCTTACCTGGAATTAATGCCCTAAATTAAAAAATAAAAAATAAACAACTTATGGACAAGCAAAAGCATATTGACGGACATTTTAGAGCCTAAAGAGTAATTACAATGCATTACAAGTTATCCCATACAAACTTTTCCTTTGATAATAAGCAGAGCAAAGAATAAAAGACTACAGTCTTTTTTTCCCTTTATATTGATTGCCTGTCTGTATATAATTTGGCTTCCCAGTTTCATAATTTTAAAGTAAAGTATTTTTACTTTGGAACCAATGCTTAACTTGAGTACTGCTTTAATAGTTAGTCTACTTACTTTATAATCATGCATCATATGAACTAACAATTACATGCTTATTATCCCACTCGCTTGGCTAGAAATATGAGGTTTTTTTTTAAATTAGTGATTTGTAATTCACTAAATTACATTATAAATGTATTACATTATCACAGGCTACCAGAAATTATTACATATCTCATGTAAATAACTTTCACTTGTTTTTGAACTGGAGGGAAGGAAGATATGACACGACATCCATTCTACCTGGAAGTCTTACACCAACTGTCCTATCCCCAATCGATATCATCACTCACTTTATTTACTACATTGGTGAGAGAACTCCAAACCACCAATCATATTAAAGCATAAGAATCTTTGTTTCCAGAAATTTCTAAGCAATGGACAATTAACGTCACTTCTTATTAACACTCATTTCCTCCCAATAAAACTGATTACAAACTGCAACAATCTAAACAATGCAAATGCCAAAATATTTTCAAACACATAGGTGTACTGTCCGTTTTGACACTTGCCAGAAAAGCACATTAATGTATTTATTTCAAGGTATATAAGGCTATTTTTAAACACTTTATTCAGTATTCATTAAAAGCTTCAAATGCTGCATTAGTTGTATATTCTACCATTGATGGTAGGGAAATATAATCGTTACTTAAAATCTGGTTTTGAAACAGAAAAATTAAAAACCAGCTTATGCTAGAGTTCAAATATTAGTGCAGAACAAACAGGTATGCATTCTCAAATTATTAAATTGGGCACTTTATAGTAACAAAGATTTAACATCTAAAAGCTCACAGAAGGGAAAAAGAAAAATCTAATGAAAGTTAGATGGAGTTTAATTATATAAAAGTCAAATTAATAACATAAAAAGTAATTTAGGATAAAAAAATGTAATCTGTTACAAATTGCACCATATCTTTGAAATTGTCATACAATATATATGGGTTAAATCAATAATATAATTTGAGTGTATTGCCTTATTTTTATTTTGAATATTGGTATTTTAAGTAATTTATTAATTATATGTTAAGTATTATATGCTTGATCTGAACATATATTGAAGTCAATGATGTATGTTTTAATTCACTTTTATTTGGACATTAGCTTGTTAATATATTTAGTTATTCTGTGTTCAGTACTGATGTTCAAATTTATGAACAGGTCCTTGATGTCTATCCATACCAAATTATGCAAAGCTGAAAACTTTTTTCATTATTATGTTTGTAATTTGTAAAATGTTATTAAACTTTGAAAATCAGCAATTTTAATATCACCATTATATGTAGATGTATATTTATATGTTAGAGAACAATTCAGAAAAATTTTCTTTGTTCTCTCATGTTACTTTGCATTTCCTTTCACTTAGTGCCTAGCGGTTTCTAAACCATTCTCATTGATCCCTACTCATAATGCTTCCCTCCTCATTTCCTAAATCTCTTGAGTGATAGTGTAGTAAAGGATTACTGCATTTTATTCATAATTTTAAAATAAATGTTTCTGAAGTTCTTTTATTTCCATTTATAGATCCTTGGTTCATGGTTGTTGACACTAATGCATATAGGAGTTGCAGTTGGTCAGCTGATTGAAGAACCACCTGAAGGTTATTATGCATTTGTTGAATCACCAAATTCTCAGCCACCGAGAGTAAAACGTCCACCATATCTTAATTCTGACATAGAGTGCCCAGGTAAGATTACATACAAAGCATCAAGTAATTGCATTTTATTTATGTGTTGCAAGTAAATATAACAATTACTCTTTAAACAGTTTGCAGGAAGTATTTTATCAACGATTACAACTTTAAAATGTTCTAATAATCAAAACAAAAGAATTTATAGATATTAAATCAAGTTGGTTGGTTTTGTAGCACTTATCTTTGTTTTTATAGGATAAATACTTTTATGTGAAGTATAAATGTGATGAAATTAATTCTAATTATTAACTTTATTACTGTCATCACTTTCAGTAACTTCTGGATAATAATTCACATAAAAGCAGAAAATATTTATGAGAATGCTTAAAAAAATTTATTGCAAATAATTAATAAATTCTATTTTAAAGACATCTTAACAGATGAGCAAACTGCATTTCATAAAAGCTGTTTATTTCATACTTTAACGTATATAAAAATATCTTGCTAATGGATATGTTAATATTATGGATTTTTCTGTAATTATCAGAAGCTAATGAAGTATTAACCATACTTTCAAAACCATATGCTTATGGGACAGAGGAATCGATATCTTTTAGTTCAAATCATATCTAGAAAATAAAAGACAGCTAAGTTACAGAAATGAGCATTCTTCAGAGCTTCAGAGCTTAAAAAAATTCTTCAACAAAAGCTATACGTGAGAGTAACACAAGTTTCTATTTTCCTATTATATATGCAGTTAAATATGGAATTTCAAAGGTCCAGAAAAGGTTTCTGCAAAATCAAGGTGTACTATACAAATTCATTCAGGTCAAGCACATGTTTAAGGCAAAATAAAACACAAGGCTTTTTAATTTAATCATATTAATTCATTGAACCCATGCAAACACTATACTGGAGAGAAAAAAATTGCATTACCCATTTTTTATAATTTTCCCGGAGCTCAGGCAGTTTTTTTTTTTTTTTTTTTTTGCATAGAATTTACACAACCTGAGTTGCTAACCTTCAAAGTCAATTTAGCATAAAATATAAACATGATAATGAACAAAAAAAAATTACACTTCTCACTTTTTATTTATATTTTCCAGTAGTCAAGCACATAGTTTGCTCTCTTAGCTACCTGATTTTCCCCAAATGCTTTAGATTGAGAAATTTTATTAAGCATGTCTGAATGATTCCATTTTAGGATAAATTCCTTTAAACTGTTGACAGCATATTTGGAAGTCTTTATTCTAAACTTTTCTTCTTTTAACACTGCATTGATTATAAATATAATTGAACCTAACAGGACTACTAATTATGGATAGCTCCATACATTTGCATATATTACCACTACCATGAATAGTATCTATGAAACACTTAACTTATATATTAACGCAAAGTCATATAATCATATGACAGAAGAAACCAAAATGATATTATATTATTCTCTTTAACATGACATTCTCAAAGAATATGTTTTACATGCTGTACTTCAAAAACATAATGGTTCACCATCCTATCTTAAAAATAACCTGTATTACACAGGTAGTATAATATCTTATTAAAATACAATTTCTATAGTATTTGTATATTCACTGAGAAATATAGGGCCTTAATACTATAACATTATAATGTATTATACTAAATTACCACATACTGGTAATCTTAAAATTATCAAATACAGCAGGTGAAGCAAGACAATTATATTTATTATAAAACTATTTAAAAGATATTGTAAGCTTAATTTTATATTATTTCTTCTAATTATTATTATTATTATTATTATTATTATTATTATTATTATTATTATTATATTGATTTGTCAATTTATTGTATTATAGAATTAAATCAATTGCAATTCATATTGACATGTCTAATATCCTCTGTGTGATCAGATAGATGCAATAAATAAAATGAAATTAATAGATAATGATATATAGTTACTCATCTTCAAATTTTAAGGCAGATGCTAAATGGAATATAGAAGTGGCAGTGTTATTATGCACTCTAAGAAAGAACTTCAAAAGTAGTATTATAAAATGACTGAATGGACCAGTATAAAAATTAAACTTTTTGAAATATTGATATAATTATATGATTTAGTTAAACTAAACACTCTTAATGCTTCACTTACTTGTTATAATATACAGAACCAGTTTCAAGAACATTTCGTTCTCATCATCAATTTGGCTAAACTTCAACTGTCAGATAATTCGTTAAGCTTTGGGAATGTGTATTCAGCTCTGGTGGTTGTGTGATTAACTTGTAGTTTATGTTTTCATCCCCAGCAGTGTTGAAGTTCATTAGATTGTCTTTGTATTTGTTGATGTACATTTTCTCCCAAATTGCTAGTTCGAGAGGTCCTTGTATTGATTTTATAATTTTGCTTTATTCTCTATGTCATGATTTTCTGTCCAAAAATGATATACTACTGCTGATTTCTCTATTTGCTTGCCTATGTTTCCCTTTGTTTTCCCAATGTAGAATTTGTTATATTCTGCACAATTTGTTATGTGAATATCTGTTTTTTCCTCTTGTGGAATACTGTCATTAACATTGTCTATAAGTGGGTTTTTAACATTAAATCTATTAATTGGTGCCAATCTGATATTAAAATCTTTAAGAATATTCTGAAATTTTTTTAAACCCATGGATGATATGAGAATTTTTTAAAAATTAGCTTATCTTTTTCTTCAACTTAGGTATTCATTTTTTACATTATATTTCATTCACTTACACAAAAGTTAAGACGCATTTAAGGAGAATCTCTTCCATCTTCAGTTGCGTACTGAACCGCTGTTACTCGAAACTATGACTGGACAAACAGATGTTCCTGTGGTGGCCTTTGTTGGTTGAAGTAGGAAATTGCTGAGCTCATCAATGGAAGGAAACTCGAAATTCATTAGGTTTTTTCTATTTTTTTAATAAGAAAAATTTTTCCCAAGTGGATAACTCGAATGGGCTGTGAAGATGTTTCAGCAGTTTTATTCCCGGTTTTATTTCATGGTTTTTGGTCCAAAAGTGAGCTGCTACTGCTGATTTATCCATCTGTTTAAACTGAATATTCCTAAAATGCTCTTTCCTCCGAATTTCCAAATTTCTTTTTGTTTTGCCTATGTAGCTCTGTTCACAATCTGCACATTTTATTTCATAAATTCCTGATTTCTCTTCTGGTGGTATAGAGTCTTTTACTGTGCAACCTAATAAATTCCTGATGTTGTATCTGTTCTTTGGGGCTAACATTGTTCCATGGTCTTTGAAGATTTTCTTGAACTTGTTGTAAATTGGATGGTAGGTGAAACTTTTGAATTTGTATTCTTCTTTTGTGTTTTTCAGTGTGGCAACTTCTCTTATCCCCTTTTGTCTTTTAGATTTATTGATAATTTTTATCACTGTGTCTTTGTTGAAACCATTTATCCACCTGCTTAAATTGAATATTCCTAAAATGTTCTTTCCTTCGAATTTCCAAATTTAATTTTGATTTGCAAAACAAAGCCATTTTGCCATTTAGCTATTTAGCCATTTTGCTAAATAGTATGAAGGAGTATTGATATTGTTAATGATGGGACGCATACCATTTCCAGTCTTGTGAATTTTTGGTAAACCATATATTTTTGCTATTGTAGGGTTGCTCTGTTTCATTTTGCATATTGTTTCCTTTGGAATAACTGTGCACATTTTTAGAACCTCATTGATTGAATTAATACATCTCTTCAGTGGATCTGAACATATTCTTTTATTTAACATTTTCTGCATTCTAGTATTATAATCTTCTTTATCTAAATTACTATTCTGTTTCCTTTGTCGGCTTTAGTATCAACAACATCTTTATCATTTAAGGATTTTATTGTGTCTTATGTCTTGTTTACTGCTGTTTTATTTTTAACTACGTCTTTAAAAACTTTTTCTCATTTTATTCTATTTCTTTTTCTTTGTTGTTTAATCCTTCAATGGCCACTTCTAAATCTACCAAATAATCTTCTTAAATGATAAACTACAAGTTTATCACACCACCACCAGAGCTGAATGCACATTCCCAAAGCTTAACAAATTATCTGACAGTTGAATTTTAGCCAAGGTGATGATGAGAATGAAATGATCTTAAAACCGGTTCTATATATTATGACAAATAAGTGAAGCATTAAGAGTGTTTAGTTCAACTAAATCATACAATAATATCAATATGATTCGCTTCAAGTTCCAATTAACATTTTAATTTTGAAATAACTGGTTTAATGTTATAGGAGATAAAGAAAATGCTTTGATATTTGGTACATATAGTACTCCCATCCCACTTTTAGACTTCAAATTAAAAGCCCTTTAAATGATGGAAAAATTATTCTAGATTAGGATGAAAATGCCAGAAGAGACATTCAATTCTTTCTTGAGTTAACAAAGACAGAAAATGTAGCCTTGCTGAAAAGGGGGAAAATTTTCAAAGCCTAAGGGAAAACAATTTGATAGAAAATCAAGCTGTCTATAGATTTAATTACAACACAATAATCAGACTAGGATACAATATACTGATAAAATGTTAACCTTAAATATTATTCAAGAAAGCAGAACAAAGTAATCCTTTTAAATCAAAGATTTAATGATATAGAACTCAAATCATAAATTACTAGCTGAAGTAAAATGAATAGTACTAAAAGAAAATCAAAGTAAAACTAAAACAATGTAAAATATTAAAAATAAGTACAATTTAAAACTAAATAATATATGTAATAAAAAAGACTGGAGTTTAAATTATTTGACTACAACAGTTTTAATTATTTTACTGCAACAGCTAAAAACTTTATAGAAAGCTGCTTTAGTTATGCTCTCTATCCTAACATGAATCTCTGTAGTCTACACACGCAAAAGAAAGTTTATCATTTATATATTTAATACAAATGTGAAGACCTGATTTTTAAATGAACCATCTCCCAATAACATTCAAGCTTAAAATGTTGGAACTTGCACAGTGAAGCTAATCATATTAATTGATGTCATAGACTTACTTTTCATAAATGTATGGAACCAGTTTCGAGAATATTTAGTAGCCATCTTCAGTCAGGCTAAAGTTCAACTGTCGGATCATTCATTGACCTGTGGGAATGTGTATTCTGCTCTGGTGGCAGTGTGATAAACTTGTAGTTTATGTTTTCATCTCCGGCAATGTCAAAGTTCATTATGCTGTCTTGGTATTTGTAGATGTAGATTTCCTCCCTGGTTGTTAGTTCCATAGGTCCTTGCACTGATTTTAATAATTTTGCTTTATTTATTATGTCATAATTTTGTGTCCAAAAATGATATGCTACTGCCGATTTCTCTATTTGCTTGTACATTATGTTCCTGAAATGTTCCTTTAACCATGTGCCTATGTTTCTCTTTGTTTTTCCAATGAAGATTTTTTCACATTCTGCACAGTTTATTTTGTAAGTACCTGATTTTTCTTCTTGTGGAATACTGTCATTAACATTATCTATCAGTAAGTTTTTTACATTAAATCTATTACTCGGTGCCAACCTGATATTAAAATCCTTAAGAATATTCTGGAATTTTTTTGTAGCCCATGGATGATATGTGAATTTTTTAAAAATTTGTTTATCTTTTCTTGCTGAAAGTGTTGTGGTTTCTTTGATATGTTTTTATCTCTTGAATTTCTGCACCTTTTTGTGTACTAGTTGTATTTAAAACAATTTTTAACTGCTGTTTCTTCTATTTGTTTGTATTCATTAAAATATTCTTCTTTGCTAATTTGTAGGTTAAATAGCCAGTGTGTTAAACTGTTAATTACTGCATTTTTTGCGCCGTGGGGTTAAAACTGTCAGCTTTGATGTGATTATCTGCATATGTATTCTTTCTGTACATTCCAAATTTAAGATTTTCTTGACATTTCATTATTTTAATATCCAGGAATGGCAACATGTTATCTGTTTCTATTTCGTATGTAAATGATATGTTTACATCTTGTATATTCAGAAATATTTGGACACAATATTTTAGAACATATTTTGGAAATATTTTTGGACACAAAATCATGACATGATAAATAAAGCAAAATTATTAAAATCAGTACAAGGACCTATGGAACTAACAACCAGGGAGAAAATCTACATCTACAAATACCAAGACAGCATAATGAACTTTGACATTGCCGGAGATGAAAACATAAACTACAAGTTTATCACACTGCCACCAGAGCAGAATACACATTCCCACAGCTCACGAATGATCCGACAGTTGAACTTTAGTCTGGCTGAAAATGGGAACTAAATGTTCTCAAAACCGGTTGATTACATTTATGAAAAGTAAGTGAAGCTTTAAGAGTGTGTAGTTCAACTGAATCATACTATGATATCAATTAACATTCAAGCTGTTGTTAATCAAAGAAATATATGTACAAAATACTGTCTAAATTTAATTACTAACCAGAATTATATCAATTGACAAAACAAACACTTTGTGTGAAGGGGTTAAAAAAAGAAACCAGCTGGGGATAGTGTCTGCATTAAGGAAAACAACCAATAAAAAGGATGGTGCTGAATTGGAATGCCTAAGGAAGCAGATAATGGAAGCATATTGCTAATGAAGAGGTCATCCTATACCTCGCTGGCTATATTTCGAGTTCAATTTAATCAACTGCTCAGAACAGAATAAGCTTGAGAGATTTCTCTAGGTTATGTGCTCCTCAGAAAATGAATAAAGAGGATATAATAAAAGGTTAATTCTGATTTGAAACCTTGTTAAATAAATGCCTTGCTTTAGTCTCATTAAGAATGTTCCATAGCAGAACTTTATTTCTATACCTCTCCCTGTCCTTAAGTACCATTAAAATCACTAAAAATAAGGGCCAGTTTCTTTAATAAATGTTAAAAAAATGTAGATTAACATGTTGTTTGTTAGCATGGTGTTAAAATTTAGCAACTTCTGCATTCCATCAAAATTTTCCAGCATTATTTTAGTTAACATGTTGTTAAGGTTCTAGAGAATTCCAAATAGAAGATAATGGCTGAAATTTACGATTTTTGAACATACTCCAACGTAATTTTGTTTGCATAGTATAATTTATAAGTATACCATGTGAAATAAATGTTAAGAGGGACGAAGACACACTATTTCTAAATTTGAACAGCATATAATTGTCGAGTTAGGAAGTAAAAGATCATTACACAAGCTGCGTAAGCTAAGCAAATTCCTGGCCTAGTAGAGTAACTTTAATAAAGGATATAAAATACAAGTTATGGTCTTATTAATTAATGAATTAAATTATGACATTTCTGTTTGGTATTAGGTGAACAAAATTAGAATTCTTGCAATCTATAGTATCACAAAAGAGAAACCACAGTTTTAGAATTATTGTTGTTATTATTGTTATTATTATTGTTGTTACTAAGATTAAACCACAAAAATGATTGGCATACTATTAATTAAATGAAATATATGACTACCGCCAGATAAAGATATTAATGAGCTCTTGGTATCATCTTTACATTCACTAAAATAGAGAAAAATAACACAAAGTTTCTAGTTGCATTGTATGTTTAAGAAGAAGTTCATATGTTTCAATAAAACAAAAACATGTTCTATTTAAAAACAATTTCTATTTACTAAGCAAATATGCAGAATCAAGAACAAAAATTTCATAAATTTTCATTAGCTTTGAAATTTAATGTAAATATTAATATTATAAAAACATGTAATGGATATGTTTTCTGGAAGGTTATTACAGAGCACTCTTACATGCAAATATAATTCTGAAACACATATTAGATTAATGTTTCACATTTGCTACCTTCACAACAAAGCTTTTGTTAAATATAAAACATATGCAATGTTATGAATACAGTTTATGTGCTCAGTTAATGTCTTTTATTTTAAAAAATATAGAGAAAATTTCATGAAAGGCAATTTTTAAATTTCGGTTTTCCAGTATACTCCTACTCCTAATGGTCCAATTTTCCCTAATTTTAGGAAACTATTTTTTTTATATGGTATATACCAAATTTTTTTGTGAAGAAAAAAAAATATTGGTGCATTTAGAGCAATTTTTTAATTTGAGTTTTAGTTAAACCCTCACTCCTAATATTTTGATTTCACTGATTTTCAAATAGTATTATTTCTGTTTATTTATTTTAATAGCCTATATCTAGTTTTTTTTGGATTAATACTGCCAGGAAATGCAACAACTGGTGGAATGTTGTATTTTCGTCAAATAGATTTTCAACGACAATACGTATAATGGTTAGTTTGAATGTCTGCTAGCCTTTTTCCCTCTACTTATTTGTTTTGAGAAGTTTGAAATTTATTTTTCCAACATAAGTGAAGTGAGGAAATTTTGTTAACCATTGCTGGATCAGCAAAGATTTTGCACTTTCATCTTTTGGCATATTAAACTGCTCAGGAGAACATATTATGTTGGAAAAATAATATTCTTCCAGATTTGTAGTAAACAGGTATGCAACAATAGTTGAAATATATTTTAATATGTAGGTCTATATAATATTTATAGATTTGACTGAGGTAAAATTCTTTTAAAGACAACTACACTTTAAGCTTTTAAATTTCGATAGTTGATGTATTTACGATTCATTGAGATTTTGTTGTTCGAACCAAGTAATCGCACGTTATTATAGAAATATGGCAATGCAACACTTAGAATTTTAATTCAGTTAACTTCTACAATTTTTAATTTTGCTAGAAAAAGTGTGCTACCTGAGTCAACATGTGCAAGGAGTGGGACATAAGGCACAAGATTAATATAAAAATCAAAGCAAGCTGACAAAGCTTACTTCATTCAATTTCTATGCAGACTTAAACCAAGGCAGTTTTTTCTGTCCACGTTCCATGGAATGAAATTGAAAAATCTATATAAGAGACATTTTACAAAAAAATTGGAAACAAAATATCTCCCCTGAATTTACCCTATGAAAAAATTATTTAGACAGAATGTACATTAAGCTATATACATGTCTCTGTAGATGAAACCTCAGATTCTATGAATGGATATATAGCAAGTATGGTTGTAGGGTAACTTGGCCTGATAAACCTTCCGTACCTTGTATGTATTAAGGAACTTCTAAAGATAAATAGCGAAACCATTGCTTATTTTGTAAACATAGGCCTATTGTTATACTCTGGCAATATAGAGGCTCTAAAATTCTGTTGTTTTGTACTGATGCTGCCCTATATATAATTGCTGCAGCTCCACTTTTCAAAAAATGTTATCCTAACATCATCCATGTAACCTGTTTAGCTCAAGCCTTTCACAGGGGTTTCTGAAACAATCAGGAACAAATTCCCTCTTGTATATAAATATTGTACTTACAAAACTGTTGACAATGGACTGGTAATATATCCTAAACTTAGGTTTATATATGTATTACTTAGGTTTAGGATATATTACTTACTTCGAGTAACGGCGGTTCAGTGAACAACTGAAGGTGAGAGAGATTCTCCCGAATCGCATCTTACTTTTATGTAAGTAAGTGGAGTTTAGTGTAAAAAATGACAACTAAGTTTAGAATTCCCTCTTGTCAATTCATTCATTTCCAATATGAAAAAGTATTTTTGCAATCTCATCCAGGATTTCGATGTTCAGAGATAAATGCCCAGATATTCCACTCCCACCTCATCTGTTGTAACAAGATGGGGAATTTTGACTCGGTTATTGCTGATTAGTCTAAATATTTTAAAGAAGAAGAATTACCAATCCAATCCAATAATGCATTGTGTGTATAAGCAGTGAAAGAGTGTTTGAATGTCCCATTATTAAGAAGAGATATTACCTACATAACATCAAATTTTTCATTCATACCTGGAAATAATTGAACACATAGAATGTAAAAAGCAATCTCTTTGTAGTCAAATAGCAATAGTGAAGATTGCCAGGAGGAAATAACATTGGGCTTTGGGGGAAACTGGGAAAAAAGTTAAAAGTAAGTGAGACAATTTATAAATAAGAATGAAGGATTTTCACAGTTGGAAAAAGTGTCAAGATGTAAATGTTCCAGTAGATATTAATGTTTCTACTATAGCTGATTTAGAATTTGCTTCTCTGACATCTGTTGCAGTAGAAACAACATTTTGTGCTTTCAAAATGATTCTTACTGACAAAATACAAAGGTTAACTATGGAGAATTTAGAAAAAACTCTGGTGATGTACTGTATAGATAATTATGAAAGAGAATGAGCATGGGAATGAATTTAAAAAAATTCAAAAGTATATAATTTTTTTTCCCCCAATATATTCTATATGTGCAGTTGAGTTTGTATAATACAGTTATCTGCCTCTATTTCTTAAACATACTGTTTTGTGTATTTTAATGTATAATTTCTTAATTTTAGTAAAATAAATAGGTTTGAAACCTTAGTAAAATGCGCCTTAAGTGATTAGTTTTACTGAAATAGGGCCTAATTTATTAAATTTGAAGCTTATTTTAGGAACCTAAAACTGCAATTTTTAGTGCCTAAAAATCTGATGTCTACTTAAGACTGAGATAAAGTCAATGACCCAGTTATTGAACTTGGTCTACCTATTTGTTCTACTATACCTTCATAGCACTGAATAACACAAGCCACTTTTCCCCCTTTTATATTAGTGCATGGCTTTGTCTTCATATTTGCAATTCAGTGGCTTTACAAGAGTATACAGTTGCTTTTGACCACATGGTTTCAATCAGTCTGTGAAGGAATAGTTATTTAAGAGGTTCTGCTCTATGTTTAGCTAACTGCTGTATATTATTAAAAATAAATAACCATTTTATATAACCAGTTGATCTAATTCCTTTTATTGTTCATGCTATATTACTTTACACTGTAAGGTATTGCCTAGTAAATGAATAAATATGTTATGTTTTTTAATTGAAAAAAAAAAAAATCAAAAGTGGTTGATCTTAATAGTTTTAAAATACTTTAAAGTAGCACCAGCATATCTTTTTCAGGTGTAGGATACAGTACCAGTTCTCATCCTCATCTTAAATCTTTAAACAATCTCTGCGGTGATCTGAACAAGGGCTTCATACCACAGAATCCAATGAAGCAGAACGTGCTTGGAACAACCTACCCTTTGTAAGTTCATTAGATATCTCTTTTTATCTCAATTTTATGCTTCAACATTTATTTGGATACTTTTAAAATATGCATAGAGTAAAAAATAAGTAGGAAAAGGAGAATATATGATGTTGTTACTATAGCAAAATAAAACATTTTATAGCCATCAGCAAACGAGCCTGGTTGAACCAAGAAAATATTGCATCTCAATACAAAGAACTTCATTATAAATCTATATCAATATGTATTGTCATTAAGCAATATAAAATTGCAATAAACAAAGTCACATAAAAGAGGTATATTTAAAGGTGTGTTGCCTCTGGTATTTCTAGTATCATGACTAATTCATGTTTTTACATAGGGTAAACACTGAAAAATATTAAATTTTTTTAAAAATTGTAAAAACTTTAAAAAATTCTTATGGAACTAACACAGTGAAGCTCACATGGATTAAATTTGTCGTTTAACACTCTTCATGAAGCATGAAGCATGAAGAGTGTTAGATGACAGATTTGATTTACTGAAAAATATACAAATTTATTACATTAAGAACTTTCAATTCAACAAACAGAGGTCAATAACAACAATGCTCATATATGCAAAACTGGATATAATGGAATGTCTCTATCAGTAAACAAAAATATCTTCTGTGATACAGCAATTAAATCAAACGATTAGTGAAGCCAACTAAATCAGTTTTTTGTATCCGGGATTTTCACAGTGAAATATAGTATAAAATGACAAATTATTATTACGAAATCACTCAAATTTCACTAATTTTGTTCCACTTACTTGGACATTTTCAAAGGCATTTGCTTTCATCTTCAGCCTGGTCCCACTGGTCACTTCCCAGTGTGGTATGTCGCCCTGTGGCTTCAACAAACTTATTGATGAGGTAACTGTTGTTTGGGAGATCAAAGTTAACCAAAAAATCTTTGTTTTTGTTTATAAATATATTTTTCCATACTGTTAGTTCTATGGGTTTTTGAAGAGCTTTTAGTAGTTTTGGTTCCTCTTGGAATTCGTGTTTTTTTTTTTTTTTTTGCCAAAAATGGTCTGCCACAGCTGATTTTTCTGTGTGTTTATATTTTACATTTCTCATGTGTTCCTTAAAATGAACGTGTACAAATGTCCCATTTACTGAAACCCACCAATGATGAAAACAAAAAAGTTAAACTAAAAGTACCTTTAGTTCATCATTACTTCAGGGTAAAAATCTGCCATAAAATTATGAAGGAGAAGCCTATGCACAGTGTCTCATTCTCCTTTGATCTCCAGCAAGTTCAACCTCTCCCTAAACTTTTTCAAAAGGAGGCTTACTATTCAGGGCAGATTTCATTTTATGTTTTTTGCATAACTGATATAGAAAATAAGTTTTCACGCTTCTATTGCTGGACAGATAATAAGGGTGGTCCTGAGGCTGTGAAATTTTGAAAAGAAAGAAAGTAGAAAAATATGACAAAGTAGAAAAAAATACTTTCACTTTCTTAATGCAGACTGTAAAAGAACCAAATTTCATTTTTGTGTATAACAATGTATGAATGTAACATGATGGTGCTGAAAACAAAATTTTTCTCCTATGTTGCACTGCCATCACATCAGCACTATCATAAATTTCTTCAATTAATTTTGATTTGCAGTCAAATTTATTTATTTATTTATTTATTTATTTATTTATTTACTAATGATAAAGAGAATTACCAGCACAGTTCTAATTTACTTCATAAAAGTTTTTCTTTAACACTTCCATTATATAAATGATTTATTTTTTATTTGGTTTATTCATAGCTGGTCTTTAAGATCTCTGGTCATTAGCATCCATTCAATTCAGACTGTGAAACAGACTTAGAGGCCAATTCTTCCACTCAAAACAAAATATGGAAGAGAGTTGACAAAATGTGGAAGACATTTGACACTTCATTACATCCTACACTTATGTATTCAACTTGTTTACATTAAACTCCACTTACTTAAAACTAGACATATTTCGAGAGCTTTCACTCCCATCTTCAGTTGTTAGCCAACTACTGTTACTGGAAATGGTGGCTGGATACCCAAATGCTTTGTGGCTGTGTCTGGTGGTCATAGTAGGAACTTGCTGAGTTCATCCATATGAGGAAAATCAAAGTTCATTAAGCTTTCATTATTTTCTATGATGAAAATTTTTCCAAAGTGGTTAGTTCCATTGGATTGTGAAGTAGTTTCAGCAGATTAGCCTCTGGCTTAATTTCATGATTTTTGGTCCAAAAGTGACCTCTGATTTATCAATCTGTTTAAACCTATAGTGTTCTTTTCTCCAAATTTCTCTATGTTTTTCCAATGTATCTCTGATCACAATCTGCACATTTGATTTTATAAATTCCTGATTTCTGTTCTGTTGGCATGGTGTGTTTTACTATGCAATCTAATAAATCTAATAAATTCTTATATTATATTTGTTCTTTGGGGCTACATCATTTGAAAATCTTCTTAAATTTGTTTTGCTAAATTGAATGGTATGTGAAACTTTTGAATTTGTATCTTTCCTTGATGTTCTTCAGTGTGGAAACTTCTCTTATCGATTTTTACTTTTAAATTACTGATAATTTTTATTACTGTGTCTTTGTTGAAACCATTGGTTATAGCTGTCTTTATTATCTGTAGCATTCTACTTTGTACTCTTGTTTCTGTGAGAGGGATGTTAGTTAATCTATGTGCTAAGCTGTGAAACATTGCATATTTTTGTGAAATGGAATTATAACTATCATTTTTTACGTTATTTTCTGTGTGTGTTTCTTTTCTGTGAATTCCAAAGTTCAGATAATCTCCATTTTTGTGATTTTAAATCTAGGAATAGGAACCAACCATTTCTCTCTTCTTCTATGGTAAATTATATAGATTTATATTGTAGATTACGAAGTTTCAGAGCATCTATTGAATGTTTTTAGATATTATTGCCAATATGTCATTCACATACCTATCCCATGTCTTGAAAATTAAGGGGAAGGCTCTGGTGATATGTATTCAGTATAACATAGATATAAAAGAAAATATACTTCATAATAATAAAAAAGCATTCTAAAATAAATTTTAAAACCACTAAATACCACTGCTGTCATACTAGTAAGATTATTCAAAAATTTAGGTTTCTTCCAAGTTCATCCTGATCCTAATTAGAAATTTGCAAACTATTACTTTGAAATAAACATTTTGGAATGTATGAAATAAATTTCATTTATAATTACTACTTTATTTATTAATATTAAGAGATGTCTAAATAATAGTGTATGATACACATGTTAAAAGCAACAGTATAAAATGGTATTTTTAAACTTGTATCATAAATAACCATTATAACATACATAATAAAATCTAAAACATTTAACTTCAGATTCTCTGTATTACAGTGAGCTGATTCGAAATAAAACTCTGGAGTTCTTCAGTCGAACTTTACCAATTTTAAAAGTGGATGAAACTCTTCCCAGAGTTGCTAAGTATCATCAGGTGCAAGAAGCAGAAGACTGGGGTGAAACACAGCTGTCTCATAATTCGTAAGTACAATTTTTTACTTGAAGTCAGTGCATTGAGTTTGTATGCCGATTCATAGTATAGCAGATTAAAGGTTCTTTCCATAGTTTCCTTGGTTACCTTAAAATAGGAATGGGTATTTGAGTTCATCTGCTCCATGAGCAGAGTTCAGGCCCAATTTTTGCATAAATTGAGGTGGTTGGTAAAGTTGAAGTATTCAATCAGTCTCCTATGGGAAAAGGATTGTTTATTTATGAAGGTAGAAAATGGGGCATAAAACCAAGTGTGTAACACATTATTACCATTATTAAAAAACTCTTAGCATCATTATAAAACATGCCATTTTTGTTATTTTGGAGAGGTAATTAGAGTCAATTGCAAATCATTTCTGAATGGTCTTCATGCAATAGAAGTAAGTAATTTTATGGTTTTAATTATCTAGTGAGTCGATTTGATTATCTTATGCCCCACTTACTATTGAATTATGCAAAACTAGTTTTGCAGGTCCAGTCAACCAACAACAAATCCAACAGTTGACTCACAACTGAGGATGCAGGCAAAAGCCTGAGAAACTAGTTTTGCATAATTCAACAGTAAGTGGGGCATAAGATTATCAAATTGACTCACTAGATAATAAAGAACATATTAGTCGCTTCAATGTATTGGTTCCGATATAAAATTAAATGTCATATTGAATAATAATTTTATATGTCATAAACATTTTCTCCATTATATATATATTTTCCTTCTCAACCTGTAAGCTTTTAACTTACAAAGTTCACATTTCCATTTCAGAGAGGTAATAATAAACACATGATTCAGGGTTTTAAGCTGACTACAACATAGTTTACCCCATCAGTTAATAATTTCATCTGTTTTATGAAAAGAATTGATGGAGTGTACACCTGTGCTTAGTGTTGTCTTACACCACTTATAAAGTATTATCTTAAATTTGTTTTGGCTTGCACATTAAAACTGCCCTGTCTGAATAATTATCTATTTAACATAAATTTCATTTAAACAAAGAACATGTTAATTTAGATATTGAGAGGGAAATTTAAACCAATGTTGATTCAATTATAGATTTAATCTCCTTACCTCCAGCAATCCCCACTTTGAAATTTCAAATGCCATCTCTCTCTTTTGATGCTTTAATTATAAAGAGAGTGCATTGTTATTTTATCATTACCTGGTAAACTGGACGATTGTTATAATTATTACATATGTGCTGGAATCATAAGTTATTATACATGTTATAACTTTATCATAACTATTTCATTTTTGTTTTGAGCTCTGAGATGTTAATGAAAATTTAATTCAGTTTGTTTTTCAAAATTGAATTAGAATTTAAAAAAAATTATAGACCTATTAAAAAAGTGTATTTCAAAAATTTCTTTTTTAAAGTAACCAAAGTAACTTTGAAGATAAAGGTCACACAATAGCTTCAAAGTTATGCTCTTCACTATTCTTGACACCTGCATTGAAAATGGAGGTGACTAACACAATAATTGAATTACCAAAGGGGTGGGAGAGATAAGCTTTACAATAGTAAAACATAATAAAATATAATTGCTAAATCATTAACTTATTTATTTAATTAATCCATTGAAAGAGGTGAAATTCCTACTTGCCTAAAAGAAAATCAAATTCAACTAATACATAAAAAAGACCTAAATGAATTAAATAACTATAGAGGAATAACTTTATTTTCAAATATAGCAAACATTTTTTTAAAAATAAATAGCAGGTAAACTCCTAAATTTCTTCAGACTAAACAGGATTATATACGATAAACAACATGACTTTTGAAACCTCCTCTACAACAACAGCATATCAAAATTTATAAATAAAGCTCTACTAAATTTACGTACAAACAAAAAGTTAGTGTGCACATTTTTCAACCTTCCTAAAGCTTTGGACATTGTAAATCACAACTTTGATCCAGAAGCTAGAACATAATGGAATAAGAGGAATAGCTAAATATCTAAACTCCTCTTTTTAAAAGATAAAAAGCAATGTTGGCTTTCAGAAAGGAAACAATTTATTATCTTACAAATCGGACTCTAAAACTGTTAGATATGAAGTCTCACAAGGAAGTGTACTAGTCCATTGAGTAGGTAGATTTATTGAAAATAACATGCTTAATCTTTATTATTTATACACACACACACACACACACTAATCAATATTATTTGCTGTTCATAAATCCTTAAAAACAGCAAAATCCATTAGAGCATAATATCAAAAAAAAATTATGATTATTATAGGCCAAGAACAAACATGAAATGACAAAGTTCCAAATAAGTTTTCTAATGAAAATAGCATTACCATCACCACCACCACTGTTGTCAACCTTGGTATTATCTGTTGTTACTGCTTATCTCCTGATATTGTTATATCTCACAATAGTGTTCTGTACTAAAATATTCCTCTGTTCACTAAAGTACAGTTTTATGTTTTCATGTTGCACTTTGTCATGCTACAGCACTATGCTTAACCTGCTTTATGCTTTCTTAATTTACTATTTGCAAAGCAAATGTTTAATAGTAATTTGCAGAAAAAGTAGGTCTGCAATTCTGATGTGGCATTCTTAAAAAATACTCATGCCAAGGAATTAAAAATAGGGAAATAAATATTCAAGTTCTGATTTACAATGTATAATAGCAACATTTCTTTTTTGCAGATTGGGAACATCAAATAGCAATGGACATCGCATAAAAAGAGAGAGTGCAATACAAGAAGAAAAAACAGCAAGAATAGCTGAATACAAAAGAATAAGAAGAAATAGTCCTGCTACAACAGAATCTGAAAACAGCACTGTTGTAGGAAGAGGATATACTATGGGAAAGGCAAGAGAGGGTCGAAAATTTTGTGAAAGTGGTGGTGGAGTGTGAGTATTGTGCTCATATTATTTAGCACTCCAGTAATTTATTCTAATTAAGAATCAAATATTTTCATGCCATGTATGCAAGCATGCATATACAGTTGAACACATATATACATGTATGCATGCATCAGCCTTCCTGTCATCAGATAACATTTAAGAGATGCTTTTTAACAAATTTTTAGAAAGTCATAATCAGTATCCAAAAAGCAAATAATTTCTCAGAGCAAAGGATTGAATTGATATGGTCATTTCTGAGTATTTATTAAAACTATTAATTGCATTTTGCTTCTGGGTACCCTAATATTACAATCATTTGTATCATTGAATTACATATAGTTAATGAATATTAAATGTTAATGGAGGCAATCTAATATTGTGTAGAACTAAATGTATAGATGTTTTCTTAATAGGGCTTAACACTATTTTTTGCTACTGTAAATAATACATAAGATGAAATGATCAATTGGGAAAAGGTTTTTAAGGAAGGAAGCAATCCAGGCCTTGAGGACTGAGGGATACCTGGAACAAATCTCACTTAGGACAACGGTCCTGACAGAAATCAAACCACAGACCTCTTGCTCACAAGTTTATCCCTTTACAACTTCAGCAATTCATGTTAGTTAATGTATAGATGTGTTATATTATTAGGTTCCTCAAGCAAATTTAAAATTTTACTTTTCATATTTAATTTTAGAGTTCTTGAGCATATAATTTTATGGCCTAAATGTTGTTATATTATTATTTACCTGCTTTCAAATGTTGGTATCACTGGTGAAAGCTGAATGCAATATTGGAGAGAATTAATGCAGATGATTCTTTACTGGTCATAAAAATAGATGTTATTTTGTTTGAGACATTAATTGAAATTGTAGTGCTCAATTGGTTAGTTATAGAAAAATGAGATTCTAAGCATTTTACATTTGGAAGGATAATTTTAATCCTTTATATACATTTCTATAAAATTCTTTAATCCCAACATAATGGTATGGCAAAGTTCCTTTACCATTAAAAAAAATTGCAATTGTTAGAACTATTCAGGATGAACGTGGGTATTCAAAAAGATAGCCAATGGACTTAGTATAAGTCAAAAATCTGAGAGTAGAACTAGAGTTACAATGAGAGGAAAGAAAGCAGAATTGGAAAATAGATGAAAACTCAAGCTGTTCCTTTAAGCAAAAGTCTGTTATGCAGGAGCTGCCTAAACTAAGCAAATTCCTCAGCCAATTCAACAGTTTTAAAAATGAATATAAAATCCAAATTATAGACTTATTAATTAATGAAATGAAATAAGTTATGGCATTACTATGTGGTATTAGGGGAACAAATTATAATTCTTGCAATCTATAGGTATCACAAAAGAGACCACATTTTTAGAATTATTATTATTATTATTATTATTATTATTATTATTATTATTGTTGTTGTTGTTGTTGTTGTTGTTGTTCAGATTAAACCACAAAAATTAATGGTATACAATTAATTAGATAAAATATATCATTACTGATAAACAAAACTACACTGTGTACATATTTTTAACATCTTTAAATGTAACCATGTTTATGAACTGAACTTTTGGTATCACCTTTACATTCACTAAAATAGAGAAATAACAAAAAGTTTCCACTTGCATTGCTTATTTAAGAAGATGATGTTCATGTGTTTCAAGAAAACAAAAACAAGTTACCATTTAAAAAAATTGCTATGTACCAAGCAATCAATAATAATCAATAAAAAACAATTAAAATTTTCCATCATTTTCATTTATCTTGAAATTAAATTTAAATGTTATCATAAATATGTAACGTAAATGTTTTCTGAAGGCAACTACAGAAGGCTCTTACATACAAATATAATTCTCAAACACATATTAAATTAATATTTCACATTTGCTATCTTCACAATGATGCTTTTGTTAAATATGAAGTATATGCAACGTTATAAATACAGTTTATTTGCTGTATTAATTTGTCCTTTTATTTTAAAACAATAGAGAGAAAATTAAATACAAGCATGCTTTTTTAATTTCGGTTTTCAAGTATACTCCTATTCCTACAGGTTCAATTTTCCTAATTTTCAGAAACTATTTTTCTTATTTTATTTAAATGACAATGTATACTAAATTTTATTGTGAAGAAGCAAATATTTAAAAGTGTAATATAACAAATTATTTATGAAGAAATCCCTCAAACAATTTGTTCAATTATACAATATTTCACTGCAAAAATCCCAACTATTTAAATCTATATTTAAAAGTGTACTTATCAAAATGTTAAAATGTCTACATAAATATTTAAGCATAGGACAAAAAAGAAAATTAAAGGCAAGAAGGGAAGCGATATTAACAAACTTACAAATATCTACACTTTTTTTATAAAGTTCAGCTTTATAAAGTGCAGCTTCAGTCAATAAAGATGTATCTTATGAAAATATTACCTGTGAGTAGTCAGTAATTAAAGAACCAAAGAGATGAGTGTTAAAATGCAAACATCCTATAATGTAAAGACCATTGTATTTCCCAGATAGATTTGAGTGTGAACAACTGTGCATGAATATATACGTCTCTCTCTACTGATGGGGGCAATCTTCATGAGCAATTAGAATGATACAAAGCTAAAAATGATTTTCTGAGAGTGGAGTAAGTCACTTGGAACCTATTCTGAAAGACAGTAGAGACTATTATTATACTCAAACTATAGTGGGACAAAGTGGTTGTGTTATTTTCCTATACCTATGCCTCCAGTGTAACTAAATTGTAAACTATACTGATTAATATTAATATACAGTTGTTTTGGTGACCTTATACTTCACTTACTTTGCATTTTAATTGGACATGTTTTGGAAACATTTACTCCCATCATCAGCAGAAGATCAATTGATGATGGGACCTAATTTTTTCAAAACATGTCCAATTAAACAACCAAATAAGTAAAGTATTAGTGTCACCAAACCAAACCAATATCATTTTACTAATATTAATACTACACTGATTATTTGCTAATGAAAAAATTAATAATATATATAAATCCCCCTATGTTTGGTGCAATGACCATAAAAATAATTGGCAGAGCTTAAGTAAAATCATAAAAGTTCACGAGAGAGTACAAAGAGCTTGCCTATAAAGTAATAAAACTCCATATATTATTGAAAGAAGAGCACAATAAGTGGGAATCTGCTATTATAAACATTATATTACTGGCATATTAGCAGCATTATATACTGAGTGAGTCTTCTCATCCTGTGGTTTGGGAAGTTGTACAATCCCAGGATTTTATAGACAGTCCTATAAACACTGTCCCCTGCGTCATATAACTTGCTGCTGTGTGTTTACCAGCTTTATGTGCACACTTGGCTTTAGCACTGAAGGTCTGTTCAAATACTGGCCCATGAAAGTATACCTTTTTGTTTTGTTTTCTAGCAAAACAAAAAGAGAAATGATTGCTTATTCTGTGATATTTATAAATGTAAATAATCCTAATTATGTCAATTTAAATTCAGTCACAAATGATTATAAGAATTTGTTTTATTGAACATAACAAATAAATGTGAATTACTTTACATTAAAGTGAAATGACAAACATAAGGCATTGAATGATATTTTATTCTTTGTAGATATTCTTAAATGCAAAAGAAAGACATAAAAAATAGGAGTAGCTCTGGAGCAATATACACACAGTAGGTATAATATTGTATGGTGAATGCAGTGGGTTACTTGAGAGTACCTGCATTTCCCATCGACTGTAAAATGCAGGTTAACCTAATTACTAATCCACAGAATGAAAAGACTCTTCCAGTATATATAAGCTGAAGGAAGTAACATTCCTTGTTATTGTCTGTTTGACTTAAAACATATATTTTAAAAGTGTACATATTTAAAATGATACACTATGGGTAACTTATTTACACACTTCACTTGCTATATTTTCCTAAGTTGGAACAATGTTTCGGGAACCAATGTTCCCATTCTCAGCCGTTGACCCGGTGGTTTCTGATGTTCGTATTGGTCCCTTGCAGGTTGTTGTGTGAACTGTGGTGACCTCTGGTGGATCTGAAATGAATCTAGAAAGGTGATCCCACGGCAGAAGGTCAAAATTCATAGCAATTTTATGATATTTTAAGATGAAAATGTTCTTCCAAACGGCTAATTCAAATGGGTTCTTTATTTCTTTTAAAACTTTTAATTCTGGGTTTATTTCATGATTTTGGCTCCATTAATGATGTGCCACTGCCGATTTTTCCATCTGTTTAAATTTGATGTTTCTAAGATGTTCTTTCTTCTGGATTGTCAGATTTCTCTTGGTTTTTCCTATGTATTTCAAATTACAGTCTAAACATTCTATGGCATATATTCCTGATTTCTTTTCTATGGGTATCTTGTCTTTTAATTTTGAGCTTAAGAGGTTCTTGATATTGTATCTGTTGATCAGGGCCAGCTTTATATTGTACATATTACATTATATTTATACATATTTCCATTTAATGCTAAGAATGAGAGTTATTGTTTTAAAAAAGGTGTAAATTTTTAAATCAAGTAAGGAACTTAAAAGACAATTTGCATCTTGTTTTGGTGCCCAACAATATAAGTCTCACCACTGCCTAGAAGGGAAAAAAGGTGTTGGACTTCTGATGACTAGAAGAAAGTACGTATTAGTAATAAATCATAAGTCTTGTTCCACAATATTTTAAAGTATATTTTGGGTTGTAAAGTCTATGTTCAGAGCTATTAGACTTCATATAGTTGAGGGAAAAATGAAGTAGCATCAATGCTTAAGAATAAGAATTAAAAGCTCTTTTCACAGTCTGCATCCCAGTTTGGTGAATGCCTGTTAGGCCTGGAGCCTCCTCCTGCAGTTAGACTCACTAACCCAGGTAAAATGAAGCTTTAGGTTTTTTGTTTGCAACTTTACAAATGCACGTTAGGTATATTGGCTTGAAGTTTCCTTTTTATAAATTGTTAAATTAGGATAAACTTATATTTTTAAAATCAAACTGTTGCACTTGTTGTAATTTGCAGAGAGCATATAAGTCATTTAAGTAGGGGTCCTATGAACTGCTTATGTTTAAGCAATTGTTTGTTAATTATTTGATTAATTACTGTATATTTATTAGAGCAATGTATCAAGATTTCAAGTCTGTTTAAATAATGCATTGCTGTGTTACTTTATACTCAAGTTCAATTTTCAAAGCTGCAATTTATTTAACATGTGCATTATATACTTCTTTATATTTAATAAAATAGATTACATTTTTCTTCTGTGTTGCAAAGTTACCTTTGCCATACCCTACGGATTTTTCCTTCCAGTATACTTTCAAGGTTAAATCTTGTCTGGACATCAATGGGAGGATGTTGAATTTATATAATTTAATTATGGAACCATGATAATTAACCAAATTTAATTACTTATATTTGTATATAATTTAATATAAATTTCTAATACCTTAAAGTCCTTTTCATATGTTTTCATCATTTATATGGATATTTAATCGACTATAAATTATTGTGATTCTGCATCTAGCTCAACTTGAATTGAATATTCTTACTAACATGGCAAATATTAGCCAACTGAATACAGAAAAGCGACTGTTGTTTTTCCTGTATGTTATTGTAAACTCCACTGTAGCCAGTTATGTGTGATGAAATGCAAGTTTCCTTTAAATCTCAAAGTGATTTAATCAAAAATAAAGAGAAAAATACAACAATGCAGTGCTAAAGGCCATTTATAGGAACTCTGGTTATATTGTCACCTTGCGTGACTTTGAATACTTTTTGCATCTTTTTCTACTATTATTAAGTGCACATGTATTTGGGAAATTTATATATATTTCCATTCTTAGTGAATGGTATGATATTATTTTATATTTTGTATATCAGAACTGTAATGTTTTCTTAGAATTTTAACTGTATTCAATGTAACCCTATATAATGGGGTGACTTCAGATGCACATATTTTCCTTATGATATCTGCAGTTGACCGCCACGGGTGGCCGAGGTCGTTAAGGCACGGACTCGTGAGCGGGAGGTCTGCGGTTCGAATCCCGCCAGGACCGTCCTCCCTGACTGGGGTTTTTTCCAGGTTTTCCTCAGTCTTCATAACTGGCAAATGCCGGGGAGGTACCTAAACTTAGGCCTGGAACGCTTCCTTCCTTAAAAAAAAAAAATATATATCCTTCCCCAGTTTATCATTTCATTTCATGTATCATCAGTGTCCACCGCCTGTGGTGCCTCAGTAGTAAAAACGGGCGTTAAACACTACTCAAAAAAAAAAAAATATCTGCAGTTCATTCTTGGTTCCAGACACTTGTGTGAGTTTTATAAAATACATTGCGCTTTATAAAAATTTTAAATGAAAATATTACAACATTAAATTATGTCATTGAAATATAGACATTGTTAGAATATTATAATTTTGTTTAATTGAAGACGCCATGCCTCATGGTAAATTCAATTTACTCCAGGAATCCACAAGTATAGAACATAACACTTAAAATAAGGTTCTCAAATTGAAAAATGTGTTTATTTTTATTGAAGTCACATGATGGACAATGAACAATAGCTCATGACAGGTATGAGATGTGCAGTCACTTAAACCTGCCAAACAGTTCACAGAAACAAGAACTTGATGCACTATCCTAGCTATGAGAGAGAGAGAGAGAGAGAGAGAGAGAGAGAGAGAGAGCTGCTAAGCTATGTAACTTTATTGACTAGGCTTATTGAAGTCAAATGATCAATAATAATAATGAAGCTGCAGTTCATAAAGAAAATTTCATTTGAACGTAGGCTTTTCATTGTGTTAAGTGGATTCATTATTTAACATTTCATATAAATGGCATCAGATACCAGTATTCTATTGTACATAAAAATACAGTAATTGATGAAAGTGATCAGCTACTAAGCTCATTTAACAGTTAACATTTGTCAATGGTACATTGAAATAGCAATTTGGTTTTACAGCTTCTGCATGTTGTACCGAGCTTTCAATGGAGAACCACTGGCAACATCAGCAGCAGAAAAACGTGATGAAGCAACTGCAGAATACAGACGTGGGGAAGGTCCTTCTGTAGGTTCTGCATCTTCCCAACAGCACTATCATGAGTCTCCATTGCCTCCTACACCCTGTCCTGCTAAAGTGGACTATGCTACTCCAGTCTTTGCAAAGAATTATCAAGGTATATGGCGCTATGTAGTCCAGATCCCATATGAAGGCTACTTTACACAAACTGTGGAGGTTACTCGGTGTATGTAAGTGTAATATTTTAACTTATCCAATATTTAAAATTAAATATTTTTAGGTATGAAGCACAAAGAAAGTAAGACAAAGGATGCAGATCACTTAAGCATCTTAATTAGCAGTAGACTGAATGTATTGCCATTATTTCTTTATCTTAATTGATGATGTCTTCTCCCTTGGAGAGATAACATGAGAAGAGGGAACACTTATTGCTAATTCCAGTATGATAATCTTAAGAAGATCTGTCCATGTAACACGCAGCCATTCTTCTGTTATTTGTTTCCAGGATTAGCATTTCCACTATATCGTTAAATTCAATATTACTTCAATTTGGAATTGAACACAGCGAAACATGCACTAATATTCTGACTCACAGAGATTAATATCCTTAAATATTTCTGACTTCTTAGCTTCTTCCATTAAATGTAAATTATAGATAGCTTGCATTAATTCTAATGAATTTTCCCTTGTAAGTGTTCTTTTGTATCTGGGATATTAAAGAAGGATTTGAGATGTGTTACTACTTCTAGAAAGCTTATTTGTGTTTTTAGTGTCTTTGTGATTGGGCCTTTTTAACCGCTTTTAGTACAGGTCATCTTAACATAATTTTTCATGTTGAATCATGGCTTCTGGTTGTATCTTTGCTGCTATTGGATGATTTGAGTTGGTGTAGATTTTACTGCTACCTTAATTTAATGAAGTATCTGATTTTGTATCAATTGAAGTTTTGAGATGCTGGTTTAGTAGTTATTAGATCTTTACCACAATATAAAAGGACTAGTTTAATGTATATGATGTATGTTATATTGAGATATTTTTTGATAGTGTTTAATGTTCATTTTAACTACTCAGGTATCACAGGTTGTGGACTCTGGTACATGAGATGAAATTATAAACTGGGAAAGGATTTTTTTTAAAAGAAGGAAGCATTCCAGGCCTATGCTAAGGGTATCTCCTTGTGAGAACTGAGGAAAACCTGGAAAAAACCTCAGTTAGAGAGGACAATCTTGTTGGAAATCGAACCCCAGACCTCCCACTCCATGAATCCACACCTTAACTATCTCAACAACCCATGTCAGAGAGGTTTTCTTGAACACCCCCATTTGACTCCTGCTAGTCTTTTAAGCATTAGTAGTTTCTTTTCTCTGTTATACATAGTGTTTATATGTGTTTTTTCCAGCTAAATATAAACGAAAAATATGATAGAGTGTTAGGGTTTAGAAAATAATTTTAGCTAAGCTATTTTGCACTAATGAAAAACCTGTGATTGCTTTTTTTATATTAAATAAACAAGCTTTAATTTTAATATACAAGAAATAAACTTTCCATTATGGTGCTAGCACCTTTGACAATTCCTATACACCTTCATCCTTAATTACAACTTCAAACACAAAAAATAATAACATTCTAGCTTCAGAGTTTCAAAACATGGAGATCTATCCAATGTCTGTCTCCAGAATTAAGTACAGAATATTTAGGTAACAAGTATCAAATATAAAAAAGGACTTCTTAGGAAAACATAAACCTTAAACAAGAGGACTATGCTAAATACCTATTCCTCTCATACCATAACTTTCATTTACTTCTTCAGTGGATAAGATATTTTAAAATGCTAAAAACATTTCTGTGGCTTCACTTCCAATAAACAAGGAAGCATTCTGAGTTAAAAACATTTAAAATATTGATACAATGATAAAACACTCTTAATGTTTCACTCTCAAAATTAAAATTCTGGACAAGTTTCATGAGACCTTCGCTCACATTGTCGACTGTTAAATGACTGGTGCATGGTGGATTATATTGGATTGAAAAGGATGGCCATTGTAGTGTATCTGGTGGTCTGTTGATGAATTTGTATAAAATGTCTGCTTCCAGAATGTGGAAATTCATGAGTTTATGTTCATATTTCTTTATGAAAATCTTTTCCCATATGTCAAGTTCCTTGGGATGTTGAACAGCTTTTAATAAAGAGATGTCTTTTTCTATTTCATGATTATCATTCCAGAAATGTGCTATGGCTGATTTTCCTATCTGTTTGTAACATATATTTCTCCAGTGTTCCTTCAGTCTGATCCCTATATTTCTCTTGGTCTTGCCTATGTATATTTTTTCCCAGTCTTTATAATTGATCTGGTATATACCTGATTTTTCTTCTTTGGATTTGAAATCTGCTTTATTTAACTTTAATAATTTGGGAACACTATATTTGCTCCGAGACACTAAAGTAATGTTGTACTGCATGAATTTTTTTTTTTGAAATTTACAATTGGCTTGTGGGTGATAAGCAAATTTTTTAATTTTGTGATCATCAACTGTTTATTGAACCCACTAGAAATGGTTGTTCTATTATATGCAGGTATTCTTTTTTATATTCTTCTTTATTAAGTGGACGCTGATGACCTGAGCTGTTAAAGAGCGTCCATAAATAAATTTATTAAGTGGTACATTAACTTAATGTATACCATGCTGTTGAAAGCTGCTTCTTTATGAAGTCTTGGATTGAAACCATGAGCTTTAACATAATTGTCAGTGTGTGTATTCTTTCTGTGAATGCCAAATTCTAATTTGTTCTTACATTTTATTATCCTCAAGTCCAGAAATAGTAAAATGTTATTGGTTTCAATTTCTATAGTAAATTTAATTGTGGGTTCCTGTAAGCTTAATAATTTAAGTCTATCTTTTATCAGTCTCTTTGGCAAATATATCATCTCCATATCTATACCATTTCTTGAAGATGTAGGGGAAGGCTTTAATGATATGTGTTTCAAAAGAACTCAGGAACAGTGAAAGAGGGCTGCCCATTACTAATCCTGAATTTTGTTTGAAACATTTTCCTTCAAATGTTCACATGGTTCTTATTTTCAAGGGCATGAAATGGATTTCCTGCCATGGTTAAACACAGTTAAATGTGAGAAATAGATTAACCATGAATGTACCCAAATGACAAAGATAAACAAGTCTCCTTGGCAACACATGGCCATCTAGAATATAATGAGTGCATCAACAGATGTGTATTGATAACATCATTCAATTACCTAACAAAATTAATGTTTATTTTTGCCTATAAACTTAAGTTATTAGATTGTACCTTGAAATACATAGAAGTAAACTTTCATAAATAGCTCAAAAATTAAGGATTTCCAGACACGTGGACCTTTTCTTGTTTTGTTGTGAGGAACCTGTCACCCAAGTTTGTAAAAGTATTTCTGAAACACCTGTACTGCTTGTTTTCCACTGATACTACCTAAGCTTACTCCCAGAAAGCATATGTGGAGTTTATGGTGGACAGCTCTAGGCAGATTTTCTTTGGTTTCTCCTAATCATTTATTCTATCAATTAACATTGTCTTCATAGTTAGTAGGATGCAGTCACTGAATAACTATTTGTAGTTGCTATCTGCCACATGTAGAACTCCAATACCTTAATTGTCAAGTAAGTTGCATGGCTTTTGATTTTTAGATTAAATTTAATATATTGGGGAATATTTCTGCTCCTCATAACAATAATCTGTGCTTGTCCACAGGCAAAGCCGTTGTCACTATCTAGATGGAGGATGCCTCTCATCGCCTCGCTGGACAAGTCTTCTTGTGGCAGAAATATATTATCCTGATACCATTCTGCCACCAGCATCTTCCGGGGAAAGATGGCCTTCCCAAAGAAATCCTGTAGCTGCTGAGAATCCTCCACCTGTTCATGATTTTCAGAATTATCAGCAATACTTGAGTAAAAGAGCAGGAGTGCAGGCACCAATTGTGTCTTTGGAGTCATCTACCACAATAAGGCCTACTGCAAGAAATTCATCACATTGTGATGGCATTGATGACATTGGATGCTTTCAAGTATGTGGTAATAATATCAACTGCTCTATATTATTGTGCTAAGATTAAATGCATTAAAGTTTAAGCTAAGCATTGTAAAAAACATTGGTCAGCAATATAAATTGCCTAAAAACCTAATTATTCTGAGATAGATGCATAAGCATACTAGTTACTATAAATGTATTAAAATGTTTCTTTTCTATTTATTCTTAAATTACTGATCATTGTGTTAAAATGTTCCTCTATTACCCACAGCTCTTTCCATGTGTGACACACTGTGAAATAGAATGTTTTAGTGCATATGCACATTCTTATGCATTGAATGCAATTCAACTGCTCCATCAGATTTCAAATTTCTATTTCAGACCTAATTATATTGCCTCATCTAATATATAATATATTGTTATATAATATATTTGCCAAGTTTGTGTACACTTGTTAGTTATGTAATACAATTATTTTATACAAGATGTGGTTCTGTGCAGTTTTATTCTATTTAGACGATGCCTACTACATATATTTCTTGCACATGTAGCTTTTCCAGATTCTTTGTTTAACTCAACAAGAAGAATTGCATGCAATAATCTTGTTATCCTCATTAACCCTTTATGCTGCATATGGTATTAGCTATTTGCTCTTCAAGCAGGCTTGTAGGCATTTAAAGTTTGAGCTGTTTCTACAGATGTTAAAATAAAAGTGACATATATACCTATGTTTAATAAATTTTAGTTAGTTATCATTAAGCTGGCTAAATTAAATTCACATGTTTTAAATAATATTTGTATTGCATTTCAGCAGATTACAACCTAGACTATCATTCCCTTTAGAGGCATGTAATTTTATATGTGCACACCCTTATGCAACAAATATTTTCTAATTTCACACCATTAAAAATATTGACTTTTGTCAAAGGTATTAAACCTCAGTTTAAAAATATGCTCTACATAGCTGAAATAATTTAATTAATTGCAACAAAAATGCCCTTGTACTCACCCCTATAGAGTTTACACCCGAGCCGTTGCTGTAGTGAAGATAGAAACTGGTCACAAAATCTTATATACAATATTCAGATGCACAATATAACCACATATACACTTTGTTTTCACACGAACTTGTATTTTCGCGAGTGAGGAGCACTTAGTGCAGGGGTAGCAGAAGGAAGCTACATTGAAATCCCGCGCGCTTATGTGACGTAAAGCCTGCGATCAGCTGTTGCACTAAACTCTGCCTGTAGTTCAGAAGCCTGTCGCCATTAAGCAGGTCTGATTAAATGTGTATTTTTAAAACTGTTAATAGCTACTTTCACTACGAAATGAAATAAGTATTGAAGCATATTGCCATGAGCTGTTGAAGCGGGTCTGTTTAAAATATGTATTTTTAAAACTATTAATAGCTACTTTCACTACGAAATGAAACAAGTATTTCCACCATTTTTGAGATCCGGCCGGCACTATATTATTCCCTCCTTTAGTCCGCGATGTCAACTCCTGCCATATTACTGGTATATTAGTACATAACAAAAGAACGTCCCTATTATCATGGCAAACAACTGCAGTCACATGTTTATGTTGCAATTTGCCAGATTCGCCCCGTTTTAGTTTCACTTGTTTCGGCTTTGTAAATTCTTTCGGCCACTGTTTCCAACCTGCACGAGCTACTACATGTGTATATTTTTCTGTTCAAAAGTAAGTTCATTAGCTTTGTGGACGTAAAAATTTGATCAAAGTATACATGATGCCACAACCCCGCGTATCTTTCACAAATCCAGAACCACTTGTTCTCCAAGTAAAAGATCGCTGTTTCTCGCTTCTTTCTTCCTCAGGTAAATTTTACAGTCTAATAAATATCCATTGTTGCTATCTGCAATACCCCACTTTATTGGTTTAGCAGGCATATATTTTAAAAAGAAGCGAGCTTTGAAGCCAAACATCGCTTCATCAATAGAAATTTCGCGACCAGGTTTATAGACATCGGCAAACTTCCTGATTATGTCTAAAGTACCTTGTTAATGTAATCGTAAGAATATTCCCTAATTTTAGCTTTGCAGATTCGTTGTTCAGATAAAGGGTATTGTGATATCTTTAGAAAGCGAAGCAAGGTCATCTTTTGTCTTATAATTGACACACACACACAAAAATCCCCGAAAAAGTCATCTCTGGTTTCCGGTAAATTACCATTCCCATATATACCAAAATACCTAAATGGCCTGAATGTCCCTTGAATTTGTATCCTCCCATCTGAACCATTCTTGTATTTGAGCGGCATATCATTTGGTTTACTCCTCGATAAGGCCACAAAAATCTGAATTTATAAAAAATTCGAAATAAGTTATTTCTGTACTCCCCGGAGGAATGTGTTTGGCATATGTGGAGGATGAAAATTGTTCTAACACACTGAAAGTCAAATTGGAGGTCCATTGCACAGGAACTAGTTTGGTTTTAGTCTGCCTTTAATATGTTTCTGCTCCGTGCTCTATCTGTTAAATAATTAACCGTCATTGTCACTTTGTTCCTTATCAGTCTTCCGGTTATGCTTAACCAGGACGCATCACGATCTAATTTCTCATAAACTGCTAGAAGTATTTCCTCTTCTGTTACCAATCGTTGTTAACTACAGCGTTTTCTAGCCCGTAGCGAAGCTCTATCATACATACAGCTACAAACGCGTCATGAAAATGCTTACGAAGCCCTGTGAACGCAGCTCTTGACTATCGTTAATTTATGGTTTGTAGTTCCACCGTGGTGTGTAAACTTGTTAGTAGTAAGAATGTGCTTATATCAACACACCCTCAAAAAGTTGAAGTCAGCATAAACAGAAACCACGAGAGTGCATAAACAAAATTACTACGTTATTCCACGCTGTGGTCAGCAAGCCATTTAGCGTTTCAATACGTTTTACTACGCTATGCGCAGCATAGGGTTCAAGAATATTCCCATTACATATTTTTTAATTCCAGAAGGGGCTCCTCCAGGAGATGATGGTTTGTGCTATTACCTCCAAAAATTTCAACATTTAATTTTCTATAACTACCTCTTAATGCATATTTATGCATTAAAACAGTAATTTTTGCGGACTTATCTTATGGCGCTATTTGTATTTTGGAGGCAGTGCAGATGTTTTATTTTAAATATGAAAACTCTGACTTGAGTTTGCATTCTGTGAACATATCTTTTATTTCAGTTGAATTGAAAAGCGAAATGAATATGCAGATGTTTATTATTTAGGCGTTCTAAACAGGATTTAATTTGAATGTATTCTAAGGTTTAATTTCTTACACATACAAACTAATTTAATATACAATTTTATCACCTTTATTCCAATATGATTATAATTTTTATACTGATATACCCTGTTTTAATTTACAAAAAAATTATACGTCTACTAATGACGTGTTTAAACCACTAAAATTCCTATCTGTGTCTATTGACATTTAGGAAGTAGTCATTAAACGTATGCTAGTGTTCTAGGATTCAAAAATAAATTTTAATGTTATTTTATCTTCTAGAGCTATATGATTTTGTTTAATTATTTTGTCTTTTACAGTTTTCTTTTCAATTACATTCAATGTAGCTTTTATTTTGTTTATTCTGATAGGGTTATTTCTTTACAACTCTCTAAATGTTGTACATAAATATTGAAATGTCCTTTGAAATTTCATTTTTGTCATTCTACCTTATTTTTATAGATACTTCTTTTTTAAGTTTAAAATAATTTTTGTTTCTAATCTTAAATGTATCCTAATTTGATTTCCTTTAGACAGGTTGAAATTGTATTTTAGTTGGAAAACAGGCTTCACAATATGGTTTAAATGCCAAAAGAAAGGAATTTACCTTAGTATTTAAATTATCAAATGTATATACTAAATTTTACATTTAGTTTCAATAACTCAACTGCTATACTTGCCGACACAGTAAAGAACATATCAATAATACTAAAAATTTATAGGTGTGAAAATATTTACTAATAAATATCTTAATTTTTCAGGTAAGGCTATATTACGACTGGTTCCTAATTCCAGGAAGCTGTAAATGTTGGAGACCTGACTACTTCTCTCGTTATGTAAGACGAAAGGCTACTAGTCCAGATCTTTAATATGTTGCACCATTTTTAAATATCTCCAAGCTTAAAAAACTTTGTTTTCATATAAAAAAAAAGTGTCCAAACATACGACTCAAAAGAAATTGACTTTTACATGTGAAATAGTCTAGAGCAGAATATAAATCACAAATTTATGAAAACTAGCTGTTTCTAACTTCATTGTTTGTATTTAAATCATTACATTAGTTTGATTCATCAGAAAGAAGTTTTAAATGAAAACAGGACGTACAATTTCCTTGAAGAAGTGCTAACATTATTAGCCTTTTTAAGTATGATACTATTGTAACATTGTGTATCTAATGCTTTAATTATATTTCAAAACTTAATAATAGGCCATTATGTTTTGACAGTATCAATTAACAGTTTTTAAAACAAACACAGTTTAATCTCTGGTTGCTTAGAGGAGTGCAAAATGTTATTTGATTACTTCATTAAGCCACTTCTATTGTGTTTGCAAGCTCATTAAACATTTTTTGTGAAAAGAAAGTAGAAGTATGAATTTTAATATGAGTGAATGAATATTTATTTCATCAAACAACATTTCAATAAAATGTATGTATCACTGTTACAAAATATATGTAAATTTATTACTATTACCATTGTTTATATTTTCTAATATACCAAGGGTGCCAAAAAATGTATATGCACTTTCACAGTAGTTATCTATTTAATAAATTTCAAAGTTGAGCCGAAAAATAACAACAATATGTAGTATGATGTTCTGTAATCATATGTGATTCACATACATATGATAGCATTGCTCATGACAGGTAAATCAATAATGAACAAATGAAGGCACAATTATTGTAAATCAACAATGAATAAATGAAACCAAGATTATCGTATGATGTTCTGTAAACAGATATGACTCACATTACATTATGCTAGCATTGCTACAACAAAATGGGGCCAAGATTATTGTTTGAACAGCGGAAAGCAATTTTGAAGTGGTATTGGAAAACCAAGAATGTTTTTGAAGTTCAAAGGCAATGGAGACTTGTGTACAGAACAAAACTGACAACTCAAGTAACAATTGCACACATTCGAGATGATTTTGAGTCTCCTGGTACTCAAAATCATAGGTGATTTTATGTTCACAAGGGCAGATCTGGGAGACCTTGCACAGCAACAAGCCCAGTGCATTGGATAGGATCAAGAGGTTCTGGAGTTTTCCACCGCATTCTCCGGATCCAACTCCTTTGGACTTCTACCTATGGGAAACTCTTAAGGGTATTGTATACCATAGAAAACCAGCTATACTGACAGCACTTCAGGAAAAAATTGAAACAGCATGAGCTGCAATCACTGAGGATACTTTCGCAATTGCTCAATCAGTAGTTCAATATACTCAGAAGTGTATCACACACCAATGGTAGGCATTTTGAGCAACTGTTATAACTGTAAAAGTCTAAAATGAATAGTACTCATCATTTTCTGTTTTATGAATTCAGTTTTGTTATGTTAACATAGTTCTTTCTTTGCCTGGAGAGTGTATACATTTTTTGGCATCCTCTGTATATCTCTCAGTTTATGAAATTTCATTTTGTCCTTATCCCATTATAATTAACTCCAGATTGAATATAATGGGGGTACAAATCCAATCCTAAATAGTACCGTTATCAACATTGTTATTCCTCTTTGTATTGCTCATCTTCTATAGCCATTTTTGTCTCACTTTACCAATATATTTTCTAAGCTATTTTATTTTTTTACCTGCTCTTAAATTTAAAATTCTTCTGCTTCTTATTCAATTAGGCAGATTTTTCCACTTTTGTAAAAGAAACTGTTCACTCCAAAACTTTGTTTATATTACAAAATATAAGTCAAGGACTATCAGCTTTTTCACATATTTCCCTTAATATATCCATTCCTTATCCCACTTAAGCATACTACTACTGTTCCAAACCCATGCCAACCCTTCCCTTCCCATCTACCACAAATTTCTATACATTTTTCCTTTTCCCAAACATTTTCAATGTCCTGTAGAGATTTTTTACACAAAGCCCCTTATTTCCTGTTTTTCAATATCCTCAATTCATGTGTTTATAACTTTGCAAAATCCTTTCCCCTTTCTTTCCCATGATACCATATTGATCCCATGTCAATTTCCCATAGAATGTTTTGGATTTTATATATCCAAGTTTCTTTTCCCTTAACTCTTTTTTGTTACCAAACACTGTTTTATGATATTCTTCTCTTCTAGCCTCCCTATTCTATAATAATATTTCATTACTCTCTCCTTTGGCTTGCTTTTATTTCCTAGTCTTCCTAATTCCATTAGAGCAAACTTGTTGGGCAAAGATCTAGGTAAGCCTAGAACAAGTCTACAAAATAACCTATTTTTCACATTTATTGCATTCCTTCCTCCATCTGGCCCCAAAATTTCTATTGCATACTTCATTCTGCTCTCCACTATTGAACCATATACTCTTTCTAGACATTTACTTGCATATTTGGTATCAATTTTATTAAGTAAACCATTATAATTAAACACTTTTGATAAGGAATCACTCAAATTTCACTAATTTTTATCAACTTATTTGGGCATGCTTTGAAGGCTGCCACCATCGTCATTAGAATGTCACTGTAAGTGCCAAGAAGTCTATCTATAGATATGAAGAAGTCATTGCTATCTAGAAAATTGAAATTAACCAAATATTCTTTATTTTTATATGAATAAATTGTCCCATGTGGTTAATTCTATAGGTTTCTGGATAGCTGTAAGAAAATTTTGGTTCATTTTGATATTCATGATTTTCATACTAAAAATGGTAAGAAATTTCAATGTGTATTTGTATTTGACATTTCTTATGTGTGTCTTGAAATATAGAGTATTGTATATTTTTGTTTTACCAATCTGTTTGTTATTGCATTCTTTACAATTGATTTCATAAATGCCTTATTGTTTGCCGGAGAGTAGTAGTAATTTTGCCTTTGTGTTGTTTTCAAGGAGTTTTCTTTTGAATCTGTATTTGTTTACTGGAGTCAAAATTATGTTCCTTTCTTTAACTATTTTTAAAAAATTTTGATATGCCCTGGATGGAATGTAAATTTTTTGTGTGTAGCTTTCTTTGTAGCTTTTCGGGGGGGTGATGCTCTTTATTTGTTTTTAGTTTTTAAATTCCTCTATTTTCTTCTTTACAGACCCATTGTGTAGCCATTTATTTGAACTATATTTACATATTCAGTCTTATATATGGTAGGATTACTCTGAATGCAAAACTGTTGATTAGTGCAAATTGTTAGCAGATCCGTAAACAAGACTGAATACAAAACAGAATACCTGGAATCATTAAATCATGAATCAGCAAACAACAAAATAGAAAAAAATTGAAAACCAAAAATGGACTACCAGTAAACACACAAATAAAAAAGAATGCATTTATTAATAATTTATTCAATTTAATTATTTGTTCTCTAGTGGATAAAACATTTAAAATGTTAAAAACACGCTTGTGGCTTCACTCCCAAACAATAAAGTACAGTGAGTTAAAACATTTAAAATAAAATCAAACACTCTTGACTTTCACTCTCAAAATTTTTAAAATTCAGGGCATGTTTCATGAAGCTCTTGTTCACATTGTCAACTGTAAAAAAGGTTGGAAAAGTAGGTATCTATCAGGGCTCTGGTGGTCTGTTGATGAGCTTATACAGAATATTGTCTGCTTCTGGAATACCAAAATTCATGAGTTTATGTTCATATTTCTTTTTGAAAATCTTTTCCCATATGCTGAGTTTTTGGGGTGTTCAGCTGCTTTTAATAATGTAATGTCCCTTTCTATTTCATGATGTTTGTTCCGGTAATGTACTGCTACAGCTGATTTTTCTATCTGTTTATAACAAATAATTTTCCAGTGTTGCTTCAATCTGATGCCTATATTTCTCTTGGTCTTGCCTATGTCTTGACTTGGAAAAAAATATACATACATACCACACAGGTAATCAGAATGTGCAGATTCGTAAACACTACCTTCACAACTACAGCTTGACGCTCTAACCATCTAAGCTATTATGCCATTGTTTCTAGGTATTTCTCCCTCCCCTAAACTCTTTTTATCTCTCATGAACTCTTTTCTCTAAGCTCGCAAAGATTTCTTGTTTCCAACATGTTAACTTTTATCTTATACTACTTTCTAAACCCCCCTATATCTATATTACTTATTTACCCAACAATCCCCCATACAATTTTTGCAACAGTATCCTAAGTTTCAGGCACCCTGACCTTTTCCATTTGAACTTCTCCTGTGCACCAAGGCATTCCTTAACAATCTCTCCATCATCTAACATATTTATTCTTTTTATAATTCTTTCAAATATTTTACCTTTGTTAATTGACCTACCAATTCTAATAAGCCTACATTATTAGATGACACCCTCAGTAATCCCAGTATTTATATATAAACAATGTAATACAGTTTTTTCACACTAACTCCATTCACTTACATAAAAATCTGGACATATGTTTTGGGAGTGATCCCTCCCATCTTCAGCCTGTAGATAAACTGTTGTTATACTTGGCGGTTGGATCTCTTGATGTTCTTGTGGCGGCATCTGTTGGTTCTATTAGTAATTTGCTGAGTTCATCCATTGGAGGGAAATCGAAATTCATCAAATTATCCTTATTTTTTGTAATGAAAATGTTTTCCCAAGTGGAAAGTTCTATTGTGTTATGAAGTTGTTTAAGTAGTTTTATCTCTGGTTTAATTTCATGATTTTTATTCCAAAAGTGTGCTGCTATTGCTGATTTATCAATTTGTTTTAAGCGAATATTTCTAAAGTGCTCTTTTTTCCGGATTTCCAAATTCCTCTTCGTTTTCCCAATATATTTTTCATCGCACTCTGCACATTTTATTTCATAAATACCTGACTTTTGTTCTGTTGGCATGTAGTCCTTTAATCTGCAACCTAATAAGTTCTGTATATTAAAATTGTTCTTTGGTGCTAACATAATTCCTTGTCTTTGTTGTATCCATTAGTTTCTGCTATCTTCATGATTTGTTGGTATTCCAATTTGTACTCTGTTTCTGTGAGTGGGATGTTAACTAATCTGTGTGCTAAACTATAAAACACTGCATATTTATGTGGAATGGGGTTAAAAATGTCATTTTTATGTAATTTTCTGTGTGAGTATCCTTTCTATGAATTCCAAATGTAAGATAGTTTTCATTTCTTATGATTTTTACATCTAGGAAGGGGAGATATCCACTTCTTTCTTCTTCTATGGTGAAATTTATAGATTTGTGCTGCAAATTCAGAAGTTTGAGTGCATCTGTTGTATGTTTTTTCGGAATTATTGCAAATATATCATCCACATACCTATACCATGTTTTGAAGATTAGAGGGAAGGCTTTGGTGATATGCATTTCAAACGAACTCATAAAAATTCTGCTAGAAATGGAGATAATTGAATCCCAGTATTTGTTGCAAAATTAACTATTTATTAAATCCAGGACTTTCCAGCCGTCATCATATCCTCAAATTGTATTCCATACATCATTTTCATCTCCACTATGGTGTTGTATATCAATTCCATCTATTTGGCACTTACCTTTTTCCAGGATTTTCCTTAAACATACTCTTTCAAACCTACATAGACATTTTTCCTTTAGCTACTAATAACTTTCTCTGATCATTCCAGCCATCATTAGCAGTTAACTTCCGCCCAAGATAATAAAATTTCATAACCACTTCTATTTCACGCCCATCTAACCACCATTTCTGATTCTTTCTCATTTTAGAGGCCTTCTTAAAGACCATTATTTGGGATTTTTTTATTGTTCACTTTTAAGTACCATCCTTTACAATAATATTAGATAACTCCAATCATTCTTCTTAAACCTGCACTTAAGATGGAACCAACAACCAAATCATCTGCAAAGAATAGTGCTGGTAATTCCTTATTAATATTCTTACTTACTCCTTTCCTTTTTACTTGATCCACGGTGCTTGTGGATCAAGTGGTGGCAGTTTTGCATCCTTAAACATTAATCATCAACATCATTCTTGAAAGTCCTTGATAATAATTTAACTCCAAGGTACACTGGTGTGGAACTGTTGCTTTATGAACTCCAATTTTGAATGCGATTTTATGTGAGCTGTATCACATTTATAGAATGTGATGTCTTATTTATATAATGTGTTAATTTTTTTCCCAAAATATTGCATACTTAGCAATAAAATGCATAAATAATGCCACTTCTTTTATAGCTAACGCTATTTTACAAAAGTCTCCGCTCATTAGTGTAGGGCAAGAGAAATCAAAAGATAAAAGAAAATGTTTCAACATAATGGAACATTGATTTTCGGAAGAAACGAAAATAAAGAAAAATGGCTTACTTCATTTAAAGCTCAAATTTTACCCTGGCACGGGAATTGGTTGATGGGGTTTTTCTCAGGGTTGTTATAAACTGTTTTTAATGAGTTGGAGGCGCTAGGGAATCCTTTACTTGAATAATACTTTTCTTGGCTCAGGTTGAAATCTTATTTTATTGTACACTTGTCAGTGACAATTAAGATAAGCTGAGTTTCCGTCGCGTGATGAGAAGCCTTTCTTCAGACTCGCTGTATACTTGTTCACTGCACTCACTCGGAGATCTAATGATATTATTTACTTCACTCGTCTTTCGGGATCCAAAGTTAAGCAGTCGCCCGTAACTTCGCTCTAGTCACTTTATAATACGAATCGCTCTGCAATAAAAACTTAATAATAATAATAATAATAATAATAATAATAATAATAATAAGAAGAAGAAGAAGAAGAAGAAGAAGAAGAAGAAGATTATTACTACTATTATCAATTATTATTATTATTATTATTATTATTATTATTATTATTATTATTATTATTGTACCCAGACTGCTATAACATTAGTAATACCTTGATGATTGTAATCTACTAACTTGATGCCTCTCGCTGAATCTGCCGCAATAACTCGAATAATGTCGATGAATGCAGTAATGTAAAGTGCTAATGGGTATATTAATAATAACATGTCTTTTGATGTTTTTGAACTGCTTACTTTTTCTGTGTAAATTTTTTTCTTTATACTGGATATAAAGTCTTATTGTTTAGATAAACTCCCCTTGGCGAAATTTTATTTTTTCAAATATTTGGTAACTCAGTTCAACCTTAGATTTTTATTGGGTATATTTTATATATATTTTATATTGCATGTACGTTCTTATTCGTCAGATTTTGACTGGTTGACCTAGTTCACCCCTGCTACATTCTCAAATGTCTAAAGCTAAGATTTTCACACTAAAGTTTTATAAAGGACAAAGGATACACCTGCCATATATAAGCGGCATCCTTTGAATCTGACAAACGTAGTTTACCTATTGATTCCACATTACTCGCTGTCCCCCATTAAGGCGATAAAACTCATTAGCTGTCTTGATTCACCACAGCTACTTCCTAAAGTTAACATTCCCACCCTAGTGTTTTCTTTTAAGACAACTTTGTACTCAAACATTGTTTCTTTTTACTATGACAAGCGCCGTTACCTATTGAAATCATATTTCTCGCTGCGCCCAGTTAAGTGCAATAAAACATTTGTTGTCTTAAGTCGGCAAAATTCTCTCTGTAGGATTTAAAAAAGGGAAAATAGCCTTAACATAAGAGTACCCTCTTTCGAAGCGAACTTTGAGACAGTATTTATGAGCTGCCACCCTCATATTTAATTAGAGTAATTACAGCAAGTAATTTTGTGTATCTTCATTATAACCATGAGTGTAATGTCATTTTCGTGTACAAGTGTTCAGTTATTATGTGTAAAATGTTATTTTCTCGCAAGTGTGCAGAAATCTACCCTAGCCATAGAATCTGACTTGGGAATTTCTGTAGCCTGTGGTAACAATATTTGTAAAGAATCCTTGAGCAAGGTGTTTATTTGTATTCTGTTTGAGAATTGTAAAGCAGGGTAGACACAACAAACAACATATGGAGGCAATTACAGGGATGAAAAGACAGGCCGATAACCTCTTCAAGGGAAGAAGCCAACTGCTTGAGTTGATTCTACATGGAAAAAGTCACATAGGCCATGTTTATTTAGTTTGCAATTTTGTGGCCCGCAGTCTGTTTCTGCAAGAGTATTCAGCGGGGCGATATCAGTGGAAGGGCTTTCTCAGTTCCGTTCAATTAGTGGAAAGCGGTAGTTAGTTTTGGAAGATTGTTAAGTGGGCGAGCTTTATTAGTTAAGTGCAATAGTGCAATGGTTTATATACAATAGTGTATGGAAAATAAATTGGTCATCTTCCACAATGAAAAATATATTGTTATTCTCCAAGACTCCTTCTCCTATGGTCACAGGACCATAAAAATATCCAGCAGCAGAGTCTCAACAGCCGTGGCAAAACTGTAAGTCAGCGGTAACCATCGTCGGAGAGGAAGGAATTATTTACCCCTGAGATTAAATCCAAAACCTATCAAATCAAATTTCCTTTTCCAAAAGCTTTCCCTCCATCCATTACATATTTAATTAATCATCCTTTTTCTTATTAAATACCAGTGCAACTTATTGTTATAATTTCCTGACCGTCGTGACAGAGATTACCGAAAGTAACAACAGAAGCCAGCATGTCTTTTGTTATTAATTTCTGCCTTTATGACAAATTTACAGAACCGTAACCCTTTGTATTGAACATGTTTATACAAAAAGACATACAGTAACAATCATAATATTGCAAACGATAATTGTAATATTGATACCATCGATTATTATGATGTTCATACGTTGTTAATAATTCCTGAAATTAAATGTTTTCCAGTTACGAGTTATTGTTATAATGGGGAATCTTGAGATAATAATCTTGTCTTAGCCCTCACCAATATATTCACTTTTGGAAATAATGGCGGTGACACAAAGCTTTGGCATTTTTCCTGTAAGTTATTTACTATTTCTGTATTGTTTTGTTTTGTTTTGTTTCATGAATCTTGCAGAGCTTCCAGAATGCATGTAGGTTGTCCTTTTTTTTTATGGGTTTTCTATCTAATCAATGCCACAGATTTTCTATTGCTGACAAATTAAATGATTGAAGAGCCCAAGTCATGATTTGTTTTTGTTTTTTGTTTTTTTGTTGTTGTTTTTTTTTTTTTCCTTTCCTCATATTTAGGAACTTTTGTCAGACGCAAAGTGTGTTTCCGGTCGTTATCTTTATTGCATTAGGAAACCTTAGCAATAACATGTAGTCTTGATGGTATAGCACGCAGCACGATTATGATAGAATTATTTATCCCTTTTGCCCGGTATTCCATTACTGCCATTATCAAAGAAATCCCATCCATAACTTTGTGCTCTGTACACAATGGGAAGAAAGCTTGCTCCGGAAGGACACCCTAAAGTGTCTGCGCAGTCGAGCACCAGATAATTCAAACTTGCTTTTTCGTCCATCCGTAATGCCTATTTTCAGTTTTCAGGAATATATATTCCTGTTAACCCCTTCAGATGATTTCTGTGCAGCAACGCGTCTAGTCACAAAGAAATATTTTCATAATATCTACAGAATATGATTTTTCTCTCTATGCGTTGAATTCTGCAGTTAAAACAGTAGCAAGTGCTCTTTTAGGCATACTGATCGCTCTGGTGAACAAACCCTCTTCCTTAGATGTCATTCTTGGCCTTCCAGAGCGTGCTGTGTTAACATTGGACCCAAACTCGCGCAAACTTGTCTTTGAATAGTAAAGTATTCGGGAGGGCATAGCCAATTCTAAGTTTAAATATAGCAGCAATTATTATACCGAGGGTGCCAAAAATGTATACACACTTTCACAGTAGATATCTATTTAATATATTGCAAAGTTGGACCAAAAAACAACAGTAGTGTGTAATATGATGTTCTGTAAACAGATGTGACTCATATACATTATGATAGCGTTGCTACGTGACAAGTAAATCAACAATGAACAAATGAAGCCAAGATTATCGTATGATGCTCTGTAAACAGATGTTTACAGTTTTTTCTTTGCTTAAAGTGGGTATACAGTTTTGGCTCCCTCTAAATATGTTATTTATATACTCTTAGGAACTATTAATAGAGGAAAACAAATATCATATTTATTTTTTCGTTAGTTATAATAATTTTAATCAATTTTCGTACCCATCATTCATAATAGTGAAATTCAAAAGAAATAATATCATCCAATAAGGAAATTCGAGAATTTATACCGTTTTTTATCTTCTCATGATTAGGAGTGGAACCATTATGGGTCAATGTTCTTTATGTTCCATAGAACCAAAAGAGCTCCTAAACGGATTTGAGCCTTATATCTGAAAGAGTGATATTTGAAATTTTATTTTCATGCTTTGAGGACAAAAATAATTTACTCTGCTGCAGTAAATTGTCTCCAGTACTTTCACAATTCACACGCTAAATGAAATGTTACACTTTTTGGCTATTGCGGAAGTAAATAATTAAATTCAGAGCTGAACTAGGTAGATGAAGGTTCATTCATGCTATTCTGTGAAATTTAAGTAAGATTTCAATGACTAATCCTTGGGTTAAAGAAAGAACCTATGCAGATATGTGACTAAATTAAGCATGCACTTTTAAAATGAGTGTGACTCTGATCATAATTTACAAGGACAACAGGAAGAAACTAACAAAATCCCATTTTGCTTCCTTTCAGTATTCATATAATATCCTCGAAGTAGTTTAAACGGTGAGGATAGCAGCATCAGGGAGCGAGAGAAAAACATCTGGCTTCGCACTAGCAGAAATTGAACGCACTCTATGCTCTAGCAGTTAACTTTAGGTCAACGTTTTAATCGACTGACAGTCTAGTTTTATTCTGTAATCACGGAAAATAAACATTTCTTTCCTTCTGGACATCCCCTATGAACTGATTTCTCAAGAAATTAGAAATACTTTTAAATATTCTTTAAAAAATAATTTTATGAAAAACTGAAAGAATAAACTAAATATATTTTGTTTAATAGTTATTATGGACTTTATTTCAGGCTCGTCAATGAAAATTAATATATAAGTAAGGCCAATATTTCAAATGAATTTGTAGCCCACTTGTGTTATATTAAGATATCAATTAATAAGAATTTCCATTGGTATATTTTGGATATATATTAAGCGTGAAACTTCATTTTTTTAAATAATAATTTATGGCTTCACATATTTCAAAGAAAGTAATTTTAGAGTTTAGAATTTTTTTGTGTTAATTATAATAACGAAACAAGAACGTTGATCAAAAATGAAAGCAAGGTACAAAATATAAAGGAAATCAGAACTCCCAAATTAGAGAGTTTCAGAAATAAGCCCAAAAAGTACAACAGCTGTTAATTGAACATGAGAAAGACAGCCAAATAAAGAGGAAATTTATGGAAAGCTAGGAAGATAACATATTTTAGAAGATATAGTATATATTATACTTTGACTTGTACTACTCAAACAGCAAACAGTAACTTTCGTTGCTATTATTATAACGGAGTATTAAATAAATTATTGAAATGACTGTACTTCAGCAAGGGCTGTTATGAGTAACACATCTGTAAACGCATTGCAAATTTAACGATACTTATTTTTTGTGTTGCTCTAACGATGCCTTTACCTAGCAAATAACAAAATACCTGAAAGGTTTGATGTTCTTAAATTTGAATATCTTCAAGATGAAATGATTGTGAAGAATTAGAAATAGATGTTAAGTAAAGTATTAATGGAAATTCTGAAGGAAAATGAAAGCAGGTTGAATATAATAGAGATAGAAATAACTCATTTATTCCTATTCAACAGCTATTTATGGGATTACCATCCTATGTAGCTGTAAGTGTACAAAGTTTATAATATGTGATATTAATGGGAAATATAAAGCTACTGTTTCTACATATAATTAAAATTTCAGACCAAGTTCCACTTGTAAGCACTTAATGTCACTTTTTGACTGATTTTGCTAAAAAGTTTTATCAATGTTACCAGCATTATACAAAGTAGAGTAATAATTAGATATATGCATTACATTTTGTATGCTATAAATCCAAGATTTCCCAAATATATGCCTATAAAAAGAATAAATTAAGAGTAAACAATAAAAGGATCCGAAAAAGTGTATCGTTTCAAAATTAAAAGAAAGGGAAAATATGACATGGAGTATAATTTTCGAGAAGTTCGTGGTTTTATTCTCCGAATGTAAATGCAAATATGGAAGCTAGAAGTTTGGCATTTCTTACGTTAGTTGCAACCTAATAACTCATAATTCAATTTCATTCTATTCCTTTCTATTTACTTCTCCAATTCTGCTCCTTCTCCTCTTCCAAGTTCATGAAAAATTTAGCACTTCTTTAAAGTGTATTAATGTATTGTATATGATAATAGTATAAAGGAGTATCCATTTTAATATTTATTCATGCTTGAATTCATTAAAAAGCTTCAAATTCTTTCTTACAAATAGTTAATCATATAGATTTTTCCCCTCCTCATTGTCCTTTAAATGCTGTGATGAACCAATGGAAACTGTATTATATTTCTATGTTTGATTGCCTCACATAAAATATGCTAAAGGGAAATATATTTAGTTAGTTTAGAAAGTATATCTCCGTATTATTTCTACAAAATAGTTTTATGAATTTAAAAATACATATCGATACAATAGACGTAAGCAAATTTGGTTAAATCACATTCACAGAATGTTTATGATCGATTTTACAAAAACAAACAAACAAACAATTGAACTATGATCCAATAAGGTAAACGGCAGGAGCCTAGTATTAGGCGCCACTACAGACTTGGTAGTCAATGGAAGAAGAAGCGGAAGAAAACATTAAACCCTAAGGCATAAACAATCATTTCAGCTCATTTTCGTTTTTTAAAAGGAGCTTAACCACTGAAAACTCCCAACGCTCCAAAAAGTTTTAAACTTCCGTTGTGTTGTCACCGATACCTTCGCTCTCCTTGTGATCAGCATCTCTACATATTATGACCTTGCTTGATGAACGGATCCGCCTAAGCATCGGGTTGCCTTTTGCAGGGCGTGGTGGGATGCCATAATATGGAAGTCGAGCAAGTCGCCAAACACGTGTGTGTGTGCGCATGATGCTATAAAAGGGACACATTGCTCTGCACAGAGCATCATTATTGTTGTAGTAATCGGTGGTTGCCGTTGGAGACATCTAGAACCTGACAGAAATTACGATGGTAAGCTAAAGAGATCAGTCATAAAGTTTCCGACTAAACTTCGTTCTTTATGTTTGGCTCTCTGCTATAATACTTTCATTTTTAGTTTGTTTGATCATCAGTTAATCTAGTATGTTATTTTCATTTTTGAAGATAAGAATATTCCAGTGAGGATAACAATATTTCCTTTTTGTGTTCCTTTGAATTGCAACCTTCAATCTTCTTCTGCAGCTATAAATGTGAAACAGTAACAAATATAAAAACATCACTGTAATTTTTTTCTTTATTTTAACTATCTATAAACTTCCAATGCCACTAATTAAACACAAAATTAATAACTTGGTCCATGACGGCAGTACAAAATATATGCTATATACAGTTTTGAAAACAGTAATCACGAAACAGGAAGGGTTATTATAGGTATTTAATTAGTACTATACACAATAGATTCCAGAGTGTATAAAATGTTATATGGCATATTAATTTATTTTTCTGTATTATCGATGAAATCGCAAAAATTTACGATACCACAGTTCTCAACGAAAAATGTATAGAAATAAAGAGAAACTATAAAGTTCTTGGTGTGATCCTGCTATTACAGTCAACATGTAAAATGTTAAACTGGTAATGTCAACGAATTTTCGTCATTATAATATAAAAATCATAAGTTGATTTGATAGTATACATTTCTAGTGATATATACCAAGTAAATAATATTTGTAGACAGTTACAATATAATGGGTTTTAATTAGCTAACGTTGAATAGATTGCGTGGAACTGTTATTACACGTTTTCTTTGGTTTCTAAATATCACTAATTCAGTGGTATACAATAATGAAATTATTAAAATTATTTCCAAAACAAAAGTGTACGCACAAAACGCACTTTGAAGAACGTAAATCTACGGTACCTTATCAAGGAAAGTTTGCAAAAAATGTGTTTAGAAAGGATCGAGTGAAAACATCTAAAAGCTAAAATAATTTACAAAACTGGACTACATTTTTTTTACATAAGATACTACGAGTTACATTCATTAAAATTTCTTATTTGGATGTGTGAGCATACAATAATTCAAAATCCATTTTTTACCTACCCAGTTTGAACACGTTCTTCCCACCCTCTTTTTATCTCTTTAAATGAATAATTCTTTCGCCTGTAGATTTATATATATACATTTGTGGAGATATTGAACTTTATCTAACTAAATAACTGCAAATTATAAGAATTCATGTAATTGGGCACTGAGGCTAGTTGACAATGATGCCTAATTAAAGTTAATTAACGCTGGGCATTTGGAGAAAAAATGGCAATAAATGTCAAAATATATACTTATCAAAGAGAACTAGCATGAAACAATATTCTACAGCTTTTTATAGGAGAATTTAATCACATTAATTCATTTATTTACAATTAATAATGAAATTAGGGTTATTCAGGCAGTATCGCTTGGGATTCGCTTCTGGAATTTCCGGGCCCAGTTCCCATAGGGGGTAATGTCAATCGCCTACACATGGTGCCACCTGTTTACACTAAACGACTGACAACATGTGGCCTTGAAAAGTGGAACTCCCTTTTGAACAAGTCGGCGTTGCCTGCTATGGATCTTGATTACTTACAGAGTCACCTGTATAGAATCGAACTGACTGAAACAGATGCATGCGCTCTTAGCGACCATGGCGTATCCGTGACACCTCAGCATTTGCCTTGCTGCTCTCAACTGTTTCTATTTGCATGTTATTGAATTTCCTTTGGTGATTATTTTTATCGTTCTTCTCTGTACTGGGCTGCTCGTCGACTTATACCGAGAGATCGAGACGGGTATAGGATAAAAAAAATCCCATGGGGCCGTCCATTCTGACCTTGGATGTTTTTGTGGTTTTCCCTGGTCTTTTAGGCGAATGCTGGATATTTACATTCCATGAATTTTCCGCTCTCCTATATTTTCATATCATTCACTATGTTGGCTCTCTTAGGGTGTGGAAAGTGCCAGGGCGAGTTGGGTTGGCGCTGTGTGATGGTGCCCTGCGCTTTGGAAAGGATTTTGCCCCGGGGTCTGCTTCGAGGGGCTCGTATTTGGGAACGGGCTCCACCAGCGTCGGGGTACTCTTTCTAAAAACATTTATGTCCGCGCAGTCACCGCCCGTAGATCCAAGCCAGCCGGTGTCTCATTCCTTCCTCCTCGAGGTGCCCCAATTGGACAGCGTAGGCGCAAAGGGCCAACTATGGGCATGTCTCAAGTAGCAAAATTATCCATCGTTGAAAGGTATTCTGAATTTTATGTATGTCTTTCTTATTCAAATCATAATTATTACTTTTTAAGCAGATAATCCCCTTTTGAACTTCCGGCTTTAACTCCGATAGCCAGTAAATAGTGAGACACCTTATTGCTTTTGTAGTAGAGATCTCCAAACTGGATTTACAAACCATCAGATTCAGTAATACTTTGAAACACCCCTGATTCATATATGAAACTAAAGTTTAAATATGATTAATGGAAATCGAATTCAATGTTCTCCCGACCTTCAAAAATGCATTTTGCTGCAGTAATACCTGTACTATAATTTTATCTACTACGACTTCTCTAATGTACTCTGACTTTACCCACAAACCGAGTTCGGTTTATATTGATGAAGCACGGTGTTTAGTAGGTCCGTTGATATATATTTTGCTATCAAAATTTCTTTTGCTTGGGCAGCAATGGAAGAATCATAACTTGATGGTGCTAGGATTGAGTGGGAAATGTATATAATTATAGTTGGATATGCTCCTCATAATTTTAGGCAATTTTAGAATCAGAAGGTTACAGGTAATTCGGTAAATGTAGTTCAAATGAGATAACATTATAATGTTCTAATTTAGACGTATATGTTGCAGCAGCATTTAATAAGAAAGAGAATGGTTAATTAAATATGTAATGGATGGAGAGAAAAATTTTGGAAAAGGAAATTTGATTTGATAGGTTTTGGGTGTAATCTCAGGGGTAAATATTTCCTTCCTCTCCGACGATGGTTACCGCTGTCTTACAGTTTTGCCACGACTGTTGAGACTCTGCTGCTGGATATTTTTATGGTCCTCTGACCATAGGGGAAGGAGTCTTGGAGATTAATATTTTTTCCTTGTGGAAGATGATACAATTCATTATTTATACACCATTGCACATAAAATGTACTACACTCAACTAATAAATCTCATTCACTTAATACTCTTCCAAAACTAACCACCGCTTTCCACTAATTGAACGGAACTGAGAAAGCTCTTCCACTGATATGGCCCTGCTGAATACTCTTGCAAAATTGACCGAGGGCCACAAAATTGTAAACTAAATAAACATGGTCTACGTGACTTTTTCCATGTAGAATCAACTCAAGCGGTTGGCTTCTTCCCTTGAATAGGTTATCGGCCTGTCTTTTCATCCATGTAATTGCCTCCATATGTATTATTGTGCCTACCCTGCTTTACAATTCTCTAACAGAATACAAATAAACATCCTGCCCAAGGATTCTTTACAAATATCGTTACCACAGGCTACAGAAATTCCCAAGTCAGATTCTATGGCTAGGGTAGATTTCTGCACACTTGCGAGAAAATAACATTTTAAACATAATAACTGAACACTTGTACAGGAAATAAAATGACATTACACTCATGACTATAATAAAGAAGGTACATAAACTAGATTGCTATAATCACTCGAATTAAATATGGAGGTGTCAGCTCATAAATACTGGCTCAATGTGATTCTTTAGAAAAATATTTAGAATGTATCTTGTCCTTATCTTTCATCTTTTTATTAGTACTTCAGAATCTTAAGGATCTGGTGAGAGAATAATTGGTAAGAGCGTTTTAAATTACTTCTCAATAGGGCATATTTCAATCTGTTCACCGTAAGTGACAATCGCCGAATTCCAGATATGAAAACATGAATATCGAAATAAAACCAGGGAAAAATTTATAATAATTATTTAGAATATCGTACATGGATCTGAAAATCTCTCTAATGGTATTTTCTAGCTAAACAGTTTAAATAGTAGCATAATGATCTTCATTAACTTTCGATAGCTTGAAACTTACAGGCCAAAGCCTGTGGGTGAGCTAACTACAGAGGGTGCCAAAAAATATATGCACACTTCAAGCAAAGATAAAACTGTGTTAACATAACAAAACTGAATTCACTCAAACAGAAAATGATGAGCTCTAATCATCTTAGACTTTTACAGTTACAACATTTGCTCAAAATGTCAACCATTGGTGTCGATACACTTCTGAGTACGTTGAACTACTGATTGAGCAACATTTGCGAAAGTGTCCTCAGTGATTGCAGCACGTTCCGAAACCATAGCCGAGGACGCGAGGCTTGTTACTGTGCGAGGTCTCCCAGATCTGCCCTTGTAAACATCGCATACGGTACCATGAGTCTCAAATTTTCTCGAATGCGTGCAATTGTTACTCCCATTGGCGGTTCTGTTCTGTACACACGTCTCCATTACCTTTGAAATTCAACACATTCTCGGTTTTCCAGTACCATTTCATAATTGCTTTCCGCTGTTCAAACGATAATCTTGGCTCCATTTTATTGTAGCAACGCTATCATAGCGTATTGTGAGTCACATCTGTTTACAGAACATCATATGATAATCTTGGCTTCATTTGTTCACTGTTGATTTACCTGTCACGTAGCAACACTATTATAACATAATGTGAGTCACATCTGTTTACAGAACATCATACGATAATCTAGGATTCATTTGTTCATTGTTGATTTACCTGTCACGTAGCAACGCTATCATAATATATGTGAGTCACATCTGTTTACAGAACATCATACGATAATCTTGGCTTCATTTGTTCATTGTTGATTTACGATAATCCTTGCTTTATTTGTTCGTTGTTGATTTACCTGTCACATAGCAACGCTATGATAATGTATGTGAGTCACATCTATTTACAGAACATCATACTACACATTACTGTTGTTTTTGGTCCAACTTTGAAATGTATTAAATAGATATCTACTGTGAAAGTGTGTATGCATTTTTGGCACTCTCGGTATTTCTGGACACACATCTAAATGTGTAGCCATTTCAATGTTACTCTCGTAGCCATCACAAACAAGGCACACAATGCACATGGAAAGTGAATCCGTGGCATTGCACACTCTGCAAACGGACAGAGGAAAACCACGGGAAACCTCATTTTGGTTAGTTGGCCGCGGGTTTGAACCTGAAACCTCCTGAATCCGAGCATTACCACCCCAGCCAACCCGTTTGATACAACGGATCTTGATATCTTAAAATTCCCAGAACTTTTAATTGCACTGAAATTATTAAGGCAAATAACTGGTAATGAAAAATGACAGCTTTGGCTACTTACGGATCCCGTATTCATTTGAATCGTCATTAACTATTTTATTCATAGTCTCGAAAAATATATAACATCGGATATTGTACATTAAAATCTTGAAAAGCGATAACAAAGAAAAAATACGGAAAATAAAAATATCACAAAGTTGTTAAAATATGAAGAAAAAAGAGTAACCAATATTCAAATATGGTGCATATTCAGCGTGTAAAATTAACAACAGGTGGAATGCACTTTGCGTCAGTCAAAAGAACCATAAAATAGTCTGTAAATTATAAAAGTTAGCAGTCATTCTTATTATCCAAAGATCTGCATAAGAAGTTACTGAGATTTAATTTAACAAGAACAAAAAAGACATCAAAGACTTAGCTGAAATCCTGAAATGTATTGTACCATAGGTTTCCGGCCTAACCATTTTCTAGATGTGATAAAGACAAAAAATATATTTTACTTTTCAATATAGTTAGCCTTTATTGCAATACACTTCTCACATCTTTGGATTAATATTTCAACCCCATCCCCCCAAAATAGTCAGAAGTCTTGTCTGCATAAACAGCATCAATCTCTTCTTCGTCACACTTAAATTTCCTTCCCCGAAGGTCTTTCTTGAGTTTTGAGAAGAGGAAACAGTTACTGGGAACTAGATCTGGGCTGTAGGGTGAATGGTCGATCACGTCGGGATTAGATTCCAGTATTCCCTTGCTATAAACGTGACGATTTTGTATTCCATTTGATTTTTTTTTTTGATAAAATCATTGTTACATAAGATATTAAGGTGAATGGTGGAGTAGTAGAATATGTAATTAATGAATAAATATTGAAAATGTTTATTTTTTTTCATTTTTAAATAAAAAGTGAATTTTACTGCTACCGAACCTTGGCCAGGATATTGACCTTTGTTTTGGGAAGGTACCTATGAAAAAACGTATTTATTGCATAAAAATCCGGGCCCTAATTATCAACGTTGGTTGGTGCGGTACACAAACAACTTCCTACTAATTTCCAGGTCTTTAAGGATCTGGAAAATCTTCCTTGGGAATTTTCCAACCTTGTGAAGGGCTATCATCGCAAAAAGGTTTTCACATCTCGCCATCCCATGTATAATGCAAGGAGATGCGGCTTTCAGCGGTGGAATTTACTCACTAGAGAGGTTTCGCTCTGACGTCTGGTGTGGAAGCGGCTCTTTCCTTCAAGTCGGCGTTGGGGTGTTAATCTGGAACCATTAGGGAATCCGCCTCGCTTCCGTCCTGACCGCCCTTCATATCCCACACCTCACCCCTTTCTTCCGAAGGTTCAGTAGGATACTAAAGGCCCTCGTTCTGCTTTCCTGTCTGAAACCCTGCTCTTCTCTGACAAATCTAATAAGTGTATGCGTTAAATATGCGATAAATATGACCTCCGTCCCAAAATCATGCTTCACACTATAATTACTCTTCGACTAACCACTCCTAGACAGGTTTAAAGTCTTCAGTATACAGTTCGCCTCTTTAACAGACTACTGAAATATTACTAGATATCACAGCCACAATAAATGCACAAAAAAAAAAAATAACACGTTAATTTTTATTAACTCCTGAAACTTCTGCACGTATCATAACTCGCATTCGATAAATATTCATTACAGCGTCATAAAGTCATATCAAAAGTGTTTCATTGCATAAAACCCCGATAAATAACTAATAATCTACGAAACGTACGATATTTAAATTCTGCTTACAGTAGACGAAAATGTTGAAATAATTAATAATCTAGCAATAGCTTTGTTTAGACACACTTGCTCAAATAATTATGTGAACTGAGTTTTACGGGCTATAAGGCCATGGTCCGATGGGATTCTTCTCCATATTCAATCACTGCCTCGTCTTCAAGAAGATTACGCGATCACACCATTGAAGATGTCCAAACGAAACGTCTGGGATGATAAAGGAAAAGAATCACATTTGACCACGGCCTTACAACCCGGAAGACTCAGTTCACATAATTAACACCTGTCGACCCCACACTGCTCCAATAATATTCAAAAGAATTGTAAGATCTGTAGCTCCCCAGATGGCTTTTTTTTTTTTTTTTTTTTTTGAATGGTGTTTAACGCCCGTTTTTACTACTGTGGCACCACAGGCGGTGAACACTGATGATACAATAAATGAAATGATAAATTGGGAAAGGATTTTTTTTAAGGAAGGAAACGTTCCAGGCCTAAGTTTAGGGTACCTCCCCAGCATTTGCCAGTTATGAGGACTGAGGAAAATCTGGAAAAAACCTCAGTCAGGGTGGAAGGTCCTGGGGGGATTCGAACCCCAGACCTTCCGCTCACGAGTCCGCGCCTTAACGACCTCGGCCACCCGTGGCGGTACCCCTAGATGACTGCAAAAAATACACACACAAATGTATCAAAGGAAAGGTCTTTCGGAAATTTAGAAGAATGGAGAAGTGCATAAATTTGCAACGATGCAAACGAACTGAGAAACATGAGAATCCAGAGGAAGGTTAAGTTGAGACTTTGAAGGCAGCATTGGATTACAATTTCCGGTATAAGGTCAATGAGATTGTACATTCCGAGTGTCTGTAAACTAAATTATCATTTTACATCTATTGCTGCTCTTAAACCTGATTCAGTAGCAAAACCACATATCCGAACCAGTGCGTGGGGAAAAAAAAAGAAAGAAAAAAAGAAAAAAGAAAAAGAAAAAAAAGAAAAAAAAAGAAAAAAAAAGAAATTGTTAAGTAAGCTATATTATGTCAAGTGAACGCGAAAACATCATTAATGCGTATCAAGACCAAAAATTCAGTGTAAGTATGAAGCTCATAAAAATCATATACCAACCATGATAGAGCACAACGATGACACTGCCGAAGTGAAAGAGGATAAACGCGAGACAATGGATAGATCGCATTAATAGCACATCTAAATTTTTCTAAAGTTTTCGTAGGTACTAACCTGATAACCTAAAATTAAGAACACTACTCTATAACAGTGCTAGAGCCTGGATGGATTTTTAGCTTCATGGACATAAACATCATGTTTTAGTATGTCATGTCCTTTTTGTATGTCATGAAAGTTTTGTGCTAGGGTTGCAGTTTACAGTAATAGCATTTAAAATATTCTAACTCACTACAAATACAACAGAGTTAATGTTCGAATATCACGCAATCAAATTATCTAATGATGGACGCAGCGGCTGGGGATTGCATCAGCCAGCCATTGCTTACAATTTGGCGTTACAAGCTGGATCGAATCGAGCTGCTGAAAAGAATCTCTTGCTGCTGGGGGAATCTCTTGCTCTGCTGGAGGAAGGAATCTCAAGCTGCTCTCCATTATTAGTCCGGTGAAATATTGTAACAGTGGAAAATGTGTTCTTATTCCAATTCGCAACTAATTTATAAATACACACACTAACCTAATCTATCGACTAACCTTGGGCAAATCCTTAAAACCGGGGAATCCAGTGGTTTAGCGACTAAATCATTGTAATTGTGGCAAGCCTCCTTTAACTACGGCAGAAAAAAAAAAGCATGAGGTTGTTAATTTACATTGTGCAATCTATATTAGTGGGTAGATATATATTGTTACAAAGCATCTTTCTATTTTTCGTCATACACGATTTCTGTTATCAGAAATTTGGAAATGGTTATTAAAAGGAATAAGATTGCAAAACATTGTAATTATTTAGAACAAAATACATTTAAACATATCAATTACTGTTTTGTGTTGGTACCTGCTTTTATTTAAAACTGGTTTAGCCTTATAGTCTTAACTTAATAATAATAATAATAATAATAATAATAATAATAATAATAATAATAATAATAATAATAATATTCATACAAACAATGGTATACGTTAATTTGTTGTAGATTTGAAAATAAACCTGTCAGTTTTAGATTCTAGATTATATAAAGATAATAATAACCTATCGCCCAATCCGCATATATTTCTTTCATTTAGGATACAATATATTTATCTAACACAAATGGATATAACGAAATATGTGTAAGTGAATAATGCGCAGTTTTTGCGGCTGTTGTCAAGGTCGTTGAAACACTTATGTAAGGATTCCGTTATGTGTACAGACTTGTAGACTCTCCTACCATTTTCCTCTGTAGATGCTCTCTTGTTCACCGGCTGATTTAAGAGATGGGACCTTGGGAGCCTGTTATCTCCCTGTTAGCTTAATGGGCAAAATATATTATTTAAAAGTTTAACATAAAATTTAATTTGCTAAAACCAACAAGATGGTAACATCTAAAAGAAATAGAGAGCGACACAAGGTTGAATTGAGTAGTATTGCTTTCCATTGTTATTCATTCAAAGTCAACAATGTGCCCATATGTGTTGAAAATATATCTTTCATTCTCCTGGTTAATCACCCGAGAAGACTTCTACGAATAATGCCGCATGGAAAGCTAAAAGGTCTCGAATGTGTTCATGTTTGTCCCATAATTAAAAGATATGTTACAATATGAAGGTATTGCATAAGTAGCTTAAGTTGATCCTTTAATTTGCCATTTTTAAAGTTAATGTCCACATGGAAAATGTTCACAAAGCTCAATATTTTCGAAATTTTACTTTACAGAACTGAATGTTTTCAAAAATGACTCTTTCAACATACTAGTAAATAAAACTTTCACTATTCTTACAGTTGGGCTCTTCCTTACATTTTTTGTAGCTCGATACTGTGAATTTTACATGGCTATATAATATATTATCATAATAATTTTCCTATTGTATTTCCTCTAAACCGTTTTGTTCTTCTCTCATCTTATTAGTTAATCTCACAGGGCAAAATCTGTATTCTGGTTACTAAAGGCCTTCTTTCTCCCATAGTTTTAAATATTCGAATTTTGTTTTCCAAAGTGTTAGGCAGTGAACAATAGCTGTGTCAATAAAACTAACTATCGATATTCTCGTTAGGAATTGTATAGTAACATTTGCGTACAACTATGATATCTAATGCTGAATAAAGCCGAGCGTTTTCTGGATTATACGCCAAATTTTCGGCCATCTCAATTCCTTGGCTTTCCTTATAGTACCGTTAATGTTCTTTTAAAACGTTTATATTATAACAACCAAATGTAGCGGGAAAATTATTTTTCAATCAACTGTATTACAAAAGTATGTCACTTTTTTCAAAAGTACATTTTTAGTAATGCATTTTTTGACCAAAGATGTATAATTTTGAGCATTAAAAACTACAATTATAATTCTCTGAAAGTAGTTTGTACGATTAGTGTTAAAAAGGTGCCCATTTTACAAAAATATTTTCTGTTCTCTAAACTTTTTTTTTTTGATTGATTTATTTATGGACGCTGTATAACATCTCAGGTCATCAGCGTCCCATTCAACTCAGGGCGTGAAACGGCCGATAAATTTTGCTCAGAGGCCTCTCTTTCAGGCTTGAGGTTCTTTTTCGTGCCGTAAATGTACGACACGGGACCCACGGCTTTACTCCTCTTCCGAAGGAAGCCATACTTAGGATTTTTACGCCCGAAAAAAATCCATCGGTCCTGGCCGAGTTCGTTCTCTAAGCTGCATAATATATACAGACAGGTGGGAATTGTGTTGTTTAAAACCGTTATATAGGAAATAAAAGGCATACAATTTCAACATTAACAGACATATCCCCCCCTGCTTTGCAAAAGAGTTTCTATATCAATAACAATGTTTTTGTCATGGTAGAATTAAATTTTTCCAGTAATGTTTATTCCCCTTTGATATTTACACAATTAATTTAATCTGTCAATTAACATATGCGAATTTTTCACAGTGTAAATTGATATTTGATTATAGTTTTGATAGCAATGTAAACCGAAAATGCTTTCAGAACTAATACATAGTCAGATACAACAGTGACAAAACTAAGCTAGGAAGATGATGCGATTTCTGGTGACGAAATCTTCAATTTTTAAAAATCCGTAATATTCTCAGAAAATCTTTGCTGCATTTACTAATAGAAGCAAATTTTAAAAGCATGAGCATGTCTTAAAATAGGACTGCAGGACTTTTATTGTTGCCTTGAAATGTATGTTTATTTCACAAAGTTATGCATATAATATCTAAAGAATAATAAGCATGCTTTAAAGAAAGGTTAGTTCGTTATATCTACTAAATGAACAGCTGAACAGGAATTGTCAAACAAATTTATCTTATTCAAAAAGGAACAATTTCCTCCTAAGGTCAAATGGTATGAACTCCAACCAACTTGATAGTCATCTGTCAATTTCCGCAATCTGTAATTGTCCTTAAGTAACCTGCTCCTCTTTGCTACAACCACTGGTTTTTCATCAAGACAAATGGTGGTTTGCTTGTATATAGTTGTAGTTTTGAAACAACTGAATAGGGAATACAGCAAGCTGGATTCGTAGACAATGGCCTATTGATCTTCAAGTCACATCAGAAGACTGGTGATTATCATCATCGGGCGCGAACCGCCACGGGTGGCCGAGGTCGTGAGCGGGAGGTCTGCGGTTCGAATCTCGCCAGGACCGTCCTCCCTGACTGGGTTTTTTTGCAGGTTTTCCTCAGTCTTCATAACTGGCAAATGCCGGGGAGGACCTAAACTTAGGCCCGGAACGCTTCCTTCCTTAAAAAAAAATCCTTTCCCAATTTATCATTTCATCTCATGTATCATCAGTGCCCACCGCCTGTGGTGCCTCAGCAGTAAAAACGGGCGTTAAACACTACTCAAAAAAAAAAAAATCATCGGGCGTAAGGCTCCTAACCATGGCTTCCTTCAGAAGGCGATTATCGTGATTATATAAACAATGAAAACGTCAGTAAATGGTAATTTGCTCAAATTCTCCCTAACCTTCCACCAGCTTCATTAACTAGTTATCAGTGTTAACTGAACAAAACATTCAGCTATGGTATCTTTAAAAGAAATAGAGCTTTAAAGTGACTGCGAAAAATCGCGGACATTTAACCTCCAAATAACAAAAATACTGAGCAAATGCTTGTAGTAAAGAGATTGCAATAGAGTTAAATTGTGTTATCTGAACATAGTCATGAATTTCTGCGTTTGTCTCCGTATTATTCAGAACTTGACCGATTTGAAATAAAACGGAAATACAAAACTGTTGTTTAAGACTAAACTGCCGGGTTATTAATAGGACTTAGAATTCTGATTCGGCCATTTAGAACATTATTGAAATATTGTTCAAAGTGTATTTGTATATTGTTTCTTTTGCGTAGGGTCCATAGCTGTACTTTTTGCACTTATTGGAAATTGTATTTGTCTTGTTTCCAAAATTATTCATTTGGTACTGCTGTCTGTGTTTTCCTATTTTTTTGCTTTGCTGCGAATATTGTTTTTCTTCTTCTTTATTTTCCTCTATCCTCCTTGTTTGAATTTTAGTTGCCGTCTTAATCTGTGGTTGTTCTTCTGTGAGAATCAGGATAAACGTTTTGCAACCTAGATTTCTTTCTGTTATTTCCTTGAACATAATCTATAAATTGATGGCTGCTTAAGTCAAGGATGTTGTATTTTTTGATTTGATTTATTTATGGACGTTCTTTAACATCTCAGGTCATCAGCGTCCCAGTCAAACCAGGACATGAAACGGCCAACAAATTTTCCTCAGAGGCCTCTTTTTTCAGTCTCGAGGTTGTTTATCGTGCCATAAATGTACGACATGGCACCCACGGCTTTACTTTCCTTCCGATGGAAGCCATATTTAGGATATTACCCCCTCCAATTAAAATCCATCGGTCCTGGCCAGGATCGAACCCGCAATCTTGGATTTAGGAGGCAAGTACACCACCAGGGCCTACAAGGATGTTATAGAAAACATACAATTGTCCATCAATATGTTTCTGAAAGAGCAAAATATTTTCTCGTCATCTGGTTCTTGACGTCATCTACATACTGCTGTTTTGTTCCAGAAACTAATTATGTCCGAAGTTGATTTCCAGTGATCTGCAATAATCCTTTATTAACAATCAGAGTAGTGTTTAAATGTTTTAGAGAATGGCTATGTAGAGATATGCGTTTTATATCAGAAATCATTATTATGGTGATGATAATAATAATGCTTATAATTATTATTATTATTATTGATGGCTGCTTAAGTCAAGGATGTTGTATTTTTTGATTTGATTTATTTATGGACGTTCTTTAACATCTCAGGTCATCAGCGTCCCAGTCAAACCAGGACATGAAACGGCCAACAAATTTTCCTCAGAGGCCTCTTTTTTCAGTCTCGAGGTTGTTTATCGTGCCATAAATGTACGACATGGCACCCACGGCTTTACTTTCCTTCCGATGGAAGCCATATTTAGGATATTACCCCCTCCAATTAAAATCCATCGGTCCTGGCCAGGATCGAACCCGCAATCTTGGATTTAGGAGGCAAGTACACCACCAGGGCCTACAAGGATGTTATAGAAAACATACAATTGTCCATCAATATGTTTCTGAAAGAGCAAAATATTTTCTCGTCATCTGGTTCTTGACGTCATCTACATACTGCTGTTTTGTTCCAGAAACTAATTATGTCCGAAGTTGATTTCCAGTGATCTGCAATAATCCTTTATTAACAATCAGAGTAGTGTTTAAATGTTTTAGAGAATGGCTATGTAGAGATATGCGTTTTATATCAGAAATCATTATTATGGTGATGATAATAATAATGCTTATAATTATTATTATTATTATTATTATTATTATTATTATTATTATTATTATTATTATATGCACTCCTAATACATCGCTGGACTCACAAAGTTGAGTTAAAACAAAGCAGCTATTAGAAAATCACAGCGTGGCTATTTTAATTATAAATTCAAGGTAAGTCAACATTAATTCGTACAAATAAATCACAGTACCTAAATGAACTATAAAAAAACGTAGAAAATGTCTAAATTAGCTCATAGTTAAATAAAATAAAATTTACGGCATCAATTGCAGTTAACAAAAATTTAAAGCTGTTCTATTGTTAAGAAAGTTGAATCGTTAGGACATAAAATGCTTTCTCTTCCTGTAAAAAGTCGTTAATGCCTCACATTGACTTTTTTTTTTATTTTATTTAAGATGTCTAAACAATGCTCATATAAGAGTATTCTTGAAGCTCATTACTCTAACTCGGCAAGAAATGCCAACAATATAAAGAATACATACAGTGGCTTTGCAATGATTTACGCCGTCAGAACTTGCCAGGCTTTGTTAACCGATCATTGTGGCCTTGATTCTCCCGCGAAACTCAATCTCGAGTACTGTTACCTGCTCAGCTGAAGGACCCCCACAGTATGAGGGAGTGCCGTGTAACTCGGCCTTCAGATTTGCCCTCTCTCCCCGCATCACAAATTCAGGGTCGTTCAGGTGAGGCTACTGGGAGCTACTGTCAATAACAAGCATTTCTAACAACGAATAGTGCTTGCATGTGTGTTTGGGAAATATTGATATTTACATACTTCAGTTAATGTGCTCAACATTTCTTACCTTAATAACCAATTAATGATTCGATACATTATGAAAGCTGCATTTGCATCTGCTTATTCTTCGTTTGGGTAGAGGAATGGCAAGACCAGAGAAATCTTCACTTTTCTCGCTAGAGTCATTTCCAGTTAGTCGTTTCGCTTGTTACTCCTCCCAAAGGAATAATGGAACTGTTCATAGTGTCCTCCAGTTACTCTCTTTTTCCCTAATATTTTCACATAATTAGTTATTCAATTGTTTTCAGGAATGAAAGAAGAAAATGCTTGCAATATCGCTTACATACTATATTCCCAATAACTTTTTTTTTTTTTCCTTAACAAAAGTTTTACCTGGAAAAACACAAACTCGCACATATACAAGAACTAAGTACTTTTAATATTTCATCAACAGAAACGCTTTTTCTGCCGTCTGTGGATCTTATCAGTGTATAAAGTTTAGGTGTGTTGAACAAGAACTGATATTATTTTGAAACAGTGGGGTTATATATTATTTTTCGGCGTGTTAGGAAGGGAGTTTCTTTTCTTGATGTGCATTATCCATTACAATACTCTTCTCCGGAAATTTGGGAAGAAGTTGATTGCTTTTAGTTTCTGAAATTTAACTATAATAATCTCCGAACTTTTGTCTGCTTAAAAATGAGCAATAAATTCTTTGCTAACTCAATATGGATTTTACATAGACGACTATGAGACGGATATCGGAATTTGTCTTTGTCAATACGCCTGGCTGGCTTTCACTTTACCAGAATGTTCTAACTGTTGAATTATTGTTCACACTAGTCTCATTAATACCGAGGGTGACAAAAAATGTATACACATTTTAACGGTAGATATCTATTTAATATATTTCAAAGTTGGACCGATAAACAACAGTAATGTGTAGTGTGATGTTCTGTAAACAGACGTGACTCACAAACATTATGATAGTGTTGCTACGTGACAGGCAAATCAACAATGAATAAATGAAGCCAAGATTATTGTATGATGTTCTGTAAACAGATGCGACTCATATTACGTTATGCTAGCGTTGCTACAACAAAATGGAGTAAAGATTATTGTTTGAACAGCGGAAAGCAATTTTGAAGTATCCAAAGAAATGGATAGGACGAAGAGGTCCGATTGAATTTCCATCGCTTTCTCCGGATCTAACTCCGTTGGACTTTTGCCTATGGGGAACTCTTAAGGATGTTGTATACCGTAGAAAACCAGCTACACTGACAGCATTTTGGGAAGAAATTGAAACGACATGTGTTGCAATCGCTGAGAACACTTTCGCAAACGTTGCTCAGTCAGTAGTTCAACGTACTCAGAAGTGTATTGACGCCGATGGTGGGCATTTTGAGCAATTGTTGTAACTGTAAAAGTCTAAGATGATTCGTGCTCATCATTTTCTGTTTTCACTTTTGTTATGTTAACACTTTTTTTTCTTTGCTTGAGATATATATACATTTTTGGCACCCTCTGTATATTGTTCCACTCAAAAATTAGATGAGTTGCAACAATGAAATAAAGAAAAATCTGTACATAGTGAAGCCCAAGAAATAATGACAAAAGTGATAGCTGCGTGTAATGAGACGAGACACAGTTTAACACAACCTTACACAAAGAAACCCGAGACTGCTGGTGTGGTAAGAGTTGCAGTCCCGAGTGACAGCAGACAGAGAATCCTAAACGAATACACTTCTGAGTACGTTGAACTACTGACTGAGCAACGTTTGCGAAAGTGTCCTCAACGATTGCAGCACATGCCGTTTCAATTTCTTCCCGAAGTGCTGCCAGTGTAGCTGGTTTTCTACGGTATACAACATCCTTAAGAGTTCCCCATAGGTTTCTAAGTCCAATGGAGTTAGATCCGGAGAACGCGGTGGAAATCTCTTAGTCCTGTTGCCTATGAACTTCAACAACATTCTCGGTTTTCCAATACCACTTCAAAATTGCTTTCCGCTGTTCCAAAGATAATTTTGTTGTAGCAACACTATCATAACGTAATGTGAGTCACGCCTGTTTACAGAATATCATATAGATAATCTTGGCTTTATTTGTTCATTGTTGATTTACCTGTCACGTAGCAACGCTATCATAATGCATGTGAGTCACATCTGTTTACAGAACTACACATTACTGTTGTTTATGGATCCAACTTTGAAATATATTAAATAGATGTGTACTGTGAAAGTGTGTATACATTTTTGTACCCTCTGTAGTATGCATTGAAATTATAGTTATAAAGAAATGTATAAATATAAATTGTGGAGATCGAAGACTGCTCATCAGCTCCTGGTGGAATTGCGCCTTTGGCATTGGAATTGGCCCTGGTTTATGGCCTCCTAAACATTCGAAACGAAGTTAGGTTCATTAGTGACTTTTTTAATAGTGTTTAACGCTCGTTTTAAATACCGGGCATCCCAGACGATGTACTGATGACATATGAGATGAAATGATAAACTGGGAAAGGATCTTTTTAAGGAATGTAGCGTTCCAGATTAAGTTTAGGGCACCTCCTCAGCATTGCCATTTATAAGGACCGAGGAAAACTCGGGAGGAGGAGGAAGAGGAAGAAGAAGAAGAAGAAGAAGAAGAAGAAGAAGAAGAAGAAGAAAGGATGATGCTGATGAGAATCTAGTCTCATTGCCCTGTTTCACGAAGTCTAGTAAAAATAGTCTCCAATTTAGTATTACTTGTTTAGCTTACAAGTGTGTTGTTGTTGATTTGGTTTATTTATGGAAACTCTTCTATATCTCAGGCATCAGCGTCCCATTCCATTCAGGGAATAGCTGAGATTCATGAGTTGAAGTGCAGGGTGCTCAAGTGGAATAAACTTTGATGGATTATGTGTCACTGTGTGTTAGAGTTTACATTCAATGTTGATATTTTGGATATTAATATTCCCCTATATAGTTCAATGATTAGAAAGAGTATAGCTAATGAAATGACATAAATGTATGCACTCTTTCAAAGAGCTTGCAAAGCGCATGCCAATTTAATTTGAAAAGTGTGTTTGTAACATACAATGTGTGTTTGTAACACACATTAAAAGAAAAAAACCTAACAATAAAATCTTTCTCAAGTTTAGATGAATTTCGTTAGTACAATACGTACTGCATACGTTTTCTCGTCTCTTTCATTTATCTCCCCCTCTCTCTCGTTTTTGTTTATTTGTTAATTGTTAAATTTTCTTTCATATTTTCTTCCTCCTTTCCTTTATATTAAGACATATAATCTACCCACATTAATCCATATATTAATCAAGGTACAGCTAATGGTGTCAAATCTCTACAATTTCTCAATTAATATAGCAGGTTTTGAGCAATTCTTAGCAAATCCAAGAGTCAGTCATTGCTGAAATGTTCGCTCACAAAATGAAAAAGGTATAATCTAAAACTGTTTCGCATTTGATATTTTTAGAAAATAATGTTTCTTCAAATATTAATGCTTTAATTTATTGAAATATGTTCCACATTTGTATAAATAATATGTTCACCTAGCGCGCCCAATGTGCTCGCAGCTTGCTCATAAAGAAAAAGGACTAAATAGTGATAGATTAAATGGGGATTATTTTTCCATACATATATTTTAATAATCAGAAGATATATTTGTGTTAGTAGTGCACATACTCTACTGGGATAGCACACTTTGAATGTATAATTTTTGCAAATAATTTAAAAAAACAGAATAATGTATGCATTAAACCCACATTTTAATACTTGAAAGAGGAAACAATTTTTGCACCAAAATTATAAATTGATAATGGGTATGACATTTCAAGAGCTTCCCCCATGAAGTTAAATTGCTTTAATTTGTAAGCCTAAGATAAAGATATTAAACCAAACCAAATAAATCGGTTTAAGGCGCTCTTGGTTCATAAAAGCCAAATCTTTAACCTTTAGTCGCGAGTTCAACCCTCTTTTCCTTTTTACATATTCCATATCGGTCTGTCAGAACAGAGCAATGTGAGATAGTAAAACCGATGCACTACACGAAAACAATTGTGTGAGAAATAGGAAGAAGATAAAAGAAGTGTTGCTAAGGGGTGTGATATTCCAAATTCCATTCGCTCTATTTGTTTGTTGTTTTATTTTGATTCCATATATCCTTAGGATACATTTAAATGCCACTGAGGGTAAAGCCCTTGGAAAAGATTAGAAAGAATCTTCCAACTAGAATGAAGTAGATATCTGACCAGTAGTAATACGTGGCATTCCTAATGAGACTAGGTGATTACGTCATTTTGAATGCAAATTGCTCTATTCTCCTACAGGTAGCCTTGGCATTGTTGGTCATCGCCGTCATTGGAGTGGCGAATGGCGGAATCATTGCGGCACCCACGACTCTGCTGCGAGCGCCCAAATTCGACAGCGCCGTCATTCAATCCGATCGCCTTGGAGGTAATTTCGCTTACAGCACTGCTGAGGCTCATGCTTATGAGGCCATTAACCCCGTGGTAGAAAACGTCGTGCAACCTGTTGCTGTAAGCTACTCTGCTCATTCTGTGGTACTTCCTCACATCGCAGCCGCTCATCCTGCCATCGTGTCTGCTCCTGCCGTAGTAGCAGCCGCTCATCCTGCCATCGTGTCTGCACCTGCCGTGGTCGCCGCTTATCCTCACCATCCCGTCGTGCACGTACCCTCTGTTGGTGCCCTGCTACCTACAGTTCCTGTTCAAGCTGCAGATGCTGAGGCTGACGTTCCTGAGCCCGCTCCTGCTGAACCTTCTGCTGATGTTGCTGCACCTGCAGCCGCTGCAGATGCTCCTGAGGCTATAGACGACGCAGTATCCGTGGAAGCCGCTTGAGTGCGTGCATTGACTGTCTATTGAGGCAGAAGAACTTAACATTATGGTTTTATACGTCATATGGTGGTTATGAGATGGTGAACACAGATCAAGGACATTTTCTCCAGTTGTATTCCTGACGATTATTTGCTATTTTGTTTTGATACAAAGTAAGAGCTTATGTATTTTAAATAAAGGAACCAAAAACCATGAAAGTACGGTGTTCTGAAGTATAAGTATTTCTTAGAACTGACTGTGGGTTTGCAAAAAATAACCAGTTCCTAAATATTACTTCTAGAGCTTGACATAAGTTATTGCGATATTAATTTTATGTAACTTACAAACGAACAAAATCACTATCTATGATGATAATGCGTTTTCAGAAATTAAACGCAAAAACACAAACGTAAATTAATTCTTTTCGGCATAAACATCTCCTTAAACTTTACTGTTCACTTATTTATATTTCATTGTCTTTGCTCTCCCTTTTCATTGCATTTAAATGCCTAACCTTCCATTTTGAATCATATACCAGATAAACACTAACCTCCTCGTCCACCCTTTATTTCTTTAACAGCCATTGACTGTTTCGTTTCGATACCTATATACACACAATTCTGGATGGCTGGATGAATTTAAAGTTATTGATAATACTTGGATTTCAGACCGCATCTATTTGAATCTGCGAATAATTATGTTGCTCCACAATACGAAAACCTTTTTGATTGCCTGATATGAAATTATATTCTAAAATGATTATGGAAAATTCTTAATTCTCTTATATTATACACGGATGGACACATATATATTTTTAAACAAAAGCTAATACATAAAATTGGTGAAAATAGAACAAACATTTCAGAAATTGTAACATAAGCATACCATTGTTTCTTCCGAACTAAGTTCAGTGAAGAGAACTGAAAGCTATAAAATTTTAACAGATGATTTTTTTCTTTTGAATGAGTACCACGGCATATCAAGTAATATCTGCACTCATAGTCTGGTTCCGGAAACCTTGGTAACAGTTTTCCAACGTAATGTTTTGGTGAAATCCTTCACCAACCTGTTTACTGACAGCACTAGGGTTTGTAGAAAAAGCATCTACAAGTTGAGTTTGTAGGGCAAACAACTACTCATTTCTTAATATATTCAGTTATTTCTGCTGTTGGAGATTGTTTTACCTACAGAGTATTTAATTCCAAAAGCTCCCTTAACTAAGATGCTTTCTCTTAGTTTTGCTGCTAAGATAATACTCATGTCACTAATATTCAGGAAAAGTATTGTATTTTTGCCAGGCTTTACTTGGAGAAGTAAAAGTAGTACATTTTTGAGTCTATCAATAGGATTTGATAGACTTTTACTCTCCTGCACTTTTAATTCCTCCTCTTTTTTTTTTTCCAATTATTATTCTATAAATTTCGACTATCACATAGGCCAGAACGTTGTAAATCCTTCCTGCACATCCTAAATATTCCACATTTATACTTTTAAAATACTGAAGATATTCCACGGATGGACTTTGTTTTACATTGCTTTTACTTTTACGCTGTGTTTTCATAACGTTCTTTCAAATTAACGGAATGACCCATAAATTCCTATTGTGCTTTCAAACTTCGTTGAATGCATTGGACTGTTATTTCACTTCTTCAAAGATACCACTCACTTCATTACAGGAAATCAATGGACCTTTGAAAGTAAATAAAATGTCTGTATTGCATTTCATGTACCTTAATTGCAGAGTATCTCTTAAGAAGAACTTTGGAATTGGAATCCAAAATTCAAAAGGTCTACTTTTTCATTTGAGAGTCACATAATATTATTCAATTTAAGGTAAACTGCTGCAGTACAAAATTGGATCTTTCAGGAAGATATTCGAGATTAGAAGAATATTAACAGAATTAAAATAGTAGTCATCATTGCAGTGTTTCAGTTTGTGTCAAGCCATTAGAATTACAAAGAAAATCGATTTTCTATCTCGCCTTTCTGTCCTTGCCCCTTCATTTTAGTTCATTTCATTATTATTATTATTATTATTATTATTATTATTATTATTATTATTATTATTATTTTCATCCAATCTCCCAATCTAGTCAAACAAGTTTTACGTATAAAAGTGCTCCTTTATCCTGATCACTAAATAGACTCAAGACAGGCGAAGAACAGTTGATACATCTTGAAGAGTTCTATATACTGAGTAGTGATTTCGTTGAACACGAGCTACAATACTGTTTGAATGATTAAAATATTTAAATACGCATAGATTACTTAAGTTGTAACAAAACAAAATATGAGTAAAGCGGGGGGGGGGGAGAGAATGTAACGGCAAGTTTGAGATACATCTGCTATACAAAACTGAATTTTACAAGTAGTGTGCCAGGCTTAGAAAGAACTGCGTGAAAGATGGCAAAATGTAAACGTAATGTCATGTTTAAGGCATTAGATATAGAAAACAATATATGATAAAAAAAAAAGAATTGTTGAAAAGAAATATAATAATTTGCGTATCTCGGTACTGGAAGATAAATCTTTCCCTAAATGAAATCCAATGCTTATGATAATCTTGGCTTCTTTATTCATTGTTGATTTACCATAATCTTGGGCCGCCTGTGGTGCCTCAGTAGTAAAAACGGGCGTTAAACACTACTCAAAAAAAAATCTTGGCTTCATTTATTCATTGTTGATTTACCTGTCACGTAGCAACACTAACATAATGTATGTGAGTCACATGTGTTTACAGAACATCATACGATAATCTTGACTTCGTTTGTTCATTGTTGATTTACCTGTCACGTAGCAACGCTATCACAATGTATGTGAGTCACAACATTATACTACACATTACTATTGTTTTTCGGTCCAACTTTGAAATATATTAAATAGATATGTACTGTGAAAGTGTGTATACATTTTTTGACATCCTCGGTTGAAAATGTATAATACAATTCTATAAAAACAATGTAACATAGTATAAATATATGCATGTCACATCAATTAAGGTTGCAGCCCTGCTGACATCCTCAATTCTAAGTGATAAATGTTAATTTTGCAATAAATCTGAATGTCGTTTTCGATTCAGTCTTCGAAGCTGTCGCGGCGGTGGTAAGTGGGTTGGAATGTAGCTCAGAAGTTCATTGGTAAAAAGGCGCTTTAATATGCTAATTACCTGAAATCTTTTCTTACTAAACTGTGTAGCTTTAAAATGTAGACATTGCTGCCACTTGTTATAAGGAATGGGACGGTATTTGTCGTTGATTCAATTTCCGTTAGGGCGCTTGCCAGTCATCTGTTATATTCGATCATCTTTTGTTGTTGACTTTTTTATTTACATGCATATTCACATCTCAGATCCCAATCAACACAGGACGTGAAACGGCCGACAAATTTTGCTAAGAGGCCTCTTCTTTCAGGCTTGAGGTTCTTATTCGTGCCGTAAATATACGACACGGAACCCACAGCTTTACTTCTCTTCCGAAGGAAACCATAATTAAGATATTTACGACGAAAATATTCATCGATCCTGGCCGGAATTGAACCCGCGATCTTGGGTCTATGAAGAAAGTATGGTTATCACTACAACCAGAACTGACTTTGATGATCTTAATTTCTGGTGCTACGGAACACTTAATTATGCAAGTGCCCTGTGTGATTTATAGTTTTCTGTACCTGGTATTTTCTTCTTTTTTTTTTTTTTTTCTTTCTTCAAATATTTTAAACTTGCATTTCATTTCTTTTTAGATTCACCTCAATTCATGAGGCACTAAGTGTCTACTCATCAAATAATACGTATATGTTTCATTCGTTGTTCGGGCGAATTGTCTAGGACCTGAAAATTTTAATAAATATTCTCAAAATCCTGAAATAAAAACTTATGTTTATTTCTTCAGAATTCATATTTAAGGGTGGCATATATTACAACAACATTTAGATGCATGATCTTCAAAATTGCCGCTATATTTCTAATTTCCTACATAATTACCATTGATAGATTGACACAATCAGTTATTCTAATATCCGCTATTAAAATCAAAGATAAAAACAAAGAAAAAATAGGACAAGCATAATACAACAAATAATCAGAAACCAAAGGAATTCTACATAGGTTTGTAATTCAAATTGATAAATACACGAAATTAAGTTATTATATTATAAAGTATAATTGAATATTACTTATCTATACTAGGCTCTATTTGAATTTGTTTAAAAGAATAGAATCTATTATAAGATAAGTAATATTCCTAAAATTCTTGTCAAGTGTTTTTTTTAATTGAATAATTGTGCAAATAGTTTAATTGGAGGCTTGTATGAATGGTTGGACGAGGTAATATCTGTTTTATATGAATTTTATCAGCTTTTAGTACTAATGCACACATAGGTGAAAATACATGCATAAGCATCATCTTCTTCTTATTATACCCTTTTACAGCCCCATATATGTCGGTCCTGGTGGTGTAGTAGTTACCATAGTTACCATACTTGCCTCCTACGCCCAAAACGCGGGTTCGAACCCGGCCAGGATCGATGGATTTTTTCGGGCGTAAAAATCCTAAGTATGGCTTCCTTCGGAAGGGAAGTAAAGCCGTGGGTCCCGTGTCGTACATTTACGGCACGAAAAAGAACCTCAAGCCTGAAAGAGAGGCCTCTGAGCAAAATTTGTCGGCCGTTTCACGCCCTGAGTGAAAGAGCGTCCATAAATAAATCAATAAAAAAAAAAAAAAACAGCCCCATATACGCCTTAGCTTACCGCGACGACCTCCTTCATCACGTGATATCGTTGTTAGAGGGCAACATTGCAGGGGTGCATGTGATCAGCACAGCGCATCCAGCCGATCGCTATATCGCGGTTTACTAGATCGAAGATCGCCACCTCTCTATCAGGCAGCTTCCCAGTTGTCCTCACGAGGCTGGGTGACATCCCTAACTTAGAAAAAATCGTAAGTAGGGACCGGGAATCGAACCCGGGCCTCAAACAGCAACGCTAACTACTAGACCAAGGAGGTGGACACATAAGAATAATACGAATGATTATTCAAACAAAATATTATCAGAATGCATAACTTAACTCTTTTATCAAAAATTGCGATGTTGTAACATCACTGTAATAGGGAGAATGGGAGACAGGCATAAAGAAGAAGCGCTAGCGACTAATTTGAAATGTAAAAAAAGCACTTATTACGTGTAACAATTCATGATTTCTTATCTTTCAGTGAGAAAAGTTATAACCGACTGGATATAACCCTTAATGGATTCTATTCTATTTCCACGATTGATGGGATATGACTATCTGCATTTCATTGTCGACACTTTCGAAAATTTTTCCTTTTCTTTCTTTTTTGTGTAAGGGTTTAACGTGCTGCCAACTACCAAGGTTTTTCGATACGATGAAGTGATCATGTAAATAAGTCCAGAGTCTTTCCAGAGTAAGGAAAAGGTTCCAGGATAAAATTTACTCAGGCAATATGTCTCGACTGGGGATTTTACCAAAATTGACAAGTAAAATCTGAGCAACGGAGGTGGACCGCCAGGGGAGACTGATGTTAAGATGCGAACCTGTGAACGGGAGATCTGGGGTTCGATTCCCGCCAGAACCGTCCTTCCTGACTGAGGTTTCATCCAGGTTTTTTTTCAATGCTGGGGAGGTACCCTAAACTAAAACATGGAACGTTTTCTTCTTTAAAAAAAAAAAAGCCTTTCCCAATTTATCATTTCATTTCATGCATCACCAGGGCCTCAGCAGTAAAACGGACGTTGAACACCATGGTCACATGCGCGTTATGACTGTGAGGTAAGCAATTTCTTAAATGTAACGTACATTATCGCTGGTTTGGATATTCTGGCCACTACACTCACAGATTTGACCACTATGGAAATTTTATATTGTAAGATGTCAATACTATCGTGTGCGATACTCAAGTAAATACAGAGGAGGAGGTGATGTCCTGAATTATTGTTGGATTTAACACTATTCTCGTTATGTTGTAATTTTGAATTAACTCCCCATTCACTTCAATGTTGCCATCCACTCTATTCCGAAGTAAGTAATCCAGCAGCTTTTGTTAATAATTTTAAAAAATGAAATAATTTAAATCTTGTTTAAATGGTTAAAGTTTCAATTATATATTATTTATATAATTTAAAAGAAATAGTAAATAAGAAAAAAAAACATGACTATAAAATTGTTACTAATCTGGCGATATATATTCGACACATGTGTAAACACAATTCTATGCTCCGATACTAGAAACTTTAGTTACGATTCTCCTGGAACCTTCCGAGACCTTTTTTTCTTTCTTTCTTTCTTTCTTTCTTTCTTTTAAGCCCATGTTTTCCTCCTTATACTTCTCCGCTTTCCATCACTTATTTGGGAATCGGTTTTGGTTGGGCTAACTGCTTTCGATTTCGGGCTAGTTCTTGCTCGAGACGACGATCTGGCTTAATGAGAATTTATTTTCGATCTTATTCGATGACACCTTTTAGTTCTAGAAGCTTCCAAGAAATTCATTTCCAACCACAAAAATGAAACCTACACTGCAAAGTGCTTGAAGCTCAGATCATAATGACTCTTGCCTCCATAGAAAATAAGAAATCCTCACACTCGATGGCAGTCGCCTTAAGAAAGAAAATGACATTACTCAACACAACCATAGGTCGCAAACCAGCAGGACCATCAAGTCAGAAGGAAATGAAGGAGCCGGGACAAGGGTCATAGCCAATAATAATGTACTAACTAGTATGCTGCAGTGCTTATCTGCTGAAACTATTACACCAATGTCCGAACTTTATCTATACACATTCTTCAATACTTTCTCAGCATCCATCGTGCTCTTACATATGGAGAAACTTCATTGTCACTAATCATGAATGTTTTCAGTCTACTAAACAGAATTAAGACAGCACAATCACCACTCAATTGCTCTGAAGGTTGTGTACGAAAATCCCAACATTTGCTAGTGGATATGCAAGCAATTAAAAGGTACTGCACACTTTTCCTCTAACACATTAACAGTGTTTCCAACTTCACTCGTTTGATATTCGTCTCTCTGCAAAACTGATAATTATAAGATAAACATATAATTCATTCCTGCTTCAAGAAAACAAGTGTATTATTACAGAATCCTTTGTAAATTCCGAAAGTATCCCACGATATACCAAAAGGTGCAATATGTGATTGCTGTATTTTTTTTTTCTGTCAAATAAAATTGAAATAAAAAGCTGAACATGAAAATTCTTTATTCAAAAATAGCAAATGTGAGGCCCCTTCATTACGGGAGCAGTTACCAAGGTAACTATTTAATGTTTAAATTAATAGGTTTGTATCGTCTTGGAAGCATTTTTGTTTTAAAACTAAGTGTAGAAATTTACCTTTTATTACTCTTTGTTATGCACGCATTGAAGTTCTTTTCTAAATGAATTCTTCCGCTCGATTTATAAGAAAGTTTTGTGAGAGAGTTTAGAAGTTGAACATTCATTGTCAAGAGAATGCTTATTTTTTAACTAGTTATATTAGTTGCAAATTTAAATCATTAATGTTATTCAAATTCAATTTAAATATCAATGATTTAATTACATGCAAATTATCTACCTTAATTTGTATTCCTTAGTTTAGTTCATGGAACATATGCACATTTCTTGTATTAGATATAATGAATCTTAATTTTCGCCCAATTATTTATATTTAAAAGGTTGACTGAACTTTCAACGTCATAGTTAACACACATTAGCTTGTACAACATTGAAGTATGTTAAATGGTCACACATATAATGTATAATAAAGCGGATTATAAAGTTGTCTCAACTCCTCACGCTAAATTGGAAAGGAAAAAAAATGTAACTAAGGAACGGTTAATTGGTCTACGACATTGATACCACAATCAATTGTTATGTCCATATAAGTCATTGTTTTAAATAGTATCAGCCTCGTTGTTGAATATTAGCAAATATTTAGTGTTTAAATTCCTCAAATACACTACCTAGTTCTAGTATGGGTGAATGATGAATGCTGGTATAACTTTGCTTCACGTATATTATATATAAATGAAAAATAAAATAACACTATTAACAATGTAACAAATTAACAGTAATAATAAAAGTAGTTAAGGATAAAACACTTAGATAAAGTCACACTTGAAATTGTTATATATATATAAATGAAAAATAAAATAACACTATTAACAATGTAACAATGTAACAAATTAACAGTAATAATAAAAGTAGTTAAGGATAAAACACTTAGATAACGCCACACTTGAAATTGTTATATATATATATATATATATATATATATATAAATGAAAAATAAAATAACACTATTAACAATGTAACAATGTAACAAATTAACAGTAATAATAAAAGTAGATAAGGATAAAACACTTAGATAACGCCACACTTGAAATTGTTATATATATAAATGAAAACTAAAATAACACTATTAACAATAATAGTATATTAACAGTAATAATAAAAGTAGATAAGGATAAAACACTTAGATAACGCCACACTTGAAATTGTTATATATATATATATATATATATAAATGAAAACTAAAATAACACTATTAACAATGTAACAAATTAACAGTAATAATAAAAGTAGATAAGGATAAAACACTTAGATAACGCCACACTTGAAATTGTTATATATATAAATGAAAACTAAAATAACACTATTAACAATGTAACAAATTAACAGTAATAATAAAAGTAGATAAGGATAAAACACTTAGATAACGCCACACTTGAAATTTTTATATATATATAAATGAAAACTAAAATAACACTATTAACAATATAACAAATTAACAGTAATAATAAAAGTAGATAAGGATAAAACACTTAGATAACGCCACACTTGAAATTGTTATATATATATATATATATATATATACATATATATAAATGAAAACTAAAATAACACTATTAACAATGTAACAAATTAACAGTAATAATAAAAGTAGATAAGGATAAAACACTTAGATAACGCCACACTTGAAATTGTTATATATATATATAAATGAAATCTAAAATAACACTATTAACAATATAACAAATTAACAGTAATAATAAAAGTAGAAAAGGATAAAACACTTAGATAACGCCACACTTGAAATTGTTATATATATAAATGAAAACTAAAACAACACTATTAACAATGTAACAAATTAACAGTAATAATAAAAGTAGATAAGGATAAAACACTTAGATAACGCCAAACTTGAAATTGTTATATATATAAATGAAAACTAAAATAACACTATTAACAATGTAACAAATTAACAGTAATAATAAAAGTAGATAAGGATAAAACACTTAGATAACGCCACACTTGAAATTGTTATATATATATATATATATATAAATGAAAACTAAAATAACACTATTAACAATGTAACAAATTAACAGTAATAATAAAAGTAGATAAGGATAAAACACTTAGATAAAGTCACACTTGAAATTGTTATATATATATAAAAATGAAAACTAAAATAACACTATTAACAATGTAACAAATTAACAGTAATAATAAAAGTAGATAAGGATAAAACACTTAGCTAACGCCACACTTGAAATTGTTATATATATAAATGAAAACTAAAATAACACTATTAACAATGTAACAAATTAACAGTAATAATAAAAGTAGATAAGGATAAAACACTTAGATAAAGCCACACTTGAAATTGTTATATATATATATATATATATACATATATATATATAAATGAAAACTAAAATAACACTATTAACAATGTAACAAATTAACAGTAATAATAAAAGTAGATAAGGATAAAACACTTAGATAACGCCACACTTGAAATTGTTATATATAAATGAAAACTAAAATAACACTATTAACAATGTAACAAATTAACAGTAATAATAAAAGTAGATAAGGATAAAACACTTAGATAAAGTCACACTTGAAATTGTTATATATATATATATATATATATATATATATATAAATGAAAACTAAAATAACACTATTAACAATGTAACAAATTAACAGTAATAATAAAAGTAGATAAGGATAAAACACTTAGATAACGCCACACTTGAAATTGTTATATATAAATGAAAACTAAAATAACACTATTAACAATGTAACAAATTAACAGTAATAATAAAAGTAGATAAGGATAAAACACTTAGATAACGCCACACTTGAAATTGTTATATATATATATATATATATATATATATATATAAATGAAAACTAAAATAACACTATTAACAATGTAACAAATTAACAGTAATAATAAAAGTAGACAAGGATAAAACACTTATATAAAGTCACACTTGAAATTGTTATATATATATATATATATATATATATATATATAAATGAAAACTAAAATAACACTATTAACAATGTAACAAATTAACAGTAATAATAAAAGTAGATAAGGATAAAACACTTAGATAACGCCACACTTGAAATTGTTATATATATATATAAATGAAAACTAAAATAACACTATTAACAATGTAACAAATTAACAGTAATAATAAAAGTAGATAAGGATAAAACACTTAGATAAAGTCACACTTGAAATTGTTATATATATATAAATGAAAACTAAAATAACACTATTAACAATGTAACAAATTAACAGTAATAATAAAAGTAGATAAGGATAAAACACTTAGATAACGCCACACTTGAAATTGTTATACATATAAATGAAAACTAAAATAACACTATTAACAATGTAACAAATTAACAGTAACAATAAAAGTAGATAAGGATAAAACACTTAGATAACGCCACACTTGAAATTGTTATATATATAAATGAAAAATAAAATAACACTATTAACAATGTAACAAATTAACAGTAATAATAAAAGTAGTTAAGGATAAAACACTTAGATAAAGTCACACTTGAAATTGTTATATATATATAAATGAAAAATAAAATAACACTATTAACAATGTAACAATGTAACAAATTAACAGTAATAATAAAAGTAGTTAAGGATAAAACACTTAGATAACGCCACACTTGAAATTGTTATATATATATATATATATATATATATATATATATATAAATGAAAAATAAAATAACACTATTAACAATGTAACAATGTAACAAATTAACAGTAATAATAAAAGTAGATAAGGATAAAACACTTAGATAACGCCACACTTGAAATTGTTATATATATAAATGAAAACTAAAATAACACTATTAACAATAATAGTATATTAACAGTAATAATAAAAGTAGATAAGGATAAAACACTTAGATAACGCCACACTTGAAATTGTTATATATATATATAAATGAAAACTAAAATAACACTATTAACAATGTAACAAATTAACAGTAATAATAAAAGTAGATAAGGATAAAACACTTAGATAACGCCACACTTGAAATTGTTATATATATAAATGAAAACTAAAATAACACTATTAACAATGTAACAAATTAACAGTAATAATAAAAGTAGATAAGGATAAAACACTTAGATAACGCCACACTTGAAATTTTTATATATATATAAATGAAAACTAAAATAACACTATTAACAATATAACAAATTAACAGTAATAATAAAAGTAGATAAGGATAAAACACTTAGATAACGCCACACTTGAAATTGTTATATATATATATATATATATATATATATACATATATATATAAATGAAAACTAAAATAACACTATTAACAATGTAACAAATTAACAGTAATAATAAAAGTAGATAAGGATAAAACACTTAGATAACGCCACACTTGAAATTGTTATATATATATATAAATGAAATCTAAAATAACACTATTAACAATATAACAAATTAACAGTAATAATAAAAGTAGAAAAGGATAAAACACTTAGATAACGCCACACTTGAAATTGTTATATATATAAATGAAAACTAAAACAACACTATTAACAATGTAACAAATTAACAGTAATAATAAAAGTAGATAAGGATAAAACACTTAGATAACGCCACACTTGAAATTGTTATATATATAAATGAAAACTAAAATAACACTATTAACAATGTAACAAATTAACAGTAATAATAAAAGTAGATAAGGATAAAACACTTAGATAACGCCACACTTGAAATTGTTATATATATATATATATATAAATGAAAACTAAAATAACACTATTAACAATGTAACAAATTAACAGTAATAATAAAAGTAGATAAGGATAAAACACTTAGATAAAGTCACACTTGAAATTGTTATATATATATAAAAATGAAAACTAAAATAACACTATTAACAATGTAACAAATTAACAGTAATAATAAAAGTAGATAAGGATAAAACACTTAGCTAACGCCACACTTGAAATTGTTATATATATAAATGAAAACTAAAATAACACTATTAACAATGTAACAAATTAACAGTAATAATAAAAGTAGATAAGGATAAAACACTTAGATAAAGCCACACTTGAAATTGTTATATATATATATATATATATATATATATATATATATATATAAATGAAAACTAAAATAACACTATTAACAATGTAACAAATTAACAGTAATAATAAAAGTAGATAAGGATAAAACACTTAGATAACGCCACACTTGAAATTGTTATATATAAATGAAAACTAAAATAACACTATTAACAATGTAACAAATTAACAGTAATAATAAAAGTAGATAAGGATAAAACACTTAGATAAAGTCACACTTGAAATTGTTATATATATATATATATATATATATATATATATATATATAAATGAAAACTAAAATAACACTATTAACAATGTAACAAATTAACAGTAATAATAAAAGTAGATAAGGATAAAACACTTAGATAACGCCACACTTGAAATTGTTATATATAAATGAAAACTAAAATAACACTATTAACAATGTAACAAATTAACAGTAATAATAAAAGTAGATAAGGATAAAACACTTAGATAACGCCACACTTGAAATTGTTATATATATATATATATATATATATATATATATAAATGAAAACTAAAATAACACTATTAACAATGTAACAAATTAACAGTAATAATAAAAGTAGATAAGGATAAAACACTTATATAAAGTCACACTTGAAATTGTTATATATATATATATATATATATATATATATAAATGAAAACTAAAATAACACTATTAACAATGTAACAAATTAACAGTAATAATAAAAGTAGATAAGGATAAAACACTTAGATAACGCCACACTTGAAATTGTTATATATATATATAAATGAAAACTAAAATAACACTATTAACAATGTAACAAATTAACAGTAATAATAAAAGTAGATAAGGATAAAACACTTAGATAAAGTCACACTTGAAATTGTTATATATATATAAATGAAAACTAAAATAACACTATTAACAATGTAACAAATTAACAGTAATAATAAAAGTAGATAAGGATAAAACACTTAGATAACGCCACACTTGAAATTGTTATACATATAAATGAAAACTAAAATAACACTATTAACAATGTAACAAATTAACAGTAACAATAAAAGTAGATAAGGATAAAACACTTAGATAACGCCACACTTGAAATTGTTATATATATAAATGAAAACTAAAATAACACTATTAACAATGTAACAAATTAACAGTAACAATAAAAGTAGATAAGGATAAAATAAATACAGCAATTTCAAGTGTGACTTTATCTAAGTGTTTTATTCTTATCTACTTTTATTATTACTGTTAATTTATATATTCTTATATATTATTTTCAGATTAAATATGAACCTATCCTTAATGTTACATTATACAAAATAATCCGAAATGAAATGAGATCCTTAGAAACCAAGGGGTACAAGTGACAAATTACTCATTTAAGAGTTAAGTGTACCTAGATTGTAGCAGTTAAAATAGGTACAAATCTGAGTGACCAATAGTTGCAAATAACAAGCAGCCTGCTGCTGAAATCTGGTGGCTGAAAAAAAGACTAATAAGACAATTATGTTTTTTGCAAGGCAAAGGATATAAGGACGCTTGTATCTCTTGGCTGCCAAATGATTGTAAAGAGCTGTTTGTGTTGCTGGCTGACTCTTTAGAAAAGAAGCTATTTACTTTAAAATTATATTAGTTCTTTGAAGTTTATTGTTATTACTATTATTATTATTATTATTATTATTATTATTATTTACACACAACATATATTTTTGAATACTGGAAGCTAGACAGCTGGAATCTCCAAACATCATTAATTCATTCATTTCAGTACAAGAGCCAATATGGCCAAAAAGAGGTACCATTCATGCAAAACAAGGAAACTGTACTTTACAACTGAAAGAATTCAGGGTATATAAACATTTTTTCTTGTCAACGTTGGATATAAGTAACAAACATTTTATCAATACTTTGTCTAAGAAATTTCCCACCCAGTTCCTCCAAAAGACTGTAGAGGGCACAAAAAACCAGGAAACTAGTAGATTCCTGATGCCCAAGTTCAGATTGTCAAGGACCATATAAACTCGTTTCCAAAATAGAGCAGATACTATAGAAAACAATTTCGTAACATTAAGTATTTGGAATATTTGAATCCCATACTAAATATAACAAAAATATATGAATTCTACAGAAATTTTTGTGGAGAAAAGTATTTACCAATTGTTAAAGAAAGTTACCATAGATTAGTGTTCAATATAGCCTTTAATCTGGGTTTCCATTCACCTTATACTAATATTTGTGTGACGTATGACAGGTTGCAGAACTTGGCATAAGCGATACACTCGGTGTCATGTGAAAGAGTATGGAATCTCGGGAAAAATGCTACGGAGACCCTTACATGATTTATTTTATATGTTTTTAACAAGTATAATACAAAGTAAATTAAGTAATAAAGCTATGGGTAAAGCATATACATTAAAAGCCTCAAAGCTATGTTTTTTTATTAAATACATATATCGAGGTTGCCAAAAATACACACTTTCACAGTAGATATTCAATTAATATATTTCAAAGTTGGACCGAAAAATAACAATAATATGTAGTATGATGTTCTGTAAACAGATGTGACTCACATACATTATGATAACGTTGCTACGTGACAGATAAATCAACAATGAACAAATGAAGCCAAGATTATCGTATGATGTTCAGTAAACAGATGTGACTCACATTACGTTATGCTAGCGTCGCTACAATGAAATGGAGCCAAGATTATCGTTTGAACAGCAGAAAGCAATTTTGAAGTGGTATTGGAAAACCGATAATGTTATTGAAGTTCAAAGGCAATGGAGACGTGTGTACAGAACAGAACCGCCGTTGGATTTCTACCTATGGGGAACTCTTAAGGATGTAGTATATCGTAGAAAACCAGCTACACTGGCAGCACTTCGGGAAGAAATTGAAACGGCATGTGCTTCAATTGCTGGGGACACTTTCGCAAATGTTGCCCAATCAGTAGTTCAACATACTCAGAAATGTATCGATAGAGATGATCGACATTTTGAGCATCTGTTGCAACTGTAAAAGTCTAAGATGATTAGTGCTGATCATTTTCTGTTCGTGTGAATTCAGTTTTGTTATGTTAACGCAGTTTTTTCTTTGCTTGAAGTGTGTATACACTTTTGGCACCCTCTGTATCTATCTGCAGTTAGCATTATTTGTTTTTAGTCATTCTCTGCTCTAGCCTTCTGTAATAACCTTCACAAATTATACTTGCTGAGGAATTCGCTTAGTTTACGCAGGTTCTGCGTGACGGGCTTATTCAGTAATGTTTTTGTTCATCAATTACTGTCTAGTTAAGCCTATTTAGAAAGTTCGTATCTTCAACCTCTATTTCTTTCAATCTTCATTTGTGTCTTCAGTGTCTAGCATTTTAACCGAAAATTAAATAGAAATTACAGATAATGGGAAGTAAAATAGTATATGCAATTACTCTAAGTTATAAATGTATTAGAGATTTATAAAGGTATGTATAGAAGTACGGACACAAAGGGATAAACAATACGTGTTTCGGTACCACAGTTTTTTTTATTAATGTATTTTTCACCACTCTTGCCCCCCCCTCACTTGTCTTTCACTATTTATTATAAAAGGGTGTAGAAAAATATTTCATACCCAACTATAGTCTACATCTTTTAGGTTTGCAATGTAATACGTCTTATGTTTATTTTTTTTTTTTTTTTCAAATTCATATTTATTTGCAAAACACATTACAAGAAAAGTATATCTCTCAATTGATTTCGTTTGTTTATAAACGAAATTATTACATTTTATATAAAGCGTACAAATTCATTCAAGTATTTCAATATAACTACCGTTAGCTTTTTAAAAAAATCGACATTCCAAAGAAAATGCCACTAAAGGATGTGCAATTCTCAGATTACCATTATTTTTGTTATTCAATAGATATTTGTAATGAAATGGAGATCCAGTACAGTCCGTTGTGGATCTTGGGTTTTTCAAGGAGTCTCCTGCATTGAACATCCTCTACCAGCCACTATTAATTCCTTAAAGTCAAATAAAAGGATCACAGTTCCCATTTTCTTTGTGCTAGCTTTCGGCAAATGCTTACTTACATAATGCTTCCACGCACTGAATTGTAAAAATTATCATTATAAGACAAGGTTTAGCAAAACACACTGCAGCAATGTATGTCAGCACCATTTATTTTATATTTTTATTAAGTATAATACAAAGCACTTATTTTGACGATTTTTGGATACGAATGCTGTTTTAACAGTTTCGCAATACAGAATGATTCAGAGTTATTAGAGGCTATGTATTACGAAGTGGCATCCACAGTATTCGGGACTGATGCTCCCATCTCGACATTAGTTGCAGTAGAGTTTTGTACCGCTAGGTGGCAACACTAGCACATCTGATCATGAGTGTTTAAAGTTTCATGCAGCTGGTTAGATGTGTTGAGATTCTATAGTACTTTTCGTGATACTCTGTATGAAGTGTGTGTGTGGTGATTTTACGATGGATCCAAAATTAGAACAGAGAGTGTGCATCAAATTCTGTGCAAATCTCGGGAAAAATGCTACGGCAATGATTCAGCAAGCATTTAGGGGGACAAAGCATGAGCCGTACACGTGTGTTTGAATGGCATGCTCGGTTCAGGGCCGGCCGTACAGCTATTTAAGACGATGCTCACACCGGTAGGTCCGTCAGCTGCACAACAACTGGCATTGTTGCCAAAGTTCGTGAGGATCGACGTCGAATCATTGAAGACCTTGCTCATGAAGTGGGAATTGGCTATGGGACATGATGAATTGGGCATGCATCGTGTTGCCGCAAAATTTGTGCCAAGGATCCTGACTGCTCATCAGAAGGCGCAGCATGTTGAAGTTTGCACGGAGCTTCGTCAGGCCATATGCGATGATCCCAACTTTCTTGTTCAGGGTCATCACCGGCCACGAGAGTGGATGTACACTTATGACCCTGAGACAAAAGAATAATCCTCCCAGTGGAAGAGCCCGAACTCACCAAGACCAATAAAAAAAGCGAGACAAGTGAAGAACAAAGTCAAGAGCATGCTCCTCGTTTTCTTTGATACCGAGGGGATTGTGCACAAACAATCGCCCCACCAAATCAAACAATGAATTCCACGTACTACTTTGACGTTTTGCGACAGCCCAAACTTTAGCGACAAGGGAACTGGCTGTTGTATCATGATAATGCGCCCTGTCACAATTCCTTGTTCACCAGGAGCTTTTTGACGAAAAACAACACGACACTTGTACCCCACCCACCGTACTCGCCTGATTTGGCACCCTGCGACTTCGCTTTATTCCCCAAACCGAAAATCAAGTTGAAAGGCGTCGGTTCGACACAATTGAGAGGATTCAAGAAGAAACCCTAAAAACCCTCCAAGATGCACTTGGAAAATGGCAGAACCGCTGGGACCTGTATATGCGTGTGGAAGGGAACTACTTCGAGGATGACGGCGGTAATTAGTCTCAAAGTAAGTTTTTGACCAGATGGCAGTACTACTCCCGAATATTCTGGATACCACCTTGTATTACAATTGTTGCATTTTTATTAATTGGTATTCCGAAGCGTGAAATTAATGTCATGATAGCCAAAGTCAATTTTATGCTGAAACAGAGGACACTAACATTTTTAATGTTTTACTCACATTATAAGTCACAGCCTTTTTGTTAGCATAAATAACCAAATATTGGACTGACTGGACTATATTTATGGAAATAAAATACTTCTGGCCTACTTAAAACCCATCACAAGATATATAGAAGAGCGTCACAACTACCTTAAGATGGTTTTGCGTAAATTAAATTTTCCTGTTTTAAAACATAGAAATCACAATAAGCTAACACTTAAATATTGAAATAATTCCAAAGTAACAAGAACCAACCTATGCATTATTACAAACGTTGTGAATGCATAAGACGGTGGGATTCTTCAGATATACATGAGTTCTCTTCTTGCTTAAAGCACGGAATAGAAGCAAGGACGCATTAAGAGGGCACTTAATAAAAAGCATAAAGACATAAAGAAGCACTTCAGCTAGATTCAACAGATACTGAATCATTCTGGGGGTCATCGATGGCTCCTAGGGGGAGTGTAGAATCCTCACTAGACTTTTTGACTGGAGTGGCTGACGTGTCGGCGTTGTTGTTTCCTGACTTCTTTTCCGATGACAACGGAGCGTAAAAATTACTGAGCATCCCTGGATAAGCGAAAGGAGCAGTGAAGACATACGCAGGGGATAATGCGGAGTATGTGTGCGGCCAGAGGCTGTGGTAGTAAGTTAGTGAATTGTAATATGCGACAGGTAAAGCCACTGGAGGCACTATGGGAAACAAGGGAGTCTTCGCCGTATTGTTTGCCTTCTTGTCTCCTTCTTCGGCGTCTGTTTTTTCAGGAGCAGCAGGTTCTGCAGGCTCTAAAGCTAGAGGAGCGACAGCCTCTCCTTCCTCTTCGGATTCAGGAACAGCAGCAATGGGAACCACTGGTACAGCTGGAGTCAAACCTATCGGTTGGAACACTGGAGCGGACACGGAGTAGGCGCGGCTTGGTACTAGCTTCTCGTTAGTCATGATGAGCGCATTGTACACTTTTGGGACGCGCAAAAGTCCAGCATGTGCCACTGCTATACATGCAAACACTACCACAAGAACCTAGAACAAAAAGTACTTATTAAACAAGGTTAATGTTTCGAAAGTTCATGGTTTGGTTTTAGTACACTAAGGGTCAATCTCACCAATTTGTTACTAATTGAGAATTAGCTAATTAAGTTATTCAGGAAGTTAATTACCAATTACATCTTTTGCATCTCACTAAACTAAATACGCGCTCAATTAGCTAATTAGGAATTAAGTCATCACGGCCTTCTGAATTATAGATCATCCGTGATTTAAAAAGTCATAGACACAGTAAAGAATGCTTTGTACGCCATTTGTAAAATACAGGAGATCGTTACTCATTCGTTTTTTTTATGACAATTGCACATCAGAAATGGAGGGAAAGAAGACGAGCTATAGCATTGCTCACTCGAAACGCAAATCGTTAGGCTGTTGCTCTACTAAACCACATGTACTTTCTGTAGCGTTCTCGTAGTGTACATTCATTGGAGAAATGACTTCGTTCCTTAAACAAAGAGAATACGCTACTTTCAATTGCAATGCATTTTATACTGAGTATGTGACAGTTCAGATAACTAACTTTCGAAATATGGGAAGGCATAACCTCATTTGTGTAACTTAACATAACCTATTACATAAAGATTCCTGCTTTGTGTAATATTTGCGGCGAAATAATAAAAAAACGTTTTAGCATTATTTAAATATGAATATTCATGTCTGTTGGGAATTCTAGGTCATATTCTGTAGAATGTAAAATATCTAATGGCGAAACTTTACTCAGCCGAAACCGCATACGAAACCGTATGTTTTCTCCATACTATTAAATAAATCTTGTCTTTCGGAAACTACCCTCAGCCATCTTGGAATAATGTGGCCTTCAAATAGCAGATTCAACATTCGCTTTGCCAAGATGAAAAGTTAATTGAGAATTAACTCGTTAAATGGCCAAATATACGCCATATAACTTCATTGGAGTTTAATGACAGAGTAGCATTCATTTTAAATTCCTATTTAATTCTACTTTATTTGGGGTATTGCATCTCACCATCAACAATTCTATGTAATCCTCGTTAAACTCCAATTAAGTTAAATGCCGTATATTTGGCTATTTAATGAGTTAATTCTCAATCAACTTTTCATTATGACAAGGCGAATGTTGAATATGTTATTTGAAGGCCACGTTATTACAACCGAAGACAAGATTTATTTAATAATGTGGAGAAAACAGATTTCCAAATGGGGTTTCGACTGAGTAAAATTTCGGCATGAGATATTTTAAGATCTATAGAATATAACCCACAATTCCCAACAAACATGTGAATTTCTATGATATTTAAATAATGCTAAAAGTCTTATTTCGCCGTAAATATTTCGTAAAAAAGGAATCTTTATGTTGCAGGTTTCTCAAGTTACTCAAATGAGGTTATGTCTTCCCATATTTCGAAAGTTGGTTATCTGAATTGTCTAACACTTGGTATAAAATGAAATGTAACTGAAAGTAATGTATTCTGTTGTTTAAGGAATCAAGTCATTTCTGCAATGGATGTACATCACGAGTTAACATTACGGAAGTACATGTATAGCAGCCGTTGATTTCGGTGGATTTATTAGAGCAAAGGCCCAAGTTTTGTGTTTCGAGTAAGCGGTGCTGTAGCTCGTCTTCCTTGCTTACACATTAAATTCTCTTCTTACCCTCCATTTCTGATGTGCAATTGTCATGAAAAACGAATGAGTAACGATATCCGTATTTTACTAATGGTGCATCGCTGTGTCCATGGCCTTTTAAATCACGGATTTTCTATCATTCAGAAGGCCGCGATGACTTAAATCCTAATTAACTAATTGACTGCATTAGTTTGGTAAGATGCAAAAGATGTAATTGGGAATTAACTTAAAACATAAATAGTTAGTTTTCAATGAGTAAAAAAATTATGAGATCGGCCTTTAACGTGTTAAGCAAGTCTTTTATAACTGTACTGACTATATAAGTAGTGGCGTCATTGTTAGAACACCTTCAATAATAATAATAATAATAATAATAATAATAATAATAATAATAAACATTGTCATTCTAACCAAAGAGTAGAATTTTATTATATTAAATATGGAGAAATGCTGTTGTAGTTGCAACAAAGTGTTCTTTACGATTTATAAGTGTAACTGCTAGAATTATGGGTTATTACGAGTTTATTTTATTATATTAAAAAATGCAACTAAAACTTTACATATTTTATGTCGTGTCAAAGGAGGATTAGCTGCAGGATATTTAAAAAAAAGAAGCCGTATTTTCACCCGACTCTCCGAGTACGCCGACCTCAGGAACAATCTATTTTTAATTCGCAGGTAAAAAAGAGTGAAAACTTGCTCAATCCCACGGGTACCTAGATGCTGAATAAATAGAACATTACCTAAAAATGACTCCTTTTCATATGATCGCAAGTACACGTTCTGAACTGAATTATTTTTCTTTTGAATGAGTGTCTCATTGGTTAACACATCGTTCTATAATAAAAGGTCTGGAATTCAAGGTGAAATATATTTTTTTTTCCAGTAAATGGCCACTCCTGGATTGTGGTTTATGGCAAAAATTGTTGAAATGCATTGTTTTCTTATCCATCAGGAAAACTTATTTTTAATAATGTGAATACTGCTCTAAATGCAGGATTATTTCATTTTTGTTACTGCATTTTTATTTAATTTTCAAGCAGAAAATTGTATTGGTAAACATGGAAGGAAATTCAATAAGGAAGAGCTTCTCTTACAAGAAAAATTGGTTAGGATTAAAGTACACAAGTAGGGAAATATATTGAAGCAAAAACAACAGATAAAATCTATAGGTTTTTGGAACGTTTTGTACACATCCATTGCAATACTACGGCAACTTACTGAAACTCAATTGTACTGAATGATTTCAGTTATAAGCAGAATTTTTTTGAAAAAGTACCAGGAGATGAAATAAAGATATTCACATACTTCAATGATTGGAAGATTAAAGATGAATAAAATGTTTTCCTACACGGACTTTTTGATGTATACTAAATTCCACGGAGCCGACCAAAGGAAAAAGCTACACGCGTCAAGCATAACCTTACAGTAAATAATTAACGAAACGAAATTAGGTAAGTTTCAGAGTTTTTCTGTCAACTATGTCAGATCTGAATATCGTGTAAATAGAAACGTAACTTATGTCTTGTGGTAAAAGCCTACGGGCTATGAGAGGTAAACATTCATGTTTAGTGGTGACACAAAAATTCTACTAGGACATGAAGCAGGAAATTTGTCTCAGAATTTACAATTAATTATAATTGCTTCTAATGGCAATTATAAAAATAACAATAATAACAATAATAATAACAACAATAATCGTATCTTGTTTCAGGTATTGTTTAATGCCAAGAATATCAAAATAATCAAGGATATTAATATTACAATTTAAAGGAGGACCCCAATATTATATATATATATATATATATATATATATTAGTGTATATATAGATATGTCTTTTTGAATAGTAAGTAATATTAAGTTATCTTTGTATAATACCATGATTTACAGTGGTGCATATATGTCTTTGTTATGTTTTTGTAAAAAGAATGGAAATGCTGAACTTTGTCGTAGAAGTTAGAGAAGGACATTAACTTTACCTGGAAAAAGGTCCTTTGTTAAAACCTTAACCTTCGAACCCTCTCGGACAGACTTGCCGGTCCCAAGGCGCCATATGTCATTACACTCTAAACGGCTAGGAATGAGCTCAATTGGTAACTGTACTTGTTGTCAAAGGGAAATACCGCATACAGAAACAAGTGTTTTTACAGAAATCAAGACCTTAGCTATTTCAAAGGGAGGCCGCATATATTGCTGAAATGTGCTTTATCGCAGGAATCTGGGAAAGGGCAGATGTTTCTTTTTTTCGTAGCGTGGGAATAGCAGATGCTTCCTGGTAAAATCCAGAAACTTCAACAAATCAACATATTTAAAAAAAAACCGAGGAATAAAAGCAAACTGGTAATAAACCATGCACTTGTGTGATGCAATAATATTCTAGAAGGAACCAAATTCAATAATATTTAAAGGAATTAAATTTTCGCGAGGGAGGAGCGAATTCGCGTAAGAAATTTAATATTAACTATAAGAAGGTAAGTTTTAGGCAGCCTTGACAGAGTAAGGGTAGTAACAGCAGTAACGGTAGTAGCGGCAATTAGTCAGTATCTGCATCAGTCAGTTATTCACTGTCATAGTGGAATGGTTAAACCGTCGCGAAGAGTCAAAGTAAATCGTTCGGTCAATGAGAGTCAGTCAATAAGTGCAAGCGTAATAGTAAGAATAGTCACGCCGAATTATTGATAAGATGACTGTTAGATTTCAAAATTGTGTTAAAGTGCATAAATACGCGAGTAAATACAGCAAATTATAATCCGAAGAAGCACGGCATATTCCATAACCTTCCAAATTGTCAAGTAAATTAAATGTCTAACCTGAGCCGAACCTCCTATTATTACAGTGAAGAATCCCCTTCCTCTCTAATGACTTTATGTCATTAAAAACAGTTCAATTTCCCCTGAGATCCCTATCCTTTGTATTGGAACCAGAGAGTTAGGAAGCATCGAACTCATGACTCCAAGAGCCGAGGCAAGACAAGAATAGCATCTAATTGTCTAATTTAATAAATAAATAAATAAATAAATAAATAATAAATCATCCATTCATATAAAAAATATCCCACCCACCATAATTTCAAAGAACATATAAAATCATTTCCCTTAAAACAGTGTCATTACAGTGGTCGCCTTGTAAAATACCTAGATGGAAATTTAAATGCAAAAGCAATGTACCAGTTGTTTAAAAAAAAGTCCTAATATGAAAGTAAGCTGTTGACGACTCGAGTTGTTACAGAAACCAAATATATGCAAAAAGTTAGTCGTTCACAAACAAATTCTTGTGAAGGCAATGACTCAAACAAACGAAATGCAAAACACGCAGAACTTTGTGTTCATATGTGAAGGAGATGCATGTTCAAGTTGTTTAGCTATTGCTTTGGAATGCATGCAAACTCTACAGTTGTCAGTCACAACAGTGTTTACTTTTTTACTTTTGAGGTTTTTCCACGTGTCAGTAGTTGCCGCCAGCCTCCTACCTGCAGATTACGTCGTTTCAACATTTGGACTGCACTAGATTTTCATGATGCTCTCGTCCATTCAACTTTTCTCCTTTCAGAAGGCTAACATTCAAGAAAAGTCTTAGACCATCTCTCCCCATTCTTTCTATTGATGTGCTCGCACCTTTCAATGCTCTGGGTCACTGATTCCTCCATTTCTATCAATTGTCTCACCTCTTTATTCCTCTTCTTTTAAAACCTAGAATTCCATCCATCTCCACTTCCTGTATTTTATTTTTCTGCCTTACAACTTTCGTCCATCCTTCAGGGCCATAAGTTAATATACTCTCTATGAATGGAAAATTCTCTTCTTTATTTGTCTGCTAATATTTGTGCTCCATAAAGTCCCATTTAGTATTTCTATTGAACTCCTGCTTGAAGTATTGTATAATCTACATCTGCAGAGCAGCTTCCAGATCAATGGATGACTGATCCCAAATATTTAAATAGTTTTATAATTTAATGGTCCCTTGAAATAATTTAATGTATTTTTCTATAACTATATAATCTGTTTTGTTCATATGTATTCATTTGGAAATCAACTTCAAATGCTTCCAAGAGCTTCTGAAGTATACATTTTGCATCATCTCGACTTTGGACAGTAAACAACAAGGAAGGTTCTGCTCCTCATTCTACTGTATCCGCTGGCCGCCTCACGATAGATTCCAGTGTTCCCTATGTACTATAAAATAGTTTTAAATAGGATTGGAGGTATAGTGTAGCCTTGCCTGTTCTTAATGAGTTAGAGAACTTCTTCCCTATTTTCACTGCTTCTGGTTGCTTCCACACAATCTTTCAACAAATATATTAGTCATCAAAACCATTTACTAAATCGCATTCCGTCGGTCCTGGTGGTGTAGCGGTGACCATGCTTGCCTTTTTCACCCAAGATCGCGGGTTTAAACCCGGCCAGGACCGATGGATTTTTTCGGACGTAAAAATCCTAAATATGGCCTCCTTCAGAAGAGAAGTAAAGCCGTGGTCCCATGTCGTACATTTACGGCACGAAAAAGAACCTCAAGCCTGAAAGAAGAGACCTCTGAGCAACATTTATCGGCAGTTTCACGCCCTAAATACAATGCGACGCTGATGACCTGTGATGTTAAAGAGCGCCCGTAAATAAACCAAATAAAAAAAACAAAAACAAAAAGAAATGCATTCCACATATTATTTATAGACACTGAATCATAGTCCTTTTTTTTTTTTTTTTTTTTTTAAAGGACGCTCTTTAACAGCTCAGGTCATCAGCGTCCCATTCAACTCAGGGCGTGAAACGGCCGACAAATTTTGCTCACAGGCCTCTCTTTCAGGCTTGAGGTACTTTTTCGTGCCGCAAATGTACGACACGGGACCCACGGCTTTACTTCCCTTCCGAAGGAAGCCATACTTAGGATTTTTACGCCCGAAAAAATCCATGCGGTCCTGGCCGGGTATAGGAGGCAAGTATGGTAACCACTACGCCACCAGGACCGACGTATAGTCCTTTTCAACATCAACGAATATTAAATGGATATCCTTTCCATTTTGTCTATGGCAGAAAATATGGTGTTAACATACATTTCCTGAATTGAAATTGGCCTGGTTTTCCAAAATGTTCCCTTCAATTAAATTTTCCAATCTAATTTTAAGAATACTTCTGAAAATTCTACTAATAAAGTCATTAAACTAATCCTTCTGTACTCATGTGGGCATTTCCTATTTCCCCTCTTATGTATGGCAGATATGCAATACAAGCATCATGTGCAGGAATAGCCTCCCTCCAGAAATAGATTAAACATTTTGGTAAGGAGCCATTATTATCTGGCCAGACCCATATTTCCACAGTTTTCCAGCACCTTTCGTCTTTTTATTGCCTTCGTCAATACCTGCTTCACATCTTCCTCTACAATTCCTGTACGCAGAGTCATGAGCAGAATACTCGTTTATTAGTTAGAATATTTTAATACTAATAAATATCAGATGAAAACATTAAGAACCTGGGAAAATACATAGGCACGGTAAGACAAAAATGGTGATGGGTGTAAAATACTGTTTGAGAACAGTATAGTCAGATAGTGAAAGGAGGATGAAATGAGATGGGGAGGGTATGGGACTGGTTATCCAGCATTAGTTAAACAGGATCGTTATACACCAATAGCCAGGGTATTAGCATGTATAAGGCCCTAAGGAATAAGCAACTCTCAAGGATAGAAATTTGGCCGAATGGGTTTAATTAAAAAAAAAGGAAGGTTTAGTATTGTATGATATATAACTTAACATTGTATTGAATGTATAATTACTTTTAATGTCGTGTGTTGTTTTTGGTTGTATCGAAGCTTGGTCCCCTGGATATTCCAGCAGGTAGCTGCTGATGAACCGGGGACTGGGGCGCTGAGCCAATCAAATTGGAATACATTTTGATTGGAGTCAGTGCCTTCCAGAATAGCCACAGGCACTGTTTCTAATTGTTATATTTAAAAGTAATGTTTTTTTATTTGTGCTTATTTTGTTCAAAAATTCTGTATGTGATGCATGAGAAACAAATACTATTACTATTAATAATAATAAATATTTAAAATGTTTTTCCACTCTTTTAAGTTAGTAGGCTGTATGAAGAGTGAAGAATTGTTCAACTTTCCTATAGCTCGCCAGGCTTCTGCAGATTTTTTGAATCCTATTGTGTGGTCTATCTCTCCGCACAACCTTTCCTGTGCTTAAACTTAACTAAATTTTTATTCGTGTTCCTATATATATTTTAGATCTTCTTTACTCTTAGATATCTGCCAATTTGGTAACACTTTATTTAATTTCAATTGCACTAAGGAAATCCAAAGCCATCAATTGTGTCCTCCTCCTATTAGTTCAAGAAACATATTATATGAGGAAGTTAATTTATGTCCATTATAACGACCGACATTCTGCTACCATGTATTTATAGGTAGTATGAAGGAGTTGATAGCAATAATCGTAATGAAGTTTGTTCTGTATTGCATGATTTCTTACAAGATATGCCCTCTCGTATTGAAGAATTGCATGTTGTTATAGCTGTGGGAGGTCAATAAAATAAGCATATCCTCATAAGATTCATATATGCCCATGTGATAGAGATTTCAGCATTATCAAAAGAGTGTCATGAGAGAAGTAAGTAGTAAAGGACGTTTTACTGTACGTTTTACAATACATTCAAAAAAATACAAGTGTCGCAGCCGTACAGCTAGTGTGTCCTTATAGCAATCAAAAGGGTCATACACATATATACATACATACGCAAATTCCTACATATATACAATTCTACATGCATACATACAAATGTACAAATATTTCCATATATTTACGATTTCCATTAATTTTATATACAAATACATGAACATGAATGGAGCACTTACTCTTGAGCCCCCCTTCGATTTACTCACACCGCCTCCCCAACTCCCCTCTCTTCATTATAGTCATTAACCTTCTTTGTTGGGTTTTCTCTAGAAATATTCCTAAATTGTGTGAGTATCTCGCATGCACCAACACTTCCCGCCAAATGTTCAAACTTCTATTGGAATTCATAAATTGCGGTGATAAATGTTCATTTCTTGAAATCTCTGTTTCCCTGCATTCTGCCAAAATATGCCTCTAGGTATCGCTTTATCCGCACAGTGCGTAAAGACTGTTTTGTTACCTTTCCAAGCCCCTAATCTGAACCATGCCGGACCACTTCTTTCTTCTCTGCCACAGATATCTAGATAATCCCCCCCTACTCCACAAGAAAGATCGTCTGTACAACATTCATGAAATAACACCAAGATATTCTGACCAGCAGCACTGTTAAGGAAGTACATGAAATATCTGAAATGACTGACTACAAGGCTTGGTGGCAAGTGTATCATAATAAAAACTGTCTATCTGAAGAAACTTGTGGACTAGTGGTTCCTCGAGATAAGAAGTTTCAGTTGGCAATACAATAGTTCAATCAGTTAACCAATTTTATCTACAATGCAGAACTTCGAGGTTGTGTGAGAGACATCAATTACTTCATTAAACATATCATCAGACTTTCCACCACCACGGGTGGCCGAGGTCGTTAAGGCGCGGACTCGTGAGCGGGAAGTCTGGGGTTCGAATTCCGCTAGGACCATGCTCCTTGACTGAGGTTTTTCCAGGTTTTCCTCAGTCCTCATAAATGGCAAATGCTCGGGAGGTACCCTAAACTTAGGCCTGGAACGTTTCCTTCCTTAAAAAATCCTTTCCTAATACATCATTTCGTACCACCGCCTGTGGTGTCTCGGTAGTACAAACGGGCGTTAAACTCTTAAGACTTTCCCTATCTCGTAGCCAGTGAGGTTCAATATAATTGCCGTTAGTACCCTGGGAAAGACCATCAAGATATCTAAGATTGAAGACACCAGAAACCTGTGTGCTAATGTTCCTACAGAAGAATAAGACTTCTGCAACAACATCCTGTTATGATCCATAGCAGATTAACGCAGTGATGAGTGAATGCACTGCGGGTGATAATAATAGCATGCTTTTATGTAAATTGTGACATTCTTTTTTATTTAGATTTAAAGGGAATACATTGAGTTAAAACTCTTTTTTTTCTCTCTCTCTCTTTTTACATTTTTACATTGGCGACTACCACTTGGTTCTATAACATATATGAACTTAGCAATATTCAAAAAAATATTTTTCTTTTTATTATTTTCAAAAAGGCTTCAACCTAACATTTTAGAAAGCTGTAGCAACTCAACAAAAGCTTTCTCAGAAACATTTCTATGTTACAATTGTACCTTAATATTGAATTTATCACATTAATATGTCAAATGTCAGAAATACTGCTGAAAATGTTTGATACGTGCTACATCATTAAATTTAACAAAAAACATTATAAATAATGTTGATTTTATTTCCAAAATCACAGCAGTGTCGGTATGATTTTTATGTTCATATTTTTCAAACTACATACGGCATTCTAAAGTTCTCGACCTGACCAAGAAAACACAAAAATTGAAGGGTAATATATAATATTTCAACATAGTCATCTTGTAAATCAATACATTCACTTTTTCACTTTTTTTCATCACTTGACGTGATTCTTCGTCTAAGCAGCCATTTCTTCAGGTTTGGGAACAAAATGTAATTGGAGCCGAATCCGGCGAACATGGCGGATGTAGAAGTAAAGGTAGTGCAGTTTTGCAGCAACAATCCTAGACGTGTGTAAAGACGCATTATTGTCATGAAACACAACATTTCTTTTCGGAGGTGTGGAAGTTTAGGCTGAATAGCGTTTTAGTTGGTCCAGTAGTAAAGCTGTTGATAGTTATGCTCTTCTGGGGGTAGTCTACGAGCACCACACCACGAGGATGAATAAAACCGTATCCATGACTTTTCCTGCAGATGAAACGGTTTTTATTTCTTTAGTGCACTTTCACCTGTTGCCACCAACTGTTTGAACTGCTCCTTCATCTCTTGCGCATAGTGATGGATCTATGTTTTATCTACTGTTGCGAAACATCAAAGAAACTCGCTGGAATTGCGTTTAAACAAGTCTAAACACTTGCTAAATGTTCATTCGAATGCGTTTTTGGTAACAAACGCGGTATCAGTCGAGCGCAAAGCTTTCTCATATCCAAAACTTCGTGTAAAATGTAGTGGACACTAAAGCTCTGTATTGTACAAGTATGGACACTTAGCTTAGCGGCGGAATTTGCCCAAAACCGAGCTTCGTGATTGGTTCGCTAGCATCAGTCGCCATTTTCGGACTGACATCTGTGTGTTGTGCCATATGCTTATATGGAGAATATATTTACAATTTTATTTTGAGTTAATTTTCCGGGGTTTTATACATTTGGTGGTACAACTCAAAGAAAGAAAGGCGTTACGTTATATCGCATTCCTTCAGGAAAATACGACGTCGAAAGACGAAATATTTGGATTCACAAAATTGGAAGAAGGAACAGTATTCCATCGAAGAACTCTCGACTGTGTTATGTAAGTATTATGTAAGATTTTTTCATAGTATCTGATATTAAATAGAATAGGCTATCTTAAATTTAACGCTTATATTTTGGTGATTTCATACGTGAAAAGACATAAAAGGAATGTCGAAAAAAACTGCACTTGTAGCTTAAAGTAAGGTTATAAATAATTTTAAAGCTTGATGCATGCTTATTTAGTTTCATTATTGAATATTGTGGGGTTTAGTGAAACTTTTATTCTTATAACAATTTTGTTCTAAATTAAATTTGGTAGGAAGCCCTCTAAGCCTTATAATTCATTCTTAACTGATAGGTTAACTATAGGCCCTACACAGTTTATGTCAACACTGATATAATAAATGCATTACAACATATAATTTAAATAGTGAACAGCAAAATAAAATGAGAAAGTCTTATTTTAAGTTTCACGTGTTAAAAGGATGTAATTAATAAGATTACGTTTAATATTGCGATTTCTGTTTTAACCGACGACAACTCTTTCCTCTGCCGGCAAATGATCCGTCATTGGCCGCTGAGTTCGGATACAGTACTACGCGAAAGTGGCATAACTATAACTGACATAGTCTCAAAAGTTGCATTTTCTGTCTGACCTAGGCCTTCTAATGCAAAAAAGGGACATGAACAGACGCAGACGGTATCATTCAACAGTATAACACAAATACTTTAGTAATTAACTGTATGACAATCGAGTAAAACGCAGAAACTTAACACGTAGTCTTATGGGAGTTAGGGACGTTAGGCCCAAAATGGAGCGTGTCCATACTTGTAATAATAGAGGGCTTGAGTGGGCACGACACACCGAGGTCTATGAAATGTCAACCAACTCACGCACTTTCAATCGGCGATTGTGAATTTTTGTTACAATCTTGTTGGTCGTAGCAGTTTCGGGACGCCTTGAGTGCTCATCATCTTGAATGGATGGATGTACGACCACGTTTAAATTCAGCAGCCTACGTTTCAACCATTTAAAACGAAGGGGAAGAATCCTTAACGCGGAATCTTAACACTTTTTGTATTTCTATTGAAATACAAACCCTTCAGATTGAAGTAGTTTATCACAGATCGTATTTTAGTTTCACCCATTTTGTAGAAAATGTTGACACTAGTTTGTTTACAATGTCGTAATAAACAAGTGCCTACACTTACGCGTCTGAAACTTTAATGTGTCATCTAAAGAGTGATGCTTAACAAGCATTTTATTAATTTACCCATCTTTATGACATCTCTGAGTCAAGCTGAGAACTTTTAGAAC